>BPTQ01000004.1:113111815-113134625 GCA_019973895.1 Chrysanthemum seticuspe
GCAATCCCCACACCTTTGTCCTCCATCTCCCACACCTCCTACACCAGCCCCCCCCTACGACTCATTGTCCCCTCCAACATCTACACTCCATCTCTCCAACAGGTTAAAACAACTTTTTCCCGCCAAAACACAATAAACGGCTTAGATGATCCCAAGCTATCCAAGGGCTCAAATAAAAAGTGGGATTTTGTCAGAGAGAAGCAAAGAGAGAGAAGCAAAGAGAGAGAGCAAAGACAGAGAAAAAAAAATGGATATAAAAGCTCGAAGTTATTAAGCTGGGAGGGCAGTTAGTTTTTTAGTTTAGTTTTTAAGCTTTTATTCTCTTTTCAGTAGCTATTTACCATTTTGTAATCAGTTTCAGTTTTTTTTTTAAGTTCACAAGTGTATTTCAAGTTTTTATCAATACAAAGCATTTTAATTTCTCAATTTGTTAACTAGTCGTTTATGTTCTAATATGTTTGTTACTATTGCTTAAGGCTTAATTCATAAGTCCAAACCGTTTTTAGCTTGTTCCTCTTTTAATTCAAAGATATAAAAAATTACAGATAAATACATTTGAAAAAAAAATAAAAAATCTGCTTACAGCTCTTATAAGCTCATTTTAACTTTGTGCTACTGTTTCATTAAACTCACATAAGCTCATTATAGCTTATTGTGAGTTCTTATTCTGTTTCCAAAGCCATTTATATCAAATCTCTAAATCTGTCAACAAAAGTCAACCTGGAAGGAGTTTTGGTCTAGCAACCATAGAAATGAGAATTGGTAGATTCAGAGCTGGTCTTGGATTGGAATTGGTTTAAAACAGGGAAGTGTTACTCTGGAATTAAGCTTCAATTGAGCTGGACAACTTGTGAGTTTTGTTTCCTCTATAGACAGAATTAGTGAACATCGGTTGCTTGAGTTTGTATCTGTGGTAGGGTTAGTTTTTATTTGTTAATTAAGCTGTTGTTAGGTCATATTAATTCAGTATAGATGTTGGCATAGGGTAGATAATTTGTTAGGAAGGATTTTTGCAAAACAGTAGGTTTGAGCTCATATCAATGAGTTTAAACTGTGTTTGGTTTAAGCTGACATTTGGGTTTACAGGGCTCAATAGTGGTTAGGTTCAGTTCACTAAGATTCCCTTAGGCATATTAGAAGCATTAGAGTCACTCATGTGCACATTACATTAGTCAAAGTCAAAATTGCAGTTCATACTGATTTAATCTTTACAACAGTTGGAATTCAGTAGTCAATAGCTTAATTTAGGCTTAGAATTTGTTATATCAGCTTATTTGAGTCTCACCCTAGCCTAATACATCAATCGCAGCTCATACATTGGGATTAAAACTCATAGAAGTCAACTTTTCATTTTATAATAAAAGTCAAAAGTGCCATTAAGCAGTCTGATCTCAGCTTTTTGCAGAGGGTCTCAAGGTTTCAATATAGGTGATCATGACCTGAATTTTTGTCTAGATGGTCTCTGGTTGGTGGACTAGAAGGTGCTAATTCTGTTTTTGACTACAGCTTATCAAATAAGCTAGTATAGTAGCTGCAAGTAGGGGGTAAAAGCTGTTTTAGCTTATGAGACAGAGCATAGTTTCACAGGATTTTCTTAGGAACTTGCAGACTTCCCCACAAGCTCATAAGAGCTTGTGAGGAGCTGATTTTTGGTCTACCAGTACCTTGCTAGGTCTTCTTGAGGTTGTGACATCTGTTTTTAGGATTTTGCCTATTTCAGTAGCTTATTTTTAAGCTACAAGTTGGACACATAAAACTGCTTTGGTTTCTTAAGTTTCATACAACCAAATCCTTGTGCCTGGCTTTCCAGAGGTTTAGAGTAGCTAAATTAGGTTGCTTCATAGTGGTTTTAGTATAATATAGGTCCTGTGATCATTTAGTTCAACTATACAGCTTCTAGCTTATTTTGAATTGCTTATTTATAAGCCATTTCATTACAGAACTAGATTCCTACACACAAGCCCTAGTTTTTATATTTTTCTCTGCTTTAGAATAATATTTTAGATTTTCCCTGAAATTTTCATAATTTTTAGACACTGTTTAGTATTTTTCTTATTTAAATTCAGTTTTTAATCATTTTTAAATAGCTTTTAATACAAAAAATTAAGAAAAGCTTCAAAAAAATAATTTTTCTATTTTCTTAAGTTAAGATAAATATAAAAAGAGAAAAAAATATTTTTTCTAGATTTTTCTTAGTTAAATTTGTATTTTTAAATATTTTAATTAGTTTTTAATAGTTTAAAATTCATAAAAAATAGAAAAATAGTCATAAAAATACGAAAATAGTTTTGAAAAGTCTAGTTTGATATTTTAGACTTTTCCAAGTCTTAATCTTATTTTTCTAGCTTAATTTCCTATTTTCTTGTATTTTAGGTAATTAATTAATAGTTAAAAATAGTTTTTAATTAGATAATTAGTTTTAAAAATAATTTTCTTTTTCTAAAAATTTTCTTTTATCATTAGGATTGTAAAAATGTATTTTTCATATTTTTAGGACTTTTATTTCTCAGATTTCACGTTTTTATTTGTACGTTTACGTATTTTTAATTTAAACGTAAGTTTTTAGTTTTAAGTTTTAAACGTTCATCATTTTGTAAAAATAGTGATAGCGTTTATTTAATATTTTTTATCTTTGTAATTTCCTTTAATTTGCATTTAAGCCTTTGTAGTTTATGTCCTTTTTCCGTAGTTATAATAATTCCAAAATCCCTTTTTCGTTCAAATCTCCCGATCACTATTCGTTTGATAATCCATTGCATAGCTCGCTGGGACATAACGACCCGGGGAAACCCTATACTCCCCAGATCTTCATTGCATTTGTGTCGGAACTGTTTTAAGTCTGTTACGGCTGGTCATTCACAAGTGACCAGTTTGTGTGATTAGACTTGACGGTTTTGCGCAGATCAGCAGGTTCCCTCTAATATGTGCAAAACTCTTTCGAATCTCAATGCACATATTAAGGGGGAGCAATCATGAGAAAACCTCATCTCTCCCAAAACTGTTTTATCCAAGGTATTTAAAATACTAGATTTGATCGGGAAGTGATGATGATCATCTTAGAAAAGGTTAGTCAAAGATTGGATTTTTCATTCTCAATCTAAGATTTCACTCGTTCTCTTGCCTCCATGTGCTTAAATAACTTCAAATACTTGAAGCACATGTTGAGGGGGAGCAGTTCTAAAATATTAAAAATAATTAAGGTACAAAATGCTTGGATTATATATCACAAGTACATTGATTGATTTTCAAATGGTTTTCAATTGGTTTCGAGGCGGAAGAACAATACCAAAAGACCGACCAATTTTACTTTACGCATGGTGTTATAAGGATGGTTAGTGTTAGGTCACTAGTTTTACAACACAAGCTTACTAGAGAAAGAGATAAAGGCGGATGAACAAGTATCAAGCACACACACATATAAACTAAGAGACGGTTAGGCGTAATGTATGTGAATGAAGAGAAAACTTGAACAACCAACCCTCAAATGAGGGTTTACAAGAGTTTATATAGGCAAGGAGCTAGGGCAACACTCCCTCTCCTTCCCTATTCCTTATTGGGCTTGGATCAAGCATATGGGCCTTCTACATAAGCTTGACCTTAAACAAACATAAAGGCCATAATAAAGCTATCTATTACATATGAAATATAAATACTTGAAATACTGTTTAGGAGTGATTCCAACAATCTCCCCCTCAAGTATATATGAATGTAAACGGTGACGGCGTTGATGTAATAGTAGCTGTGACGTCTTCTGACATTTTTCTTTCTTGTGAGAGGAATTGCCTTGATTCGAACAATCTCCCCAGTGTAGAGAGATAGTTATCTTTGAACAGTTATGCTTCGACGTCATCTTTAACTTTGTTCTTTGATCATTGTTCTTTGTGGTGAAAGTGATAGTATGTTGTTGTCTGCATCAGTCTGCCTCAGGTCTGCTTCGCTGCTCCAGTGTCTCCACGTCATTCTTCAACATGCTCACACGCTCTATGACGTTGGAATTCAATACTGATGAAGTTCTCTAAGTCTTTAACTTTGTAGATTCTTTGGTTTGACGAAGAATCATTCTGACGGTTGTGTTGCTTTTGAATAGAACTTCCATTAGTGATGTTGTTGGTGTGAACATGAGAAGAATCAGCACGATCATCCCGCTCCGGAGCTTCCATAAGAAGAAAACATTTCAAACGGTTAGTAATAAGCGGTTTCCGGCACTTACAAGTTTGAAGTTCGAGAGTGTTAACAGCATAGTGTGAAAACACAACTCTAATTCTTACAAAGGCCGTTCCTGAACTGGAGTCCCACAAGTGAGATAACGCGATGTACCGAAGTACATCTACAGTTCAGATGAGTCGCTGAGGTACACCGAAGCATCACCTCACGACTGTAGACCGTTTGAGACACACTCCGCGTAATCCACGGGGAGTTACCGAAGTGACCTGCTGTCAGGGCTGTTTGATGTTGACCCTGGCAGGAGTTTCCATTCAATCACTGAGGATCACAGATGTGAACCTCTCATAAATGTTCTCGACAGATTGCTAAGATCTGTGAAGGACTCGATATGAACCACTGATGATCTTATTTGTTGATCATCAAGTGATTAAATGTCAAGTGTTCCTAAGAGATCTTTTGATGAATCTCGTGGCTCTAGACTCAATAGTGCGTTTTGGTTTTCCTGAGCGGAGACTAGGGAGAGGGTCTCCTTTTTCAATACCAGCGATCTCTAAGAGAAAGCCAATAGTTTATGTAGGGTTCCCTGTGAGAATGAAACAAGCTTCTGTTGAGAGAAACTTGAGTGGCTAAGAAGGTTTAGTGCATGCGTCACTGGGTCCATGACGACTTTTAATCTTCAATACCGGTGTCACTAAGTGACAACCAGTAGCATATGAATTGAACCCGGTGTCTGCCCTAAGTTGAATAATCTGGAGGGTTATTTCTTTTCACCCTTTACTTTACATTTCTTTTTGATTCTTCAACTCCTTCTTTCTCCGATTTTCATTTTCTCCTTTTTATAATCATTCCTAAGGACTTCTAACACTAACTAATGGTAGTGTCCTTGGGTAGATCCCTCCGGCTCTGGCGGATCATAGGACGGTTATTCCTAACCTTAGTCACCTTATAACTCCATGACTAACCTATGTTTGCCATTTAAACCACTATATGTGAAAAGTATCTCTCAAAGGGTTTGTAAATGAAAAACATGTTTGAACCGCTGTGAGAGATAAGTTTTTGCATAAATACTCCCCCTCCACATGTGATAAATAGTTTTAATGGTTAAATGCACAGAGAGGAAAGAGCGCGCACTTTTTGAATTGATCCACTGAAGATAGACAATCCCCCGCGAGACACAGTTACGTTGCATAGTTAAAGAGTTACATTGTCAGCTTTTAGGTGACAACTAGCTCTAATAACTACCTTGAAGGTGTAGACAAACCTCGAAAGGTTGTCATACCCGTCAGAGTTCATGTCTATCAAGAGTTTCTCAAATGGTACTTTCTACTTGGACAAGTCCTTTGCGAGACACGTTTACATTACTAGCGAACTAGCTTGAAATTATTACCCGTCCAGGACAAGTCTTTTTGAGTTACTAACAGTTTAGTACCGTCAATTCATAGGTTAAGTCTGAGGTACACAGATTCATTTGCATTTTGTACAACATATTTCTTATCACACAAATTTCTCCCCCTCAAAAATGGCATATAAAATGTTGTTTTTGAACGTTTGAGAATAAATATGACCATTTCGAGTGTTGCGGGAAGATGACCACTATGAACAATTTGTGAACAAAGTTTTTATCAAATACTCCCCCTCAACTAGTGATAAACGGTTGAGGTTTTTTAAAATCATATGGGGAAGTACTTGTGTTTTTGAGCAAAACCTTGAAAAATGAAAGGTTTGATAGGTTTTACTCAAAAATAAGAAGCTTTCGCTCCTTTTATAAGGATTGTGGCACTGAGGCGTACCACAGGGTCCTTTCTTGACAATTGCGGGTTGTACACTGTTATGTGTGCACAAGCCATTCACATATATAATCACACATCCAATATTATATGAAGGAAACAATTCAAGGGGTACCAGGAAGTGCAGTGATATTCCCAGGAGTGCGCACAGGGCGTTGAAAGCCGATGATGTTTCTCCTGAGTCGACCACCAACATAGCTTTCCAATCGTCTGAACTGATCCCTTCTGAACAACCGTTCATCAATCATGGTGATGATGCGTCTCACATCCCTCCTTTCCTGAGAATTCCAGCGCTTAGGATTCCCAACTTTCAGGCGTATATCCTTTAATCTGTATGCCAATCCATCCCTAACCAGCTTCAAGGTATGATCCCCAAATTTGTGGAGTTCACTACACGCCATTAAGCAGTTTCTTTGAAGTTCACTGCGGTAAACAACGCCGAAAGGTTTGCTGATGAGCGTGAGTTGTGTAAGCTGGTTGATGTCGGGAAGATCAAGCTGTGGTGGAGTGAAGTTTACACGTTTCTGATATGATTCAACAGCCATCTGGATATCTTCGACACGTTCTTTGATCACGAGGCGTCTAATGAAGATGAGAACTGACTTGATAAATTCACGTTGAACTTCAGTCGAGAATTGTCTCATACGACCCTGTTCTTTGGTAAGATACATATCTTCGATGTCGTTGAGGGACAAGTTCTCAAAGTCAGCTTCGGAGAATCCATAGTCCTGTTCATCTTGTCGTTTGACTATGATATTCTTTAAGAATGTGTAGTCCCACTTAGACTTGAGATCAATGTGTTTGATGGCCACGATGTCCTTAGAGCTATACACTACATGTTGAGACTTCTGAACCAGGCAGCTTCTGTAGTAGATTCTTCGGCGTTCAGGCCAATGATGAATCCCATACAATGCATCTTGGTCGTATGCTTGCACGTTGTCAGAGAACAAGTGATTTGCACGTTCCTCGATAGCTATGCAGTTTGAGTAAATAGCCGCTGGGAATGGAAGAGTCAATGATGTAGCGTATTTTCGCAAACCATCGCTACCGTGTAAGAGAAAATCCAGGTCTCTGTTGAAAAAGTATCTGAAGGGAATCCTTGGTTCGTCTGCTTGGCCAATGGTTGGTAGGGGTTTGGTCCAGTCGGTGTAGTATGGAGGGTTGTCCCTTTGCGTGAAGTCAATGTTTGCTTCCGGATTGAGCCAATCCATGTTGTTAGACATAGCTCGAGCGATGTTCTCAAGATGATATTCGACCTCGAGGGCGCTTTTAGAGCTGTCTTTCCATAGTTGAAAAGCTTCATTCTTGATTCGCTTCAACTCAGATTTTGTCATTTTCTTCACATGGAACTTTTCTTGCAGTAGTTTTGCATGCTCCAATGTTGAACCGACTACCAATTCTTGACCTTCATCAGGGTAGGGAGTTTGATTGACAAGTGTGGAGAACCATTCAAACTCTGCGGTTTTATCGTCATCTAGCCATGTTACGACTCCAGGCTGAGTCGTTTTCTTCTTCTTTTTGGAAGGCTTTGAGGATGATACTGGTTTCTGCACTTGTTTGGGTGAGGTGGGTTGTTGTCGGGGCTCAAGGACCTCTTCATCGTCACCACCCGTATACTCAAAGTAATCACCTGTTTTATGAGTCAGGGGGGGTAACTCGGAATCGTCCCGAGGTTTATCAGTAGAAGACCGAGGTGGAGGAGACTTTTGTTGAGAAGAAGTCCGTGGTGGAGGAGGTGGCATAGAGGAAGATGTACCAGACTGCTTCTGACGTTTAGGTGCAGAGTCCTTATCCTTATCATCGTCATCTCTTGGTCGTTTGGGTTGATCGGCTGACTCCTTGCATGATGATCTGAGTTGAAAATCAAGTAGATTTTCGAAAAATTTAGCTTCATCCGAAGTAAACGTTCCAGATCGCTTTGACATTTGCATCACAAGTTTAGCGATCAACTCAGATTCAGAGAGATCGGCTTCTTTGGCCATTGTATGTTTAACCAAAGCTACGATGTTAGGGGTGAGTTGTCTGGAAAATATTTCTCTAGTCACACCGGGGACAGTGTCGAGAAGAAACTTGTGGGTATGATCTCTTGCTGTCTTCACCAGTTCCTTTTGGACTTTAGGAACGATATCCTGAAGGTACTTGTTAGTGTAGCCTTCGATCATATCGTTCAGTTCCTCTTTTCGATGACTCTTCATGAACTTCTGAACAAATTCCCTTTCTTTCTCCATCTTGTCTTTCTCATCATTCAAGTACTGAATTTGGTCAGCAAACCAATTCATTTTTCTGTAAAGTATGTCCTTCTTTCTGACTTGTTGGACAGCTTTCACAATCTTTTTATGAGTCTGAGAAATCCAAGATTTAGGTGGTTTCTTCACTGATTTGGATGATGATCTGGTTGACTTCGTTGATGGTGGTTGTGATGAATGAGATGAAGAATCCGATGATGAGGAGACATGAGGAGACTTCATGTCCTTAGGAGTTTCTGAGGTTTTCTCCTTTGAGTGTGTTGGACTGTCTAGAAGAAACTTTGTATAATCATCCTCGTCATCTCTAGACTTTTCTTTCTCAGTTTCCTGTTTCTCAAAATCATACACAATAGTTTCCTCAACAGGCTTTTGTTGTTGCAGAAGAGTGGTCGCACCAGATCCCTTATCGGGTCGATTAACCGCATCAGGATCTGGAGAGGAGTGGGCAGCTCCACTTGATCCTCCGGGGCCACCCATTTGATCTTTAGCAAATGCTTCAGCCTTTTGACGATGTTGGACGATTTTGAATTTCTTCCTGTATGATTTATCCAGTTGCTCTTCTTCTTCTTCATCAGAGCTCTCATCATAGGGTACAATTGCTAGAGTTTTCCCTTTTCCTTGGACAGCTGGAGGGCTTGGAGGTTTTGCTACTGAGGGATTATCATCCTTTGCAGTTTCAGAGTATGTGATCTCTTCATCTGTGTCAGTAGCATCAGAGTCCTCGTCCCTGAGCTGTCTTTGCGGTTCAGGTGAAAGGATCGGAGTGGCTTCCTGAGAAGGAACTTTCTTCTTAGTGGTAGGTTTCCTCTTTGGAATAGGTTTCTTCTTTGGAACATTCCTCTGACTATCTGAACTTGTGACACTTCCAGCACTTCCTTTTCTGGTTCTCCTTACAGGTGTACCAGAAGATTTTTCGTCGAGATGACCAACTTTGCCTTGTTTGACTGCTTCCAGATATCTTTTGTACGTTTCGAGCTTTCTGACATCTTCAGTTAGAAGGAAATCTGGCAGCACAGCACCTTGTTTCTTTGTAGACGTTTCCTTGATTCTGACAGATAGAATAGGTTCCGTCAACATGTCATGATTTTCGGGGTCATTGAGCCTCTTGGGAATGTCAGGATGAAGTCTAAGTGCTCTCTGGATCAACAATTTAGTATATCTGATGTAGGGAATCTTTGAGCCAAGTTTGTTGAGAAATGACATCATGTCATCCCAAATCAGAGCTTCGATAGCGATGTGTTTCTTGTTGACCAATGCCCAGAATATTTGCAATTCCATGAGCTTAGGGTGCTCATAGCCGCTGTCACGACCAGAAACAGACTTGGTGATGATCATGTAGAGAGTTCTCCATGGTTGAGGAATACTCTTAAGCTCTACGTGAGAATGCTTGTTGATTACTCCTGTAACCTCGTCATAACCGATATCGATTAAGAATTGGAGAGTGAGCTCTTCAGCAGGTGAGGCATATAGTTTGGTTGGATCGACTTCAGGAATTAGGAGAACAGCCCTTAAGTCTGCAGGTGTAATGGTGACTTGTTTGTTATTCAGAGTTACCGTCACAGCAGTTTGTCCTTTGACCCTTTCCATAGTGTTCCAGAACTGTTGGATGTAGATCTCAGGAACAGTTGCAGAGTGTGTAAGCATGTTCTGATACGGATGAGTCCTCAGAATGTCAATAGCAATTAAACACGAAGATTCAGAGCAAGTGAGGGTGTCAAAGTCAACACGGAGATTTTTCTTTCCTATCTTCATTGGATAGCCATGAGGATAGATATCAGCAATGGAGAGAACTTCAGGTGCATCCACATTCATTTGTTCAGCCATGTCGTGATCTGAAATAGCATTAGCCAAAAGAACCAACATATCGAAAGACATAATGTTAGTCAACAGAAGGTCTTATTGTCTAGTTATTGAATGTACAGTGTCAATGATTGTTACGAGTCCTAAGTCACTTGTATATTCAATAGTCCAATGACGTCGTGAAATGTTTCATGAGTTAGTTAACTTTAAGTTTTAAAGTTTATGTTATCACTTATTGTTCACCGCATATCAGACGATTAAGTTTATCAGTGACATTATTGGATTCGTGACGTTATGATTAGATTATTTACAAGTTTGTACACGTAACAAATCATCATGAAGGTCAGTCCAGGGTTAAGCGTAGTTTTGGCAAAGTTATGCGTAGACAGGAATGATATATGCTTAGGCGTAAACTTACGCGTAGAATCCTAACTTACGCGTAAGAAATGTTACGCGTAGGAAAAGGAGACTTTATGCGTAGAGCTTATGCGTAGGCATATATTAACCTTACGCGTAAGGCTACTCGTAAGAGTTGACCTTATGCGTAGAGGTCACTGTTTACGCATATCCTTCACAGGATACGCGTAGTCCATTGTAGAACCTTATGCGTAGAAGCTACGCGTAAGACTAATCTTACGCATAACAAGCTACGCGTAAGGTGATCCTTAAGCGTAGATTAATAACAACCTTGATTCTGAATATTACGTGTTGCAAGCCTGAAATAAAGCATCATTTCAACAAAGTTAAACACATAGCATTCGTTTTATGACAAATCAAAACACATTTGCACAGTTTAACAGTTACGCGTAGAACTGCATACGCGTAGACTAAACCCTAGATCTACGCGTATGAGATCTAGCCACAGAATATGCATACAACTGATTATGGGAGGACTAAGAGGCATATAGAGTTGTTTTGGTCAAGTTTTAACATCAAAAGTGTCAAGAATCAAAAGTACCCAAACCGTATGAACACAAAACCCTAATTTCCATTTAAGAGTAATTAGTGTTTCTGGATGTAATCTGGGCCTAGATATAATCAATTCAACTTGATAACAACCTTATATAACAATATTTTTCACCAAATCACTTCACATTCGAAAACACCCAATTCGACTTATAAACCCTAATTTTCAAAAATCATCAATTAGTGTTTCTGGGTGGAATTTGATGGTTAAACTGATATTATTGAAGTATTTGAAACATTTTGACATAATCCATTTAACCACAAACGTCCACACAATGATTGTGTGTTCATACGCTTATGCGTAGAACACATAATCACTTGTAACATGAATTTTAACCGTTGGATTTGAATGAGATTCAACACCTTATCTTAAAAACATGTTTAGATCACAAGAACACTTACACAATGAAGATCAAAAGCACGGTTTTGTTGAGTGAATATTAAGCGTAGGATGGTTTTAGGGTTTTTGCAATAATGTGAAGAATAAACAAAGGTGGGAGGGTGTATTATTAAGAGTGATTATAACCTTTTGACAGTTTTGGTCCCTCCACCTTTTCGTTTTTCAAACCAAGCCATTTAACTTCCATTTTGGTTACCAAACGAAGATTTTAGGAAAGAAACATGACGACACTCCCCCTCGACTTGAGAAAGTAATGAAAGGTTATTAATTAAAGTCCGAGGAGTGTCTTTGAACCAGGAAATGTACCACCATTTGTAAAAGATTCAACCGAGATAAGATAACATGCAAGTACACAGATGTTTTGAAACAGTTAATAGATTATTTTCTCCCCCTCAACACTTGATCGGAAAAATACTGAATTTTGAAAGATTAAAGTGTTGACGGAAGAAATGTACTTGCCATGTTGATAGAAAGATAGATTAGGAGAATATTTTTGTTGTTTTATCGGATTTTATATTTTTGTATTTTGTTTTTGAAAATTTATTTACAAAAGATGTTTTGGTGTTTGACAGGTTTTTAAGACTGTTTTAAGAGGTCATCCAATTCCTCTTGAGTCAAACACCTCATACCAATCCGGTGGACCAACTCATTAAACCTAGCGGGAGGCAAGGCTTTGGTGAGCAGATCTGCCAATTGGTATTCAGTACCCACAAAGTATAGTTCAACGGTACCTTGTTCCACGTGGTCCTTGATGAAATGATAGCGTAGATCGATGTGCTTTGATTTCGAGTGCTGAACTGAGTTGCACGAGATTGCAATGGCACTCCGATTGTCGCAGTACATCGGGATTCTGTCAAATACGTAACCATAGTCTTTGAGTTGTGTTCTCATCCAAATGACTTGAGCACAACACGCGGACATGGCTACATATTCTGCTTCAGTTGATGACAGCGATGTACAATCCTGCTTCTTTGATTGCCAAGACACCAATTTATCACCGAGAAATTGTAGTGCTCCTGAAGTACTTTTCCTTGAGTCTAGGCATCCTGCGTGATCAGCGTCTGAAAAAGCGATTAGTTCAAAACCATAATCCTTCGGATACCAGATCCCCAAGTTAATGGTTCCCTTGATGTATCGGAGGATTCTTTTAGCCTCAGAGAGGTGGGTTTCAGTTGGTCGCGACTGATAACGGGAGCATAGATAAACGGCAAAGACAATGTCAGGTCTGCTAGCTGTTAGATACATGAGAGACCCAATAATACTTCGGTATTTGGTTGGGTCAACTAATTTCCCATGTAAATCAGCATCTAACTTCTTGGTATGAGTCATTGGTGTGGCATAAGTATCACAAGTTTTCATTCCAAATTTGTTTAACAATTCAAGGGCATATTTGGACTGACTCAAGAAAATACCACGGGGTGATTGATGAACTTGCAGTCCTAGAAAGAACGTAAGTTCACCCATCATGGACATTTCAAAATTTTTCTTCATTAGTTTTGCAAAAGCGATAGAAAACTTTTTATGTGTTGACCCAAAAATGATGTCATCCACGTAAATTTGAACAATTAAGATGTGTGCCCCGTGATATTGTATAAAAAGAGTTGGGTCAACCGAGCCTTTGGTGAAATTATTGGCAATGAGGAAAGATGATAGCTTATCGTACCATGCCCGAGGGGCTTGTTTGAGACCATAAAGAGCTTTGTTCAGTTTGTAGACATGGTTCGGGAACTCAGGATCAACGAATCCATCTGGTTGGCTGACATAGACCGTTTCTTTAAGTTGTCCATTGAGAAACGCCGTTTTGACATCCATCTGATAGACCGTCATGTTCATATGAGCCGCGAACGCGAGAAATATCCGAACAGCCTCAAGACGAGCAACCGGAGCAAAATATTCTTCAAAGTCTATTCCTTCTTCCTGACGATAACCCTTAGCAACTAGCCGTGACTTGTTTCGGATAACATTCCCTTCAGCATCCAATTTGTTTTTCCAAATCCATTTTAAACCAATGACGTAGACTCCTGTTGGTCTTTCAACCAGTTCCCATACTTCAAGACGTTTGAATTGGTTGAGTTCTTCTTGCATGGATTCAATCCAGTTGTCTTTTGTCATTGCGTCTTTAATGTTTTTAGGTTCAGATTGGCAGACAGTGAGTGCATAAATGCAGTGTTCACCATCTGAGTGAAGACGTTGTCTCGTAACGACTGGTTGATTCGGGTTGCCAACAATATTAGCCAGAGGATGGTCTTTAGTCCATCTATGTGTAGAGGGTTGATGTTGGTATACATTGTGCAGATTCTGAGGATTCAAATGGTTTGTTGAAGATTCCGCAACATCTGGTGCAGCAGTCTCATTAGCAAACGGGTTGAAGAACGCATTTGGATCAAAATCTGCAGGTGGGGGTACTTCATTCAGAATATCATCAGCTGGTTCATCATTGTTGGAGGCGGTATGTTCAACTGTTGTGTTAGAGTCAATTGGTGTAGGTGCATCTTCAACAGTAGTTGTTGTAGCAGGTGTATCAGGTATAGGAATATTATCAGGTTGTGCAGCGGAAACAGCGGATACACCAGGAGCACGTTCATCAATATCGTCACAGAACAGAGGAGCAAATAACCTTTCCATTTGTTGACGAGTTAGCTGAGGGCTTTCTTCAGCTGATGATGGGGGTTGAGGGAAGTTTAAACGGTTGTGACCGGGTTCTAAGCTGTTATACTCAGAAGCCATCTCCGTGAGTTCATCGAAATGAGCATGAATCATTTCCATTACCTCCTTAGTTCGACGATTCCAGATTCGGAAACCTTTAGAATTGTCACAGTATCCAATAAAGACTCCAATATCAGCTTTGGCTTTGAGCTTTCCAAAATCATCACGATCATTATTCGGATAGCAAAGGGATCCAAATACATGAAAGTGTTTGAGGTTCGGTTTATAGTTGTGGACAAGCTCGAAAGGTGTTTTGTTGTGGCGTTTTGTGATCATAGAACGGTTTTGAGTATAGCATGCAGTAGATACAGCTTCTGCCCATAAGTAATCTGGAAGTTTAGCATTGATTAACATTGTTCTTGCAGCTTCCACTAACGTTCGGTTTCGTCTTTCAACAACTCCGTTTTGTTCAGGTGTACGTGCAATAGATGTTTGATGCTGAATTCCCACTTTCTCATAAAATTCACGAAGGGTTCTGTTAACAAATTCAGTTCCTTTGTCTGTTCTGATTATTCGGACGGTGTTGCGGAGCTGAACTTGTATTTTTGTGAGAAAGGTGATGATCATTTGTGGAGCTTGGTCTTTGCTACGAAGAAAGTAGACCCAAGTCCATCGTGAGTAGTCATTAACAATTACTAAGATGTAGCGTTTGCCGTTGATCGTTTGCACACGCATCGGGCCACACTAATCCATGTGAAGAAGATGAAGCACATGCTGAGAGCTGTGTTCCACCTTTGAAGGAAAATGAGCACGAGTGCTTTTCCCTTGTTCACAGGCTGAGCAAAGGTGATCTTTTGAATACCGGAATCGTGGGAGTCCTTCAACTAGTTTGTGTCGAGCAAGGTTGGTGATGGTTTGAAAGTTTAGATGTGAGAGACGACGGTGCCATAGCCAGGATTTTGTAGATGTTGCCTTTGAAAGTAAGCAAATGGGAGAGGAAGCAACCATGTCTTGCATAGAGATAGTGTAGAGACTAGAATTACGTGAGCCAGACATAAGATCGTTTCCTTGTAGGTCACGAATAAAACAAGTTTTCTCCCTGAAAGCAACCTCCAAATCTCCATCACAGAATTGACCTACTGAAAACAGATTGTGACCGAGGCCTTCCACATAGTAAACCCTGCTGATTTCGATGTTCCCATTAACATAATCTCCGTAGCCCATGATGGCTGCGAAGTGATCGTTCCCGAATCTGACAGTGCCAATGAACTTTGCAATAAAGTTTGATAACAGTTTAAGGTTGCCTGTCATGTGTCGGGAACATCCGCTATCAACAATCCAGAGAATGATCTGTATCACCTGCATTACACACAGACGACACAGATGGAATAGAAGTAGATGTGGAACCCGAAATGTTAGAGGGTTCCGAAGCAGGTATGTTAGACATACACACATTGAGAATTTTAGGCATCCATTTAAATCCTATTGTGTTATATATCCATTTCTGCCATCTATAACAACTCTTTGCTTTTGTCTTAGTGAAAACACTAGGTGGTACTACATTCTTAGGAGGTGAAGCAGGAGCTACTGTGATAGCAATGGTTGCCTTAGAATCTAAAGAAGGGGGTTTACCAAGCACAGACTTAGAATGATTAGTGGGCCTAGAGGTATTCCGATTCTTAGGATCCCGTAATCGAGAGATTATAGCTTTAGCAACACATTTGTCATGACAATCAGAATTCATACTCTTTCGTCAAATAACACAAGGTGCATCAGACTGAGTATCAAAAGTACTTAACGGTTTAGCATTCGTTACATCACTATTTCTATTACATTTGCCAGACGTAACATCTATAGTGGAGGCAACATGATTTTTATTCAGAGTCCTAGGGTGTTCTTCTACTTTAGCATTCCTTATTGATCTTTTCTTAGGTCGCAACTTCCTATTCTTCGATTGAGTGCTCCTAGGCTGTGAAGTGCGGACGTTTGGAAAAGATGCAACTATTCCTGTTTCAGTAGAGGGAAACACATTAGCAACTTGTGATTTGGCAGTGGGAATTCTTGGTTCACGATTACTAAGTGTGACTGGTGCTAATCTCTTAATCACAGTAGGCGGAAGTTGTTCATACTTTCCTAACATTTCCCGTAACTTAGAGATGGTGTGAATCAGATCTTGATTTTCAGAACGAATATTACCAGCAAAATTCATAACTTCTCTAGTGTGAGCAAGATAGTGATCAAGTTCGTTTGATGCTTCAAGTCGAGTCTTTTTGAGTAAATCAAATATGACACCATATTCCTGTTTAACGTTTAAAATTTCTTGTTCATATTTTGAGATTTGACTTTTCAAAGACACGTTTTGATCATCCAGTTGCTCAATTTTAGGATCAGAAGATTTTTCACTCAATTGAGCGATTTTCTTTTGAAAACTGAGTTGATGGTTGTGAATATCTTTTTCACACCAATGAAGACGACGTTTTGCATTGTAAATTTCCGTGTGTAATCGTTTATTTTCAGCTTTTAAAGACTCGATCTGAAGCACATTATCGGTGTTCTCAACAGTAACAACAGTTTCAACAATATCAGCAGAGATATGATCAGATGCATATGGCAAGGCATGAAGTAACACAACATTATGGATATCAGCACAGATAACATCTTCCAAGAGTCGATCAACATCTTTTCTCAATAGTTTCTTTTTGCGTTTTGTGTTCGAAATAGATGTTTCTGTTTTCTCGAAAACGTTTTTCATTACCCCAAGTTCCTTAAGAAAATCCTTTTCCCAGGCAATTGCACAACTTTTCAAGTTTTTAACATTAGGTAAAAGATTTTTCTGAAAGATGTCTCTTTGTTCTCGCGCCAGAGGCGATTGAAAATGTTCAACTTTGATTTCAGATCGATATTCTATCTCATGTTGTAAAATTTTGAGGTCAGCCATGAAAATGTCAAAATATCGAAGGATTTTTCGATTTTCAGGTTTTGAGTTTACTTCACTAATGGAAGGTAAAGGACCATAAGTTTGTGCAAATTCTGTTTTGGGATTAACGTTAGAAGAATCAGGTGTTTTGATGATAACCCTTGGTGTGTTAGAAGAATCCGTTGGTGTGACGAAAGTGACCGCGTTTTTATAATTAAAAGGTTTGTTGTAAACAACATTTTTTAATTTTGATCGACTCTCGTCTTCTGCATCTAATTCTGTTAGGAATTAGAAAATTCCAGTGCTGAAAGAGTCGGTCACCCCAACTATTATCTAGCATAAGTTAGCTCGTAAATTGGTCATTAGTTACGGTTTATGTAGTTAGTTAATAGTGTAAAATAGTTTAGTGCAACACCGTGGAAGAAGGTCGGGTCTTTACCCACTGTATCCCTGATCCACAGGCCGTCAGGAGGTCATTTAGTTTGTAACCTATAAATACCCTCTACCTTGCAAGGTAGAGGGTTGGATGTTCTTTGGTAATCTAATATTTAACTAGTTTCTCTCACTAGAATGTCCCACTCTTTCTCTCTCTAAAAACCATCTATGTGCTCATTGTGTTAATGTTATGATGTGTATGTGAAAAGTTAATATCTTACAATTGGTATCAAGAGCCATGGTTAGATCATATCTTGCACATCTTTGGATTTATAGTGGTTTTTAGGTGGTTTTTGAGTTTGAAAAAGTTTAGTGGTTTTTGCATCATTTGGTTGATTTCTTGTGTTAAAGTTTGAATTTTGTTGGTACTTTTGTGTTTAGAATCATCATATGTGTTTAGGTTTTCATTTGGGAAGCTTGAATCATCTTGGTTGGGTTGTTTTTGGATTGAAAAGTGAAGTTTATTTGGTTTTTCAAGCTAGCGACTTAGCTCTCGGAATAGTTTCTTGGTAGCGACTTACTTCACAGTTTTGTAGCGACTTACAGTGTTAAAAGCTAGCGAGTTAGAGCTAGCGAGTTAAAGGACAAGTAGTGGACTCTCCACTACGGGTAGCGACTTGTGGTAGCGACTTGGTCAGTAGCGAGTTGCTATTTAGCGACTTGTGTCTCTAGCGACTTGTGCAGCGAGTTACCACCTAGCGACTTACATCTGGCTAGCGAATTGGAAAGCTAGCGACTTAGAGTGGTGGCGAATTAGTGTTGGCGACTTGGGATTAGTACTTGTAGCGAATTGATTATTAATTCTCTAGAGACTTTGGGGAGTAATTCATAATAACACAATGTCAGTCATCACGGATTCTTTAATCACCAAAGTACTTGCTCTCTATGACACAGCACAGAATAGTGAAACTAAATGCCCATCTGAAGACCTCACACCTAATGACTCAGTATCAATCAATCAGAATAACTCAAATAAGTCACTCTTAATATCCTCAGATAATACTAAGAATATGGAATGCACCAGTGAGCCGTTTCAACATCTCAGTCAGCTTCTCAGATTATTCTTATCAACAACTATGGATCGAACAAGTTGTGCTATCCTTCGTCAGGATTTTCCCACTTTAACAAGAACTGTTTTGCTCAACTTAGAACGACTAAGGGTTCAAATTAACAAAGAAAAGATCTCTTCTGATGATTCTCATGCTGCCCTCCAAACCATCGTCAACCAATTTCAACCACTTATCCGGGAAGAATACTCATCTGACTTTGATGATATCATGACTGGAATGTCTTTCAAGAAACACACGGGAATGGAAATTCATGAGTTCAGAAACTCCTTTATTCAACTTATGAGTAATATGGAAACATACATTGAAGAAACTGCTAATGAGAATAACAAGATGAAGGAATTGAACGAGTGTCAAGAGTGTCCATGGAACAATGATAACGTGTCATGCTTCATTCCAATTGAACCAGCAGAAGACACTGTTTGCAGAATCTCAGCTGTGATGGAAAAAGATGTAGAGGACAACACTGATTTCAAATTCTCAGAGTCTGAAAAGGGATCAATCGACAAGGTACACTTATCTGATCACACCAATTCTCACAAAAAGGTACATGATTCTTACCCAGAACATGACAATGTGGAATCAATCTTTGTCTTGTCTGAATCTAATGCATGCAACATGATTGAAAAAAGGGTATATGATGAGCTTTCAAACAAATTTTCAAATCTTGAAAAACACTGTATCTCTTTGCAAATTGAAATACAACATAAGGATGAAATTTTGTATGCAAATAAAAAGTGTAGTAATCTGGAACTTCCAGAATTTAGAGAATTTTTTGAAATTAATCAGTTAAAATCCCAGATTCAGGACAAAGATTCGACCATAAGAAATCTGAAATCTCTTCTTTCAGAAGCCCAGAAATGTGACCGTCATGAGATGAGTGATACACTAGATTCTAGGAATTCTGAACTAGCTCTATGTGTGTCCAACCTTCTAAGAGAAAATGAGCAGTTAAGAAAGAACCGTGAGGATGCAAACTCTAAATTAATCAATCAATCTAATCTATTGATGAAAGATATTGATGACCTCAAAGCACAAATTCAGGATAAGAGCTTCAATATTGTTGCCCTAAAAAATGAGCTCAGGAAGTATGCTGGAAATAGGATGAACACTAAGTTTGCAAAACCTTCAACTTTGGGAAAGTCAACGGTTCAGAACCACTTGAAATGAACAGTTACTAAACAACCTAATGCCTTTAGGTCTGAAAGAGCTAAACCATTGAAATCTAAGCTTACATCCCAAGTTGATTACAAGTCTGTTTTGTCAAAACCAGTCACTTCATTGCCTAATTCAGATATGATGAATCCCAAGCACAGGACTAATGAACATCACCCACAAGTCAAAAATGCTACAAGCTTAACTAGATTTCATGCAAAACATAGTCTGACAGATCAATCCCCTAAGAAATTCTCAGATCACAAAAAGACAAATAGTCAAAAGAAGGGTGTGCACTCATTTAGTTCATCTCACTGTGGCTTCAAATGGATTCCCACTGGCAGATTATTTAAGTATACAGGACTTAAACGAACTTACATTCCTAAATCATGCCTCAAGTGGATTCCCACAGGTAAATTCTTCAAGAATGTAGAACCTAACAGGATCCCCATTAATGATATGTCTGGATCATACTGTGTTGCATCTAAATGTGAGACTAAACATGTCACTAACCCTTCTATGTACAAGTCTACATGTGCTTCAAGTACAATGTGCTCTCAGTCTTTTTCAGGTACAATGCTCAACTCAATCAGGAATTTCATGACTTGGTTCCCCTCAGATATGAACATAGCTCATTCAGGAGCTATAGCTTGCCAGAGTTGATGTACTTCTTACTATTGACTCCTATTCATTTCGAATCTGGACTCGTCCTTTCATGTCTTTGTATAAATCAAGTTTTTTTTTAAAAAAAAAAAAAAAAAAAAAAAAAAAAAAAAAAAAAAAAAAAAAATTTTGTTATCATTTTATCATTTTTATCATTTTTTTTACAATCTAATAATGAATATATTCCTTGTTATCGATAACATCTACGATCCTAGAAATTTCATTCAATAATGGCACGGGATCATAGATGAAGTTCGAACAAATGATATATTCTTGGTAGTTTAATGGGCTCGGGTAATATCAATCAATGTTCTGTGTTGACATTGATTGAGGGGGAGATTTGCTTTATACACCATTGGCTTCTGTGCTGGATATGATGCTTGTTTATTTGTACTATGTGGTGATTTCCTGCTTGTGTGACTAACTGGTTATACATTTGAAATATCTGGCTGTGGTTATACATTTTGCTCATGAGATTTGCCTATGTGTTGAAATGTTGAACTGAATTGCTTCATGATGATCAGTGTAATAATCAATGCTAGAGACGTTATCCTATCCGTGTTAGCATATTATTACCACTCATTCACTAATACCATAGGGACCAAACTTGTCATATAGTGTAAGTTTTTGTTGCACTAGCGTATTACCACCTTAGTTCATAACCACAAGGACCAATTGTGTCATATTGCCTAAGTGAGGTTGTATACCCCTAGCGAGTTACCCATTAGCGAGTTACCTTGTCTCTTCTCTCTTCTCTCTCTCGTTTTTTTCTCTCTCTTCGTCTTCTCATTCTTACTAGCGACATAGCTTAAGGTTTGCTTTGATTCCCTCTTTTTGTTACTATCTTATGCTTTAGTGTCTAGTGTCTAACTTATCACTCTTTCCAGATCCTTTCAGTGCTCGCGTAGTGTGATTTGTTGACTCTCTCGCTTAGGTTCGGATCTTCTTTGTAAATCGTATGTGTGTTACTTATAAAATGATTGAACGTGTTATACATTGTCTGGATTATATTGTTTGGACTATATTGGTTGAATACATTGATGGATGAGTAAAATGGATCAGACTGATGGGTTGGGTTAGGTATGTTCTTGGTGGCGAGTTAGATTGTTCTTGGTAGCGACTTAGTATGAATGTTCTTCATGGCGAGTTAGAGCTCTACATAGCGAATACGTCACCGCAGCGAATTAGCTCACTAGCTTCCAGCGACTTAGTTAGCGAGTTAGTAACTAGCGACTTGTATTTACAAGTTAGCGAATTAATAACCTAGCGACTTAGTTAACCTCTTTGTAGCGACTTGGCTTAGTTACTGTACATGGCGACTTGACTTTACGAGCTAGCGAATTATCCTAGCGACTTGGTTAGCGAATTAGCAGATAGCGACTTGTATTTTCAAGTTAGCGAATTTAATTACCTAGCGACTTAGTTGACTGCTTGTAGCGACTTGGTTTAGGTTTTATTCATGGCAACTTGGTCTTACATGTTAGCGAATTTGCTTAGCGACTTAGAGTGCTAATCCTTTTGTGGCTTGTCCGTGGCTCTAGATGACGACTTGTTTTTACAAGTTTACAATAGTGTTCATGATTGAGAATTAGTCTTAGGGTCAAGGATTTTTAAAATGCTCTAAGTTTTGCTAATGATGATTTCGCTCTCACTACTCCTAGGATCCCATAATTCGGCTTGTTGAATTAACTTACTCTATGTAAACTGTTATGACATCTCTGTTTAGGCAAAAGGTACTTGGGTTCTCTCACGACTGCCAAATGTTACTTTTTGCCTCATACATATGTGTTATATCACTTTGTTATGTGTATCTTGATTCATGTCATGTTCTCTCTGTATTGCACTCTTTTGTCCTTTAAGTCCCCTTGAAGCTCGTCATGTAATCATTTATTGGTATGAATGTACTTCATTGATATACTTCATTTATGAATGCTATCATATACCTGAATGTTGTCATATATTTGTAATCTATGCCACTCAATCCTTCTCTGTATGTGTTTTGGGGACTCATTCTGAGTTACTATCTCCATGTTAATGTTGTCTCACTTACCAGTTATTATCTAACCTGTTCCCATCTATCACTATTGACTGTATGATTACTCAGAACATCAATGGCAAGTTCAATCCCAGAAAAGAGCGCTACTCCGTCAGGATCATCCGGAATACTCTCAGACGATGAAATCCTTCCCAAAAGTCAATGGGCTGCTATTGGTAAAAGCAACTGTTATGTGGACCTACAAAGGCTCCCACAAAATCCGATATTCAAAGTTTCAATTGACATCCTCAAAAACACTAACTTCTTCGGTGCTATTACCAAGCAATGCTCGATTCCTGCCATCTACATTCAACAATTCTGGAACACCGTTCAATGGAATAAAATCACAGCACGATACTCTTGCAAGCTGGATAATATGGAGTTTACAATTGATTCTGATATTTTGAGCAAAGCTCTTGGAATCACATCATGTGACCCTGACATTCGTTCTGTATCTCCACCTGGTGCTGACGATCTGATCGTATTTCTTATTGGGTTAGGCTATCAGAACAGTATCTCAAGAGCCTCT
>BPTQ01000004.1:113793438-113884527 GCA_019973895.1 Chrysanthemum seticuspe
TCGCTCAATCTAGATCGCTACAACTTTGTCTGTTTCTGGAACTATCTAGAACTCGAGCACCTAGCAATATATACGGATACATTAGTGTTCGTGTTATTTTCTGTTAGAGATGATGATTACAAATAGTCGCCTTATATTTGTGTTCATTTATTGATTCTTGAAGAACTAGGAGATACCTAGAAATATAAATTGATTTTGACTCAAAAAGGTTAGCCATGTATTTGGAAAGATTACACAAGGAAAATATCTATTCCTTGGGATTTGTTATAGCGATTTGGCAAAAGGTTCTTTGCATATTAGTATTTTGATTTATTCTATATGTGTTAGTGAAGGATTATTTCGAGTACATATAGGTGTGATTTATTTGATTTGTGCCTTATTTGTGAAGGCATCTTTGTTTGATTAGTGATATTAAGAAGTCGTCTTATTCAGAAGCCGTCTTAGGTGAAGTGAAGTCATCTTTGTGAAGCCGTAATTATAGTCGTATTAGTCTGAAAGTGTATTAAGGGTTGTTAGGAGGGGATTTGACCTTAAACTGAACAATTCAAGGTCAAAGAACTATCTATATGTACCGATTGGAAAAACTCAGTTTTAGTTAAATATAAAGATCCATAGAGGATCAAGAAGTTCTTAGTTATTTACTTGTGTTTATATTCCGCTGATAAACATTAGTAGTAGAGATTGTCTTTTATTGTGCTTGTGATTACATAGGCATATATAACGATCCACGAGCTCAAGATCTATCAAGGTCTTTGTCTGTTTCAACATCGCTAGATCTAACTCGCTAGTTTTAACACTGTAAGTCGCTATAAAACTGTGAAGTAAGTCGCTACCAAGAAAATAGTCCGAGAGCTAAGTCGCTAGCATGAAAAAACAAATAAACTTCACTTTTCAATCCAAAAACAACCCAACCAAGATGATTCAAGCTTACCAAATGAAAACCTAAACACTTTTGATGATTCTAAACATAAAAGTACCAACAAAATTCAAACTTTAACACAAGAGATCAACCAAATGATGCAAAAACCACTAAACTTTTTCAAACTCAAAAACCACCTAAAAACCACTATAAATCCAAAGATGTGTAAGATATGATCCAACCATGGCTCTTGATACCAATTGTTAGATATTAACTTTTCACATACACATCAAACCATAACACAAAGTAGCATATAGATGGAATTCTAGAGAGAGAAAGTTAGAGGTTTAGGGAACTTAGTGAGAGAAAGTGAAAGATATTATTAAAAGCTCCAACTCTCTACCTTGGGAGGTAGAGAGTATTTATAGTCTTACACAAATCGCCACACTTTGGGCTGTGGATCAGGCATACAGTGGGTAAAGACCCGTCCGTCCTCCACGGTGTTACTTAACTAAATTACTACTTAACTTAAAAGAACTACGACTACGAGCTTTCTACCGAATACATATACTTGAGGTGACCGACTCTTTAATACCGGGAATTTCTAATTCCTAACAGGAGTGTCGTCAAGTTTCTTTCCTAAAATCTTTTATTTGGTAACCAAAATGGAAGTTTAAAGGCTTTGGGTGAAAATGGAAAAGGTGGAGGGACTAAAACTACCAAAAGCTCAAACTCTTTTTAATAAAACTCCCTCACCTAACTTTTCCATCACATTTATTACTCCTAACCAACATAATCTACGCATATAATTTGTTCAACAAATCCGAAGTTTTGATCATCAATCTGTAAGTGTTTTTGCGTTAATAACACGTTTTAAACATTGGTTTTGATTTTCTAACGAATCCAACGGTTAAATTTACGTTTATGGTTGATTTTGTGTTATACGCATACGCGTAAGAACACATGATCATACTTACGTGTTTGAGGTTAAGATAAATGGGTCAAAACGTTTCTTTAACATCAAGGATACTATGCTTATCCTCAAATTCCACCCAGAAACACGAATTGATGGTTTTTCAAAATTAGGGTTCTTGAGTCGATTTGGGCGTTTTCAAATGTGATTGTTTTTGGTCAAAAAGATTGTTGTGTGATGTTTAGATCATGTTGAATTAATGATTTCCAGGCCCTATAACAACCCAGAAACACTAATTGAATAAAAATTTGAATTTAGGGTTTAATGTTCTTAGGTTTGGGTATTTTTGATTCACTGCGTGTTGGATGTTAAAACTAGGTTATTAGACTCTCACAACACCTAAGACCTACCAGAAAACGTTTGGTGTAATTTCCATGGCTAGAACTGTTATGCGTTATTCTTGAACTATTAGGGTTTTTAGGCTTACGCGTAAGGTTTTCTACGCGTAACTGTTTAATATGCTTTCATGCTATAATCTGTTTTAAAATGAATATATATGTTAAGATTGATGATATTATGATTTTGTTTCAGGCTTGCTACACTTAAAACTCAGAATCAAGGTCTTTGTAACACAACGCATAAGGATCACCTTATGCGTAAGAGAAACTTTACGCGTAACTGTTACGCGTAAGGGTCTACAATGGGACTACGCGTATCCTGTGAAGGATATGCGTAAACAGTGACTCTACGCATAAGGTTTACTCTTACGAGTAATCCTTACGCGTAAGGTTTTTATACGCCTACGTGTAAGCTCTACGTATAAGGTTCACTTTTTCCTACGCGTAATATTTCTTACGCGTAAGTAAGGATCCTACGCATAAGCTTGCGTCTACGCGTATACTTCTCCTGTTTACGCATAAGCTACTATTCCTACGCATAAGCCTTGATCAAACCTTCGTTATGAATTGTTACGCGTACAAACTTGTAAATAAATGAATCATAACGTCACGAAACCAATAATGTCACTAATAAACTTAATCGTTTAATATGTTGTGTTAAATAAGTGATAACATAAACTTTAAAACTTAAAGTTAACTAACTCACGAAACTTATCACGATGACATTGGACTATTGAACAAACAAGTGACTTTGGACTCGTAACAATCTTTGACACTGTATATTCAATAATTAGACAATAAAAACCTTCTGTTGACTAACATTATGTCTTTCGATATGTTGGTTTTGTTGGCTAATGTTATTTCAGATCACGACATGGCTTCTCAAATGAATGTGGTTGCACCAGAAGTTCTCATAATTTCTGACATCTTCCCTAATGGCTATCCGAGAAAGATTGGAAAGAACAACCTTAGGGTTGACTTTGAAACCCTCACATGCTCAGAATCTTCTTGTCTCATTGCTGTGGATATTCTTAAGAATCATCCCTACCAGAACATGCTCTCACACTCTGCTACAGTACCGGAAATCTACATTCAACAATTCTGGAAGTCAATGCAAAGGATCAAGGGTCAAAGTGCAGTTACTGTGACTATCAATCACAAACAAGTCACCATCACTCATGCAGACTTACGGGCTGTTCTTCTTATTCCAGAAATCGTGCCAACCGACTTCTATACCACACCTACTGAGGAGACAGTTCTTCAATTCTTGATTGATATTGGCTATGATGAAGCTTCAGGAATTACCTCTAAGCATTCTCATGTGGAGCTTAAGAACATTCCTCAACCGTGGAGAACCCTCTACATCATCATCACCAAATCGGTCTCTGGTCGTGACAGTGGCTATGAGCATCCCAAGCTTATGGAACTGCAAATCTTCTGGTCATTAATCAACAAGAAGGACATCGAAATTGAAGCTCTGATATGGGATGACATGATGACGTTTCTCAAAAAGCTTGGCTCAAAGATTCCCTATGTCAGATACACAAAACTGTTGATCCAGATAGCACTTGGACTTCATCCTGATATCCTCAAGAGGCTCAATGACCCCGACAATCACGACATGTTGACTGAGCCTATCCTATCAGTCAGAATCAAGGAATCGTCAACAAAGAAACAGGGTGCGGTGTTACCTGATCACCTACTGACTGACGAAATCAAAAAGCTTGAAACGTACAAAAGGTATCGGGTAGCAGTAAGAGAAGGCAAAGTTGGTCATCTCGATGAAAAGCCTTCTGGAACACCTACTCCGAGAACAAGAGAAGGAAGTGCTGGAAGTGCAGTAAGCACAGAGAGTCAAAGGAATGTCCCAAAGAGGAAACCTAATCCAAAGAAGAAAGTTCCCTCTCAGGAAGTTGTTCCTATTCCTACACCTGAACCACCAAGAAAGCTACTGGACGAAAGCTCTGAAGATACACAATCAGATGAGGAGGTCCACTACTCTGAATCTGCAACCGAACCACCTCCCTCAGTAGCAAAACCTCCTAGTCCAATAGCTGAACATGGCAAAGGGAAGACTCCTGTACTTGTGCCATATGAAGAAAGCTCTGAAAGTGATGAAGAGCAACTGGATAAATCCTACAGGAAGAAGTTTAAAATCGCTAGACACCTGCAGAAAGCTAAAGAATTTGAACAAGATCAAATGCGTGGCCCCGGAGGGTCGAGTGGTGGTGTCCACTCTTCACCAGATCCTAATGCGGTTAATCGACCCGATAAGGGAACTGGTGCCACCACTCTTGTGCAACATCAAAAGCTTGTGGAGAAATCTATTGATTATAACATTGAGGAACCAGAAAAGGATAAGTTTGAGAAAGAAAAGACTGATGAAGAAGCCCAGGCTCAGACGGAAGTAAAAGCTAAATCTAGACAAGATAGCGAAGGGAATTATGATGATTATCTTCTCAACAGTCCAATTCGTTCCAAGGAGGATACTTCTGCACCTCCAAAGGACTCTGAGCCTCCTCATGTCTCCTCATCATCAGATTCATCCTCTCACTCTTCACCACCACCGTCAAAAAGATCAACCAAATCATCATCCAAATCAGTGAAGAAGCCAACTCGATCTTGGATTTCTCATACTCATAAAAGAATTATGAATGTTGTCAAACAAGTCAGAAAGAAAGACATGCTTTACAGGAAGATGAATTTCTACGCTGATCAGATACAGTATATTCATGATGATATCGACAAGATGCAAGTTGAAAGGAAGTATGTCCAGAAGCTCATGAAAGATGATCTTCAAGGGAAAATGGACGAAATGATCAAAGGATACACTCACCAGTTCCTTCTTGACGTCGTTCCTAAACTGACAAAGGAGATGTATACTAGACAACTTTATCCAAATCTCTTGCATCTGGCCAAGCAAACCATGAAATCAACTCCAATGAATGTGAACATCAATCCAGTTGAACCCATAGTCTTTTCAGATGATGAATTGGTGAACCGGCTAGTAGCTCAAATGTCTAAACGCTCTGCAACGTTTGCCTCCCACGAAGCTAAATTGTTTGAAGCATTGCTGGAATACCAACTCAGGTCAGCATATAGAGAAGAAGCTGTAAGGCCTAAACGTTCAAGAGACGATGAAGACAAGGATCAGGATAAGAATGACGAGCATAAATGCTTGAAGAAGTCTGGTGAATCATCTTCTATGCAACCTCCACCCAAACGGACTCCAGCACAACAAAGGTCACCTCCTCGTTCTTCTACTGATAAACCTCAGGATTCTTCTGAATTACCACCCGAGACTCAGAAAATCGGTGATCACTTTGAGTATACGGGTGGTGACGATGAGGAAATTCGTGAGCCCCTACAACAACCCACCTCTCCCAAACAAGTTCAGAAACCAGAATCCTCATCTAGGTCTAAACAAAAGAAGAAGAAGGCGCCCATGGTTGATGTCGTATCTTGGCTAGATGACGATAAAACAGAGGAATTTGAATGGTTCTCTACACTTGTTAACTCAACTCCCTACCCTGCTGAAGGTCAAGATCTGGTAGACGGTAATACATTGGAGCATGTTAAGATACTGCAAGAAAAATTCCGAGTAAAGAAGATGACGAAATCTGAGTTGAGGCGAATTAAGAATGAAGCTTTTCAACTTCTAAAAGACACCTCGGAAAGTGCCATCGAGGTCGAATATCACCTTGAGAACATTGCTTGAGCTATGTCTAACAACATGGATTTGCTCAACCCAGAAGCAAACATCGACTTCACCAAACGGGACAACCCTCCATACTACACCGACTGGTCAAAACTTCTACCAACAATTGGCCAACCAGATGAACTTAGGATTCCATTTAGATATTTCTTCAACAAATACTTGGAATTTCTTCTACACGGTGGCGATGGATCAAGGAAATACGCTACATCTTTGACACTTCCATTCCCAGCAGCCATATATTCAAACTGCATAGCTATCGAGGAAAGACCTAATCACTTGTTCTCCAACAAAGTGGAAGCATACGACCGAGATGCAATGTACGGGATTCATCATTGGCCGGAACGCCGAAGAATCTACTACAGAAGCTGCCAGGTTCAGAAGTCTCAACATGCAGTGTTCAGTACTAAGGATATCGTTGCCATCAAACACGTTGATCTTTCGACCAAATGGGACTACACTTTTCTCAAGAAGATTGTGGTCAAAAGGCAAGATGAACGGGATTATGCATTCTCTGAAGCTGACTTTGAGAATTTGTCTATCAACGACATTGAAGACATGTACCTTGCCAAAGTACAAGGTCGCATGAGGCAATTTTCAACTGAAGTACAACGTGAATTCATCAAGTCACTGCTCATCTTCATCAGACGATTAGTCATCAAAGAACGTGTAGAAGATCTCCTGCTCGCAGTTGAATCATATCAGACCCGTGTCAACTTCACTCCACCTCAGCTTGATCTTCCCGACATCAACCAGCTCTCACAATATACACTCATCAGCAAACCATTCGGCGTCGTTTACCGTAGTGAACTTCAACGAAATTTCTTAATGGCGTGTAGTGATCTTCACAAGTTTGGGGATCACACTTTGAAGATGGTTAGGGACGGATTGGCTTATAGGTTGAAGGATATACGTCAAAAGATTGGGTCTCCTAAGCGATGGAATTCTCAGGATCGAAGGGATGTGAGGAGGATCATCAAAATGATTGATGAAAGGTTGTATAGAAGGGATCAGTTCAGAACATTGGAAAGCTTTGTTGGTGGTCGACCCAGGATTAACATCACCGGCTATCAACGCCCAGTTCGCACTCCTAGAAACATCACTGGACTTCCTGGTACCCCTAGAACTGCTTCTTTCATTATAAATTTGGATGTGTGATTATATATGTCTATGGCTTGTGCACACATAACAGTGTACAACCCGTTCTTGTCAAGAAAGGACCCTGTGGTACGCTTCAGTGCCACAATCCTTATAAAAGGAGCGAAAGCTTCTTACTTTTGAGTAAAATCCATCAAACCTTTCATTTTTCAAGGTTTTGCTCAAAAGAACAAGTACTTCCCCATATGATTTTCAAAACCTTAACCGTTTATATCAATTGTTGAGGGGGAGTACTTGAGTCAAAACTTTGTTCACAAATTGTTCATTGTGGTCATCTTCCCGCAACACTCGAAATGGTCATATTTATTCTCAACTTTTCAAAAATAACATTTTATATGCCATTTTTGAGGGGGAGAAAATTATGTGATAAGAAATATGTTGTGTAAATGCAAATGAATCTTTGTGTAAACGACTTGTCCGGGACGGGTAATAATTTTAAGCTAGTTCGCTAGTAATGTAAACGTGTCTCGCAAAGGACTTGTCCAAGTAGAATATACCATTCGAGAAACTCTTGGTAGACATGAACTCTGACGGGTATGACAACCTTTCGAGGCTTGTCTACAACTTCAAGGTAGTTATTAGAGCTAGTTGTCACCTAAAAGCTGACAATGTAACTCTTTAACTATGCAACGTAACCGTGTCTCGCGGGGGAATGTCTATCTTGAGTTGATCAATTCATAAATGCCCGCTCCTTCCTCACTGTGCAGATTTCCATAAAAACTTCTAAGCACATGTGGAGGGGGAGTACTTCTGAAAATCTAAAACTCTTGAAGTGTTCAAACATGTTTTTCATTCACAAACACTTTGAGAGATTTTCATGAAAAATGGTTTTATGGCAATGGAGTTATAAGGTGACTAAGGTTAGGATTAACTGTCCTATGATCCGCCAGAGCCGGAGGGATCTACCCAAGGACATCACAAATAGTTAGCACTTAGAAGTCCTTAGGTACGATTATAAAAAGGAGAAAATGAGAATCGGAGAAAGAAGGAGTTGAAGAATTAAAAAGAAATGCAAAGAAAAGGGTGAAAAGAAATAGCCCTCCAAATTATTCAACTTAGGGCAGACACCGGGTTCAATTCATATGCTACTGGTTGTCACTTAGTGACGCCGGTATTGAAGATTAAAAGTCGTCATGGACCCAGTGACGCATGCACTAAACCTTCTTAGCCACTCAAGTTTCTCTCAAAAGAAGCTTGTTTCATTCTCACAGGGAACCCTACATAAACTATTGGCTTTCTCTTAGAGATCGCTGGTATTGAAGAAGGAGACCCTCTCCCTAGTCTCCGCTCAGGAAAACCAAAACGCACTATTGAGTCTAGAGCCACGAGATTCATCAAAAGATCTCTTAGGTACACTAGACATTTCATCACTTGATGTTCAACAATAAGAACATCAGTGGTACGTTATCGAGTCCTTCACAGATCTTAGCAATCTGTCGAGAACATTTATGAGAGGTTCACAACTGTGATCCTCAATGATTGAATGGAAACTCCTGCCAGGGTCAACATCAAACAGCCCTGACAGCAGGTCACTTCGGTAACTCCCCGTGGATTACGCTTAGTGTGTCTTAAACGGTCTACAGTTGTGAGGTGATGCTTCGGTGTACCTCCGCGACTCATCTGAACTGTAGATGTACTTCGGTACATCGCGTTATCTCACTTGTGGGACTCCAGTTCAGGAACGGCCTTTGTGAGAATTAGAGTTTTGTTTTCACACTATGATGTTAATACTCTCGAAGTTCAAACTTGTAAGAGCCGGAAATCCGCTTATTACTAACCGTTTTAAATGTTTTCTTCTTATGGAAGCTCCGGAGCGGGATGATCGTGCAGATTCTTCACATGCTCACGCCAACATCATCACTAATGGAAGTTTTATCCAAAAGCAACACAACAGTCAGAATGATTCTTCGTCAAATCAAAGAATCTACAAAGTTAAAGACTTAAAGAACTTCATCAGTATTGAATTCCAACGTCAAAGAGCGTGTGAACATGTTGAAGAATGACGTGGAGACACTGTAGCAGCGAAGCAGACCTGATGCAGACTTGATGCAGACAACAACATACTATCACTTTCATCACAAAGAACATTGATCAAAGAAAAAAGTTAAAGATGACGTCAAAGCATAACTGTTCAAAGAAAACTATCTCTCTACACTGGGGAGATTGTTCAAATCAAGGCAATTCTTCTCACAAGAAAGAAGAATGTCAGAAGACGTCAAAGCTAATATTACATCAACGCCTTCACCGTTTTTCATCACCAACACTTGAGGGGGAGATTGTTGGAATCACTCCTAAACCTTAATTCAAGTGTTAGTTACTTATATGTAATAGGTAGCTTATTATGGCCTTTATGTTTGTTTAAGGTCTAGCTTATGTAGAAGGCCCATAAGCTTAGGCCCATGTCCAATAAGGAAAAGGGAAGGAGTGGGAGTGTTGCCCTAGCTCCTTGCCTATAAATAGTCTTGTATAACCCTCACTTGAGGGTTGGTTGTTCAATTTATTCCTTTCACTCACATCCTACACATAACCGGTCATAAGCATATCGTGTGTGTGTGTTTGGTTTATTGTTCAATCGCCTTTATCTCTCTCTATTAAGCTTGTGCTGTAAAACTAGTGACCTAACATAATAAAAACACCCCACCTAACATTTCACTTCACATTTATTACTCTTAACCAAACAAATCCTACGCACAAAATTCGTTCTTCAAATCTGTGTTTCTGATCATCAATTTGTAAGTTGTTTCATGATCTTAACGTGTTTACAAACATTGGTTTTGATTTTTACACAAATCCAACGGTCAAATTTTTGCATATGATTGATTTGGTGTTCTACGCATAAGCGTATGAACACCTAATCAAGAATGGGTGTTTGTGATTAAAAAGATAGTGTCAAAATGCTTTAATAACATCAATGATACCTTTACTATCCTCAAAACGAACCCAGATTCATGAATTGAGTGATTTTGAAAATTAGGGGTTACTCGTGGTTTTGGGTATTTTCAACTGTGAATGTTTTTGGTCAAAAAGATTGTTGTGTGATGTTGTTATCATGATGAATTAATGTTATCTAAGCTCTAAAACAACCCAGAAACACTAATTGATTGTGAATTAGAAATTAGGGTTTAATGTTCTTGAGATTTGGGTACTTTTGATTCACTGCGAATTAGGCGTTAAAACTTGGTCATTACACTCTCACGACATCTTAGACTTACCAGAAACACTTTGGTGCATATCCTATTGCTAGATTTCATAAGCGTAAATTTTGAACTTTAGGGTTTTAGGCTACGCGTAAGTTTTTTCTACGCCTAACTGTTTGAATGAGTGATTGTGATTAAATCTGTTATATAATGAGTGTTAGTGTCAAAATTGATGTTATGATGATTTTATTTCAGGCTTGCTACTCGTAAAACTCAGAATCAAGGTCATTGAAACTCTACGCATAAGGATCACCTTACGCATAGAAAGTTATGCGTAAGAGAAATCTTACGCGTAAGGTTCTACAATGGGACTACGCGTATCCTGTGAAGGATATGCGTAAACAGTGACTCTACGCATAAGGTCTACTCTTACGAGTAAGCCTTACGCGTAAGGTTTTTATACGCCTACGTGTAAGCTCTACGCATAAGGTCCTCTTTTCCTACGCGTAATATTTCTTACGCGTAAGTAAGGATCCTACGCATAAGCTTGCGTCTACGCGTATACTTCTCCTGTTTACGCATAAGCTACTATTCCTACGCATAAGCCTTGATCAAACCTTCGTTATGAATTGTTACGCGTACAAACTTGTGAATAAATGAATCATATCATCACGAAACCAATAATGTCACTAATAAACTTAAACGTTTGATATATTGTGAACTATAAGTGATAACATAAACTTTAAAACTTAAAGTTAACTAACTCACGAAACGTTTCACGACGTCATTGGATTATTGGACATACAAGTGACTTAAGACTCGTAACAATCATTGACACTGTACATTCAATAATTAGACAATAAAAACCTTTTGTTGACTAACATTATGTCTTTCGATATGTTGGTTCTTTTGGCTAATGTTATTTCAGATCACGACATGGCTGCTCAAATGAATGTGGATGCACCAGAAGTTCTCACAATTGCTGACATCTTCCCTAATGGCTATCCGAGAAAGATTGGAAAGAACAACCTTAGGGTTGACTTTGAAACCCTCACATGCTCAGAATCTTCTTGTCTCATTGCTGTGGATATTCTTATGAATCATCCCTACTAGAACATGCTCTCAAACTCTGCTACAGTACCGGAGATCTACATTCAAAAATTCTGGAATTCAATGCAAAGGATCAAGGGTCAAAGTGCAGTAACTGTGACTCTCAATCACAAACAAGTCACCATCACTCATGCAGACTTACGGGTTGTTCTCATTCCAGAAATCGTGCCAACCGACTTCTATGCCACACCTACTGAGGAGACAGTTCTTCAATTCTTGATTGATATTGGCTATGATGAAGCTTCAGGAACTATCTCTAAGAATTCTCATGTGGAGATTAAGAACATTCCTCAACCGTGGAGAACCCTCTACATCATCATCACCAAATCGGTCTCTGGTCGTGACAGTGGATATGAGCATCCCAAGCTCATGGAGCTGCAAATATTTTGGTCATTAATCAACAAGAAGTACATCGAAATTGAAGCTCTGATATGGGATGACATGATGACATCTCTCAAAATGCTTGGCTCAAAGATTCCCTATGTCAGATACACAAAACTGTTGATCCAGAGAGCACTTGGACTTCATCCTGATATCCCCAAGAGGCTCAATGACCCCGACAATCACGAGATGTTGACTGGGCCTATCATGTCTGTCAGAATCAAGGAATCGTCAACAAAGAAGCAGGGTGTTGTGTTACCTGATCACCTACTGACTAACGAAATCAAGAAGCTTGAAACGTACAAAAGGTATCGGGTAGCAGTAAGAGAAAGCAAAGTTGGTCATCTCGAGGAAAAGCCTTCTGGAACACCTACTCGGAGAACCAGAAGAAGAAGTGCTGGAAGTGCAGTAAGCACAGTGAGTCAAAGAAAAGACCCAAAGAGGAAACCTACTCCAAAGAAGAAAGTTCCCTCTTAGGAAGCTGTTCCTATTCCTACACCTAAACCACCAAGAAAGCTACTGGACGAAAGCTCTGAAGATACACAATCAGATAAGGAGGTCCACTAATCTGAATCTGAAACCGAACCACCTTCCTCAGTAGCAAAACCTCCTAGTTCTCCAGCTGACCTAGGAAAAGGGAAGACTCATGTACTTGTGCCATGTGAAGAAAGCTCTGAAAGTGATGAAGAGCAACTGGATTTATCATATAGGAAGAAGTTTAAAATCGTTAGACACCTTCAAAAAGCTGAAGAATATGAACAAGATCAAATGCGTGGCCCCGGAGGGTCGAGTGGTGGTGTCCACTCTTCACCAGATCCTGATGCGGTTAATCGACACGATAAGGGAACTGGTGCCACCACTCTTGTGCAACAGCAAAAGCTTGTGGAGGAATCTATTGATTATAACATTGAGGAACCAGAAAAGGATAAGTCTGAGAAAGAAATGACTGATGAAGAAGCCCAGGCTCAGACGGAAGTAAAAGCTAAATCTGGACAAGATAGCGAAGGGAATTATGATGATTATCTTCTCAACAGTCCAATTCGTTCCAAGGAGGATACTTCTGCACCTCCAAAGGACTCTGAGCCTCCTCATGTCTCCTCATCATCATATTCATCATCTCATTCTTCACAACCACCATCTAAAAGATCAACCAAATCTACATCCAAATCAGTGAAGAAGCCAACTTGATCTTGGATTTCTCATACTCATAAAAGAATTATGAATGCTGTCAAACAAGTTAGAAAGAAAGACATGCTCTACAGGAAGATGAATTTCTACGCTGATCAGATACAGTATCTTCATGATGAGAATGACAAGATGAAAGTTGAAAGGGAGTATGTCCAGAAGCTCGTCAAAGATGATCTTCAAGGGAAAATGGATGAAATGATCAAAGGTTACACACACAATTACCTCCTTGACATTGTTCCGAAAGTTACAAAGGAGTTGTTCACCAAACAACTCTATCCGAATCTACTTCACCTGGCCAAGCAGACTATGAAATCAACACCGACGCACGTGAACATCAATCCAGTTGATCCCACAATATTCTCAGATGCTTAGTTAGTTGACCGGATGGTAGCTCAACTGTCCAAACGATCTGCAACACTTGCCTCTCACGAAGGTAAATTGCTTGAAGCATTGCTGGAATATCAACTCAAAACAGCATGCCGAGAAGAAGCTGAAAGGCCAAAGCGTCCACGCGACGATGAAGATAAGGATCAGGATAAGAATGACGAGCATAAACGCTCGAAGAAGTCTGGTGAATCATCTTCTATGCAACCTCCACCCAAACGGACTCCAGCACAACAAAGGTCACCTCCTCGTTCTTCTACTGATAAACCTCAGGATTCTTCTGAATTACCACCCGAGACTCAGAAAACCGGTGATCACTTTGAGTATACGGGTGGTGAAGATGAGGAAGTCCGTGAGCCCCTACAACAACCCACCTCTCCCAAACAAGTTCAGAAACCAGAATCCTCATCTAGGTCTAAACAAAAGAAGAAGAAGGCGCCCATGGTTGACGTCGTATCATGGCTAGGTGACGATATAACAGAGGAATTTAAATGGTTCTCTACACTTGTTAACTCAACTCCCTACCCTGCTGAAGGTCAAGATATGGTAGACGGTAATACATTAGAGCATGCTAAGATTTTGCAAGAAAAGTTCCATATGAAGAAGATGACGAAATCCGAGTGGAAGCGAATAAAGAATGAATCATTTCAACTTCTAAAAGACACCTCGAAAAGTGCCATCGAGGTCGAATATCACCTTGAGAACATTGCTCGAGCTATGTCTAACAACATGGATTGGCTCAACCCAGAAGCAAACATCGACTTCACCAAACGGGACAACCCTCCATATTACACCGACTGGTCAAAACCACTACCGACAATTGGCCAACCATATGAGCCAAGAATTCCATTCCGATATTTCTTCAACAGAGACTTGGATTTTCTTCTACATGGTGGCGATGGTTCAAGGAAATATGCTACATCTTTGACACTTTCATTCCCGGCTTCAATATACTCTAACTGCATAGCCATCGAGGAAAGAGCTAACCACTTGTTCTCTAACAGTGTGGTAGAGTATGACCGTGATGAAATGTATGGGATTCACCATTGGCCGGAACGCCAAAGAATCTACTACAGAAGCTGCCAGGTTCAGAAGTCTCAACATGCAGTGTTCAGTTCTAAAAGTATCGTTGCCATCAAACACGTTGATCTTTCGACCAAATGGGACTACATTTTTCTCAAGAAGATTGTGGTCAAAAGGCAAGTTGAACGGGATTATGCATTCTTTGAAGCTGACTTTGAGAATTTGTGTATCAACGAAATTGAAGACATGTACCTTTCCAAAGTACAGGGTCGCATGAGGCAATTTTCAACTGAAGTACAACGTGAATTCATCAAGTCACTGCTCATCTTCATCAGACGATTAGTCATCAAAGAACGTGTAGAAGATCTCCTGCTCGCAGTTGAATCATATCAGACCCGTGTCAACTTCACTCCACCTCAGCTTGATCTTCCCGACATCAACCAGCTCTCACAATATACACTCATCAGCAAACCATTCGGCGTCGTTTACCGCAGTGAACTTCAACGAAATTGCTTAATGGCGTGTAGTGATCTTCACAAGTTTGGGGATCACACTTTGAAGATGGTTAGGGACGGATTGGCTTATAGGTTGAAGGATATACGTCAAAAGATTGGGTCTCCTAAGCGATGGAATTCTCAGGATCGAAGGGATGTGAGGAGGATCATCAAAATGATTGATGAAAGGTTGTATAGAAGGGATCAGTTCAGAACATTGGAAAGCTTTGTTGGTGGTCGACCCAGGATTAACATCACCGACTATCAACGCCCAGTTCGCACTCCTGGAAACATCACTGGACTTCCTGGTACCCCTAGAACTGCTTCTTTCATTATAAATTTGGATGTGTGATTATATATGTCTATGGCTTGTGCACACATAACAGTGTACAACCCGTTCTTGTCAAGAAAGGACCCTGTGGTACGCTTCAGTGCCACAATCCTTATAAAAGGAGCGAAAGCTTCTTACTTTTGAGTAAAACCTATCAAACCTTTCATTTTTCAAGGTTTTGCTCAAAAGGACAAGTACTTCCCCGTATGATTTTCAAAACCTCAATCTTTTATATCACTTGTTGAGGGGGAGTATTTGAATTAAAACTTTGTACACAAATTGTTCATAGTGGTCATCTTCCCGCAACACTCGAAATGGTCATATTTATTCTCAACTTTTCAAAAAATAACATTTTATATGCTATTTTTTAGGGGGAGAAAATTATGTGATTAGAAATTTGTTGTGTAAATGCAAATGAATCTTTGTGCCATAGACTTAACCAACGAATTGACGGTACTTAACTGTTAGTAACTCGAAAAGACTTGTCCATGACGGGTAATAATTTAAAGCTAGTTCGCTAGTAATGTAAACGTGTCTCACAAAGGACTTGTCCGAGTAGAAAGTACCATTCGAGAAACTCTTGGTAGACATGAACTCTGACGGGTATGACAACCTTTCGAGGATTGTCTACACCTTCAAGGTAGTTATTAGAGCTAGTTGTCACCTAAAAGCTGACAATGTAACTCTTTAATTATGCAACGTAACCGTGTCTCGCGGGGTATTGTCTATCTTGAGTTGATCAATTCATAAAGTGCGCACTTCTTCCTCACTATGCAGATTTCCGTAAAAACTCCTAAGCACATGTGGAGGGGGAGTATTTCTGAAAATCTAAAACTCTTGAAGTGTTCAAACATGTTTTTCATTCACAAACACTTTGAGAGATTTTCATAAAAAATGGTTTTATGGCAATGGAGTTATAAGGTGACTAAGGTTAGGAATAACCGTCCTATGATCCGCCAGAGCCGGAAGGATATACCCAAGGACATCACAAATAGTTAGTACTTAGAAGTCCTTAAGTATGATTATAAAAAGGAGAAAATAAGAATCGGAGAAAGAAGGAGTTGAAGAATTAAAAAGAAATGCAAAGAAAAGGGTGAAAAGAAATAGCCCTCCAAATTATTCAACTTAGGGCAGACACCGGGTTCAATTCATATGCTATTGGTTGTCACTTAGTGACGCCGGTATTGAAGATTAAAAGTCATCATGGACCCAGTGACGCATGAACTAAACCTTCTTAGCCACTCAAGTTTCTCTCAAAAGAAGCTTGTTTCATTCTCACAGGGAACCCTACATAAACTATTGGCTTTCTCTTAGAGATCGTTGGTATTGAAGAAGGAGACCCTCTCCCTAGTCTCCGCTCAGGAAAACCAAAACGCACTATTGAGTCTAGAGCCACGAGATTCATCAAAAGATCTCTTAGGTACACTAGACATTTCATTACTTGATGTTCAACAATAAGAACATCAGTGGTACGTTATCGAGTCCTTCACAGATCTTAGCAATCTGTCGAGAACATTTATGAGAGGTTCACAACTGTGATCCTCAATGATTGAATGGAAACTCCTGCCAGGGTCAACATCAAACAGCCCTGACAGCAGGTCACTTCGGTAACTCCCCATGGATTACGCTTAGTGTGTCTCAAACGGTCTACAGTCGTGAGGTGATGCTTCGGTGTACCTCAGCGACTCATCTGAAATGTAGGTGTACTTCGGTACATCGCGTTATCTCACTTGTGGGACTCCAGTTCAGGAACGGCCTTTGTAAGAATTAGAGTTGTGTTTTCACACTGTGCTGTTAACACTCTCGAAGTTCAAACTCGTAAGTGCCGGAATCCGCTTATTACTAACCATTTTCATGTTTTCTTCTTATGGAAGCTCCGGAGCGGGATGATAGTGCAGATTCTTCTCATGCTCACGCCAACATCATCACTAATGGAAGTTCTATCCAAAAGCAACACAACAGTCAGAATGATTCTTCGTCAAATCAAAGAATCTACAAAGTTAAAAGACTTAAAGAACTTCATCGGTACTGAATTCCAACGTCAAAGAGCGTGTGAGCATGTTGAAGAATGACGTGGAGACACTGTAGCAGCGAAGCAGACCTGAGGCAGACTTGATGCAGACAACAACATACTATCACTTTCATCACAAAGAACAATGATCAAAGAACAAAGTTAAAGATGACGTCAAAGCATAACTGTTCAAAGAAAACTATCTCTCTACACTGGGGAGATTGTTCAAATCAAGGCATTTCTTCTCACAAGAAAGAAGAATGTCAGAAGACGTCAAAGCTACTACTACATCAACGCCTTCACCATTTTTCATTACCAACACTTGAGGGGGAGATTGTTGGAATCACTCCTAAACCTTAATTCAAGTGTTAGTTACTCATATGTAATAGGTAGCTTATTATGGCCTTTATGTTTGTTTAAGGTCTAGCTTATGTAGAAGGCCCATAAGCTTAGGCCCATGTCCAATAAGGAAAAGGGAAGGAGTGGGAGTGTTGCCCTAGCTCCTTGCCTATAAATAGTCTTGTATAACCCTCACTTGAGGGTTGATTGTTTAATTTATTCCTTTCACTCATATCTACGCATAACCGGTTACATTCTTAACGTGTGTGTGTGTTTGGATATTGTTCAATCGCCTTTATCTCTTTCTAGTAAGCTTGTGTTGTAAAACTAGTGACCTAACACAGGCTCTGACTCGACCTCTTTTTCGCTTCCTCTTGCATGAGGGCAGCCAAGGTTTCATAGTTTTGAGACACTAAGTGACTTGGCGCTAGTTTAGGCACGACTCCTTCTAGCGCGAGGGTGTCTGTTTCCACCTCTAGACCCCTGTTTTGCTCAGGTGCGCCTGGTGGGGTTGTGAGGTTCGTTTCTGGCACCGATTGGTGGGGAGTGGTAAGAAGGGTGCGCTGTGGAACTTCTGCGCTGGTGGTTGTCGTAGTGGCATGGGTTGTCCCCGTGCGTGGTCCCACTGTCGTGAAGACCAGATCAGGGCCTGACCCTTGGTTTCTGGTCGCACTGGTTGTTCCAGAGGCCTACTTAGAGGCTGATTCGCTTTGCTGCTTCTTCCCTTGTAGGTCACTATGCCATCACTGGCTTAGGTTTCCGTGCTTTGTTATTCTAGTTCTTAGTGATTGGTCTTACGGATGGAGCCACTTGTTGATACAAAAGTTGGGCGTTCCTTATTTGGACTCCGGTTCTCGTATCAATTAGACCTTGATGCTTGAGAACTGCGCACTAAGAAAACAGAAAACACCGTTAGGCTTATCGTGGGATTGTCTCCCACGATTATCCTCCGGCGTGAGAGTAAGTAATCGGTTTTTAGGGTTTAGTGGAGAGTTAGGTTTTGTGATCGTACCTTTAATGAGGGCCGAGATGCCGTTTATATACACACGAAATCCTTGTTGGTTTCGTGTTCCCCAACCTTCGGCGTATCCCGCCTAAGTCGGTCAATTGATACCTATCTCATAAATAAGAGATATCCGATATCAAAACCATAAATAACTTCGGGTTTGGGCCTTCGTGAGCCCAAACCGTTACCGGGTTAGCCCATTCGTACTGGGCTCGATTGCTAGTAGTGTTCATTGGTCGGGTTCATGACCCGAATGCGGACTATACGTCATCAGTAGTACTTAGCGGGAGGCATGTTTGTTCCTAGGAGTAAAAGTGTCATGTTTTAGTAAAAACGACAACTAAATTAACATTTTGTTCTACTGTGTACCTATATGCGGTTATCTCGACTCCTTTTATGCATAAAATAGTTTTTATTAGTAGTGTTTGGCAAAATGTGAGAGATAACCCAAACACTCCTAATTTTAATGTAGCTTCATTTGAATATACTCGGGAATACATATTAGTTATGTATTATCTTTAGTATTCAAGAGATATATTATGCAAGTGATGAAAATAACTTTTTTATTTGTATGAACAATGAGAAATTGTTTTTCTACAGGTGAGAAATTTTTCAAAATTTTGACATGGGGTTTTTAGTTAATTATGATAATGCCTTATGATATGTAACTCCTAACTAAAGGAAACATGATTAGTTATAGAATTTAACAAATGTAGTTCATGATTTGTGCAAGAATATGCATAATCCCCATGTTTTGGTTTTGTGCATAAATTAGAACCCTAAACTCATAATTAAGAGAAGTAATGTAGTTAGGATACTTAAAATGATGATTTTGGCTGTGATTAGTTGAAGAAGAAACATCAATTATGAGTTAGGTGTGTTTGTAGGTCGTTTGGTTATGTGCGTTATGAAGAAGGAAGTGTTTTATAGTTTAAAAATTTTGCTACTGTGGATACCACGGACCAGACGGACCCAAATTTTTAGTTCCGTCTGTGTTAGATTTTGGTTCCATGGAAACAACATCAAATTTTGCTAAATTGTTGCGTGTTTGTTCATTCCTCTATTGTAAAAATCGGTCCAGACGGCCGATTAATCCCCGCATAATCGCTGACCGCTCACTAAGCGCCTTGATTTATCATAATCGGCCTATTTAATTGTTTTGGTCAAAGATTGCTTAAAAATCGGTCAACAAACCGATTAATCGAACAAAATCGCTTAAAAATCGGTCAACAACCCGATTCATTGGACAAAATCGGTCAAAGATCGCTTAAAAATGGTCAGCAAACCGAATAATATCTATATTTGACTTAAAACTTTGAAGAATTATGTATTATGTTTATATTTAAACACTTGAAATATTTGAAATTTGATGCCCTATTCTTACCTCATACATATAATATAATATAATATCTAATATTACAATTTTTTGTATAAAAATTCCAATCCAATTAATCCCCGATTAATCCCCGCCTAACCGATTAATCGCTAGGCCCTACCCGACCGCCTCACTAGCGCCTAGCGATTTTTACAACCTTAGTTCATTCTAGGTTTTAAGCTATGTTTTTGATTATATTTTTGGTTCCATTAGTCCTAAATAAAGTCTAAGAAGATTAAATGGTTCTCATTTAAGAGGTTCAGTTATGATGTCGGCAATGTTATCTTTGGAGGAGACTTTCTCGATTGAGATATTTCCTTTTTGAACATTGTTGCGAAGGAAGTGATGGCGAATTTTAATATGTTTTGTTCGGGCATGTTGGACAAGATTTTTACTGAGATCAATGGCTCCTTTGTTGTCACAAAGTATAGAGATGTTGTTGAGTTGAATTATGTAGTCCACGAGACCTTGCTTCATCCAAAGAGCTTGTTGACATGCCTTTCAGGCTGAGACGTACTAGGCTTCGGTAGTTGAGATAGCGAGGGCCGTTTGTTTCTTTGCGAACCATGAGGGTGAGACATTCTCCAACCAAAGTACAAATACCACTTGTACTCTTTCTATCGACATAGTCACCGGCATGGTCCGAGTCGGCATACACTATGGTTTCTACACCCATTCCTTTGGGGGTACCATAATCCTAAACATGTAGTTCCTTTAATGTATCTAAATATTCGTTTTAAGGCTTCTAGGTGTGATGTTTTTGGATCTTCTTGAAAGCGAGCACATAGACAAACACTAAACATAATGTCGGATCTACCAGTCGTGAGATAAAGTAGGCTACCAATCATTCCTCTATATTTAGTGTTATCTACGGATTCACCTTCCTCATCCTTGGTGAGTTTTGTTTCCGAGGACATGGTTGTTTTAGTGGGTTTTGAGTCTCAAGACCAAATTTATTAAGCATATCCTTTAAGTATTTAGATTGGTTAAAGAATATACTATCTTCTAGTTGTTTAATTTGAAGTCCTAGAAAGACGTTCAACTCACCCATCATACTCATCTCAAACTCGTCGTGCATGATTTTAGAGAAATCATTACACAGCTCTTGAAAAGTTGATCCAAATATGATGTCATCAAAGTATATTTGAACTATGATAATGTGTGGTTCCTTTTTCTTGGTAAAGAGAGTATTATCTACTAATCCCATGGTGTATTTGCGTTTAACTAAGAAAGTCTTAAGCCGATTATACCAAGATTTTGGTGCTTGCTTAAGTCCGTATAATGCCTTTTTAATTTTGAAAACATGATTAGGTTTTTCAAAGTCGGTGAATCCGGGAGGTTGTGCAACATATACTTCTTCATTGATGAACCCGTTCAAAAATGCACTTTTAACATCCATTTGAAATAGTTTGAAGTCATGAGCACATGTATATGCAAGTAAGATTCTAACAGAATCGAGCCAAGCTACCGGTGCATAAGTTTTGATGCAGGTTTTACTGACCAGGTCTTAATATTTATAGTGTCTCGCTATACCTATGGTCTACCCTAATGCACTAACGGGCAGTGTACCCGGTTGTGTGTAGTGTAGTAAATGGTAAAGCCGAGGTCGTCCCAAGAGCTATGTGTGTCGGATAATTACTAAGTCTAATTGTCACAGAATATTAATGGTTTGATAGGGTTTTAATTAATTAAACTACTAATGCAGAAAATAAAAGCAAATAAATGTATGGAGGGAAATCAATAGAGGAATAGTGGTGCTAACCTGGTTAATCCTCCTAGTTAGTTATATCTACGTCTACCTACTTCCAATTACTTCAGGTGGGGTCAAATTCGAGAGGACAGCATTTGGTCAATTCGCCCTAACCTATCAGCAAAAATGCCACCACAGGAGAAATCAGGCGCACCGTCATAAGTCCTGTTGTTCCTGGTCCCCTAAGCCGAGTCATTAAGTACCGCTACATGCTAGATTCTAAATAGTGAGTGCCCGGCCGTTAGGAACTTAGACACTACACCCCCCAATTCTTAAGTTCATCCAAATGATAGGTGATCATTTGGTCAAATCGCACAAGTAGAAAGGGTCGTCAGTTGGTCATATCTTACCCTTCCCATCTCAGTCCGCTCACCTAGGGTCAGTTGGTCATATCTCCTAGGCAATTGGCCTCTATCGCCATTCAAAACTACCGAACCAGGGGTGACTACCAAAGAACTATGCATGCATACACTTAAAAATAATTGTACGGAAGTAAAGGTAAACGCAAACAAAACAATTAAGGAATCATAACTAGGCTAGCACCAAAGGGTGCTTAGCCGCTCATATTAATCATGCAAATCAATTCAATATTCAAAGGTACGAAATACATTAATTGAAAGTAAAAGAAATAATAAACGCTAAAGCTTATCGTAATGGTGTGACTTCTCCCTTGGAAACAGCTCCGTATTCTTCCCTAGACCTCCCTTGAGCTTTTTCCCACGTTCTCAGAGTGTTGTGTGTGGAATGGGATGCTTTGAAATGCTGGAATTCGTGGGGTATTTATAGGCCAGGTCTGGGTTACGGCGTAACCAATAGAGGAGTTACGCCATAACCTTCTATTTCTTCGTAAATGCACTAGATCTGCTAGTTATGGCGTAACGTTATTAGTGGTTACGCCGTAGTCTTCAATAAACTCGGTTACGTCGTAAGTGATGCAGTAGTTACGGCGTAAGTATCAGCGGCGTGGAACCTCTTTTGACCTAATGGAGTTACGTCGTAACCTTTGGGAGGATTTACGCCGTAACCTTCTGATAAGTTGGACTTCTGGGTCACGCAATAGTTACGGCGTAATGTGAGAGATGAGTTACGCCGTAACTTCTTCAAAATAAGCATACTGTGATAAATCTTTAGTAATGTTTCCATTTCCGCGTCTCTTTAGCTCCAATGCTCGTAATTTACCTGAAAGTGGAAAACAATGGAAAACAAGCGTAAATCCATATAAATGATACAAATAACGAGCATTAACGGGGGAAATCGACACTTAATATTCAGGACTATTTGATGTTATCAAGTTTCGTCGTAATCAATTCTTTCTTGTTGATTATAGCCTTGTGCCACAAGCCTAGCCTTGTTTTTAGACACTATACCGTTTTCGTCCATTTTATTTCGAAAAACCCATTTTTTTCCAATTATAGTTTGATTTTTAGGTTTCGGAACTAATTTCCATACATCATTTCTAATAAATTGGTTTAGCTCCTCTTGCATAGCAATTAACCAAGATTCGTCTTTTATTGCTTCGTTTACGTTTTTTGGTTCAATGGATGATACAAAACAAAGGTGCTTTGATTTTGGGCTTGTGATCTTAATGTTCTTTGATTTAATTGTCCTATGACCTTTTCTAAAGGATGACTTTTGGATTATTTGATATTTATAATATCTTTATTTAATGGTTCATCTTCCTTGTTATTATCATTGTTTTCTTGACTTTCAACAAGTTGACTTTCAACTAAGTCATCATCTACCAAAGGTGATGTCTTAGAGGGAGGTGGACTTTCGTCAAATGTTATGTTCAATGATTCCTCAACTCTCATTGTTTCTTTGTTTAAAACTATGTATGCTTTGCTAGTTTGTGAGTAACCAAGAAATACACCTTCATAAGACTTTGGGTCAAATTTGGTGAGATAGTCTTTGGCATTTAAAATAAAATATTTACATCCAAACACTCTAAAGTATCCTAAAGTAGGCTTTTTGCCTTTATAGATTTCATAAGGTGTTTTGTTCAAGAAAGGACGTATTAAAACTCTATTTAAAATTTAAGTGGAAGTGTCAACTACGTTACACCAAAACTTTTGGAGTATGTTTTGTTCATTAAGCATTGTTCTACTCATTTCTTGAAGAGTTCTATTCTTACATTCTACGACACCATTAGATTGGGGTGTTTGAGGAGCCGAAAAGTTATGCGTTATACCATTTGTATCACAAAAGTTTCCAAATTGTGTTTCATTATCGAATTCGCGACCATGATACGTTCGGATCGACACAATGTTAACACCTAGTTGATTTTGAATTTTCTTACTAAGTATTTCAAAGTTATCAAAAGCTTCATTTTTAGTTTACAAAAACATTGTCCGAGTGAACCTTGAGTAATCATCTACTATGACCAAAGTGTAGAAGTTGCCTCCATAACTTTGTATTGCGGATGGACCAAACAAGTCCATATGCAGAAGCTCTAGACACCTAGATGTGGAAACCATGTTTTTAGCCTTATGGCTACTATGAAATTGTTTCCTAATTTTGCGAGCATCACAAAAGTGTTGGTCATATTTCAATTTTGGTAAGTTTCTAACTAGCTCTTTTGAGGATAAGGATTGAATGAGTCTCATATTAGCGTGACCTAAACGTCTATGCCAAAGGGTAGAGTTATCATCTAAAGTTGTGAGGAAAAGTTTTTCTTTAGATGTTCTATCTATTTTCATGATGTATATGTTATTTTTCCTAACTCCTTTTACTATGGTGATATCATCTTCTAGTATTTACTATCATTTTCTTGAAATAGTACTTTATACTTTTTATCACATAGTTGGCTAATACTAAGTAGATTAAATCCTAGTCTATCAACATGAGCAACATTTTCAATAGTTAGAGAGTCATGAGCAATCGTACATTTTCCAATGATTTTACTTTTGAGATTGTGATCTGGGCTGAAACCAGTCAACCTACCTCACACAAGCTAGCCACTTGTGAATGGCTAACCGTAAGAAGCTTAAAACTGCTTAAAACACAAATACAATAAAGATCAGAGAATATAATGAATTCCCGGGTCGTTTAGTCCCAAGGAGACTCAATGGTGTGTCAAATCAAACTCAGATGATGGAGTGATCACTAAGGATAGTGATCTGTAAAGGTTATGATTAGAATTATTACACTACTGATTGATTGGAAAGGAATAGGATACATAACTGGAAAGCACAACAATCAGATGAAAGAAACGTAAACGTAAGTTTTAAAAACTACGTATACGTACAAAATAAAAAGTGAAAGCTAGGAAATAAAAGGCCTAAAAATATGAAAATAACATTTTTGAAATCCTAAAAATAAAAGAAAATTATTAGAAAAAGAAAATTATTTTTAACACTATTTAATTAATTATTATTAATTAAAAACTATTTTAACTATTTAATAAATACTCTAAAATAAAAGAAAATAGGAAATAAGGCTAGAAAAATAAACTTATGATTCAGAAAAATCTAAAATACTATAAAACTAATTTTAAAACTAAAAATATATTTTTCACACTTTTTATCTAATTATTACTAATTAATTATTATTTAAAATACACTTAAATACTAGAAAATATAAAATAAACTTGGAAAAATAAAATTTTAACTTTGAAAAATCTAAAATATGATAAAACTAATTTTAAATCAGAAAAGATATTTTTTTATGCTTTTTAATTATTTATTACTAATTAATTACTATTTTTAACTAATTAAAATTATAATAAATACTAAAAAGATAGAGAAAACTATGAAACTTTTTCTAAAAATACTATATGATGACAGAAACCTAAGAAAAATAGAAAAACAAGATTTGCTTATTAATAAGATGAAAAGAAAAATCAAAAAGCTAAAACTATTAAATAAATGCTATCACTAATATTAAAATGATGTTTTTTCTGGATTTTCTTTTTGCAAACTACTTAACTACTGATATTATGAAACTTTAACAAAGACAAAAATTTTATAAACCACAAATAAGCTGTTTTGATGGCTTTTTGGCCAACAGTGGCTTAAATGAGCTTATTTGGTGAAATAAGCTCAAACAAGGTCACCAGCTAAAACAGAAACTCAAAGTAGATGCAAACAAGCTTAATGAACAGAAATGAAGCTCAAAGGAACAGATAAGCACACTGAAAAGCTAGATCAAAGACAATAAGCACTTGGCTATTACACAGAAATGGGACAAGCTTGAGGCTTGTTGCAGCCCTAGCAAACAAGTTCCAAAGTGAAAACTTAAGCGTAACAATCCAAGATGACCAGGTTGGCTTTCCAAAGAACCAGAGAACACAAGATTTGAACCACTAATAAGCTCAGTGCAAGCTTATCAAAATGGAACCATTAACTGTGCACAGGGCACTTTTCATAACAGGTATCAACAAGAAGCTAGCTAAAAAGCACTTAAGAAGCTGAGAAACAAAGAACTACCATTTTTGTATTTTTATTTAGCAACTATACTCTAATACCCTAAGAGCTTTTAAGCTGAATCCTACTAATAAACACACAGTGAAATTATTTGTTTTAATCAAAAACGACCCAAGTGAATTTTGACTTTTTGGTTTGCACTAAAAGTTTGACTTAGATCAACTTTAATCTGATATTAAGCACTGATTATGTTGTTTTGAGGTTAACTAAAACTGATTTAAGCAAGATTAACAACTTTTAAACACAAAATCAAGATCTTATATCCTAAAAATCCAACAGTAAGCATCTAAGACATGATTAACTGAAATTTTGACTTTTGATGAACTAGGACTGGATTTCTTGACTGATATGAGTTGTTTGAACCAAGTTAGACAGATTTCCAACAAGTCCAATGACCAGAGTACCTTTAAACACAAAAAACCAAACACCCCTCTAGATGGCTGTTTTGAAGTTTTACAAAGCAACTCACAATTTTAGACCATAAACTTGATTGCAGACTCTATATTATCATTAAGTGAGATTAAATAAACATGAACAAACAGTTTTAACACTATAAAACACAAGAATTAAGATTATGCTACTTTAACTGTCCAAATGAGATTTTCACAAAACACAAATTTAAAAGAACACCCTACTGATTTTAATGATTAATTCAACTTAACTATGCCTAATGAACACAAAGAAACAGAAATGTGAGCTAATTAACAACTGTAACAGTAAAATGCCAAATTGGCCAAAAAGCTTACAAATGGATTTCCAAATGCAAACTGAGATCAAGGACCAATGAACACCCCTATAAGCTTACCACTAAGCTACTAACCCAAGGCCATCCATGATTTACCCTGCTCCAGCTATGTACACCTTCTCCATGTGATTTTTTTATTTTTCAAGTATTTAATTTGGATTTTTGGTGATTTTTGATTTTTTGATGCTAAATTGAATTTTAGGATATCTAAAAGCTTGATTAAGCTTTCTAGGAGCTTAAGTGATCTATTCTAGTCCATTCAAACAACTGAAAACAACATTTGATCCAACATGAGATTTTGCTTAAACATGAAATTTTGCATAAACTTGAGAAATGGTTAAGACTTGAAATTGCTAATTGAAAAAGCTTTACAATACATTAAAATACTTCAACAGAGTGCTTGGAAGCTTTAAATTACACTTTAACTTGAAAAATACTTAAAACGACATTAAGAAATTAAAAATACACTACTCTCCTTGATACATTGCATCACTTCTCATCTTTATAGACTTTTTAGCATCCCTGATGTCCTCTGAATGTTTCCCACCACATCTGAGCCCTTGGATCACTCTAACTCATCAGAACCGTCCACATGGATTTTTGGCGCCAATTTTCTTTAAAGCAGGTTTAAGAATTAATGAGGTTTGGTTCAATCAATTAAAGCTTTTGTTGTTTAGAGGATGTGGAGGGGACATAGTAAGGGAGGAATGTTGAAAAGGGTGGAAAACCAGGACTGGTTTTGGTGTTTCAGCTGTGGAAGAGGGAGTGCTACAGTGGTAGTGGTTTTGCGCGGTTTTCTCATTTTTTGACTTTCTTTGACCATTGGTTGATATCAAAGGCCGGGTCAAGTGGTATTGGGCCAAGGGGTTGTTGGGCTTGGATTTGGATTGATATAAGAAAATGAGTCCGTTTGGTTTAGTTATAACAACAAGGACCAAAAATGCAATTTCTCCAAACTTGAGGACTGAAAGTGAACTTTTTCCAATGCTCTCACAAGGACCAAACATGATAAACATTTATAGAACAAGGACCATTTTTGCATAAAATCCATTTTTTAAAAGTCCAAGGACTAATTTTGCAAAATTTCAAAGTTTAGGGACTTTTCTTGCCAATTGACCAAAGAATCATTCAAGGATCATTTTAAACAACTTAGAATACTTCAGGGACCTTGAATGATAAATTTCCACATTTTGATATTCCAGGGACTAGATTTGACAACTTTTAAAACTTGGGGGACTAAAACTGCCAATTTTGCAAACTTGAATCATTTTTCATCTGATTTTGATATTTTTGCATTTAAAACTCATAAAACACTGATTTGTGATATTTTGATCATTTTGATGTGTTTCTGAGTGTTTTCAGATGATTTTGCAGTTTAGATTACACAAAAATGATGAGTATTTAGACACTCATCAGATTGCTACCAAAAGTAACATTACCTCCATCATACTCTTGGTATGTTGAGAAGAGGTTTTTGTTTCCCGTCATGTGTCTTGAGCATCCGCTATCTTTTATCCATTCATCAGGCTCCAAGCCAACTTTTAAGCATACCTATGACACATATAACTCAAGCGTTTGGTCCCCAATATCTCATTGGGTTAGACATATCATTTACTTGGTTCATGTATAGAAATAATGGATATGGATTCCATGGTATGTAATTAGGAGTTTGATATGGTCTAGGGTAGTTTTGATTCCAACCGATATGTTGATAGTTGGGTTGTAGGTTGTAGTTGCATTTGGGAAAGGGGCATTTGGTAATAGGTGTTTTATGTCTTTGTTGAGTGTTTTTAGATCTAAATTTAATTTTAGCAAGTCCTATTCCTATTGTAACAACAGGTTTTTGTTTAACAACATCTTTAGATTTCTTAGTTACTTTGAAAAATTCACTACGGTCCGTTTTGCAAACTTGTTGTCCTACTATAGACACCACGGAACCAATTTTTACAACAGACGTACCCAAATTTTTGGTTTTGTCTGGCCCGTGCTGTACTGTTGCAGTTGGGACAATTTGTTTTGTCTTTTCCGGTTGTTTTGGTTTGACTACTTGAAATTATGACTTCATTAAAACCTAATCCACTTGTATTTCCTGATACTTTTTGAATTCTTACTATTTCATCGGCACAAGAAATGTTTTTGTTAAATCTCTTAAATTTAGAGTTATGTTTGATAAGAACCTCTTGTGTGAGTTTTAGCTTTTCTATTTCAAGACCAAGCTCTTGATATGATTTACAACCATCGTCATTAGCCATGCCTCTTTCTAATCGCTTTGCTTTTTCTTTTAGCTCATAAACTTCATTTTCTAAAAATTCCTTTTTAGTCTTTAAAAACTTGTTTTTAGTTATGATTTTTAAGCTAAGCTCACACAATTTATTATATTGTTTTTGCAAAGTTTCATCATCAATAAAGGATTATATTGCTTACTTAGTTTTTCGTCATCATCACTTTCACTCCAAGCACCGCTTACAAAAGCTTGTTGAGTTTTGCTTTTAGGTAGCTTGGGTCAATCTCCTATTAGATGACTTGTATCACCGCATCTAAAGCACTTCCTTTGACTTTTTCCCTTTTTATCACCTCGATCTTTTCTGAATGACTTCTTTTCATCTCGGGGTTGGCTTACAAACTTTCCTCTTCTTCTAAAGAACTTTTTGAAATCTCTTATGGCCATGGCATACTCCTCGTCTGCACTATCCGAGCAAGATTCTTCATCATCACTAGATTATGTTCTTGCCTTTAGAGCAACGGATTTGACTTTCTCTTTTTGCCTTTGATGATTTTTGAATCTTTCTCCATCACCATTTCGTGTACTTTGAGATTTCCAATTAGCTCGTAAAGTGACATTATTGAGAGATCTTTTGATTCCTTGATAGCCGTTACTTTTGCTCTCCACTTTGGATGGAGTGCTCTAAAAATTTCCTAACAAAGTTCTTGCTACGAAAATATTCATCAAGTGCTTTAAGAGAAGTAACGATAGTATTAAAACGAGCAAATCCACAGTTAATGGTTTCATCTTCAGGGATAACAAATTGTTCATATTGTTGAACAACAAGATCAATTTTGTTATCCTTGACTTGTGAATTCCCTTGATGTGTAATTATTTAAGATTCTCAAATATCTTTGGCGGTTTCACACAAAAAAATTCTTTCATATTCTTTTCTAGGCAAACCATTATAAAGCATCATTTTAGCTTCATTATTTTTAGCTATTAATTTCTTTTGTTCGTCATTTGAAATATATTTTGTTGTAGGATTAAAATCACCTTTAATGATAACAAACCAAAGATCTATATCTTTTGATTTCACATATGTTTCAATATGGTTTTTCCAATAGACAAATCCATTGGTTTCAAAAAGTGATGGTCTTTACATAGATTGCCCTTCTTTAAAGTTTTCGGAATCCATGGATCGTTTCAACTTTATAAAATACAATATATTTTAGAAAATCTTGAGCAACGAGGCTGTGGTACCAATTATGGAAAATTAGAAGGGGGGTTGATTAGTTTTGTCGTTTAAAATCTTAATTGTTTTGAGAACTTATTGTAAGATCAATCGATATAGATAAAAGATGTGTTAGTGAAGAATAAATAATATGCAAGCAATATATAATAAGTAAGTAAGGAAAGAAACAATCAAACCACGACAAAGTTGTTTATAGTGGTTCGGTCTGCAAGGGCTCTTTTTCCTTGTCCTACTGCACTCTCCGAGTCTCCAACTCGGGAGTTATCTTCACTAATCAACAATCTCCTTTAACCGGTGGAAAAAACCTTTACACATCGTTTACACAATATCTCCGACACAAAGCTAGATGTCGAGTTCTTTAACAAGGGTACAACAACTCCCAACACACTATATATTTTGAGGACTAAAATACTAACCTCTCACAGTCATAGGTTTAAGATGGTTTGGTACAACAATGATGTATGAACAATGATGATTCACACAACAACAAAACAAACAAGCCTTCCAAGTATTTGTTGAAGCTTGATTAAGCCTTGATCTTCTTTTCTACAAAAGATGATCACTAAAATGAAAGGAAACTGAGTTAGAAGTAATAGAATGAGATAACGTATGTGTTTTATGCTAATGATGGATGAGAAAACAACTTGGGTTGGCTTGCTATTTATAGGCCAAGTGATCAGGAAGACCACGGACAGGACGAAACCAAAAAAAGGGTTCCGCCCTTTATAATTTTTGGTTCCGCCAGTCTGACATTAAAGATCACAAAAAATCTTTCCAAGATCATCCAAATCTCTTCAAGATTATGTTAGATATGATGAGTGAATATCTAAACAAAATATTCTATGAAATCTTCTAAAGATTTCCAATGTGATGCAATCCGTGATGTAATATGTTGTTTTCCATTTTTAGAATTAATATGTTATATAAGTAAATACTTATTTAATGTTATGTTTAAGAAACTAAACATACTTGTTCAAAAAATGTTGATGCACATTATAGTTTAGAAGGATATCAATGTTAATTGATGCATAGCTAATCAAAATGTGATAAGATGTAAATGCTTTAAGTGATGAAGACTTTATTTATGAAAAACTTGTTTTAATATCTATTAATCTTGACAAGCTTTATACTTTAAAAAAATGAAATTTACTTTTGTCGTTAACAAAACAAGGTAAAGATTACAAAATATAAATAACGTTTTAGGACGATATTTGTATTAACAAACTTGATTCCAACATAGTTACGAGATCATACTTACCTTCTTTACACCAAAATGACAAGTAATCTTTCGAGTTAGACAATCCAACCTCAAGCTTTGTCCTTACCCTTGTCTACACCGCTTGAACCTACAAATTATATCAGCTATAACATGTAAGTATAATGCTTAGTAAGTAATTGTTCTAACTATATTAATAACACATAATCCAAACACAATAGATCATAACATACCCTAAGTTAGTTTTATCAACTAACCAATTTAACATATTCATATGAAGCTTTTATACTAACCAACATTAAGATTGTATTATAATATCATAGTTAGTTTTAACTAACAAAGCTATTTGCATATCTTAGCATGATATGAGCTAACTATACTAAACACACCTTAACAAATAGATCCAATCTCGCTATTACTTGATTTTCTATACACTTTACACATTTATAATTGTAACTCAACATTTTGATAAATCATTATAAAGAAGTTAAGACCAAAATACTCACCTCAATACAAGGTTATCCTATTTCAAGAGCCAATCACCAATTTATTGTTTCCTTAACAAGAATCACTATCAAATAAGCATGTTTCTCATTATATAAAAAGCGATAATAACTTACCCAATCTTTATGCCATAAATCATTTTTCACATGCATATGGTCAATCACCTTAATCATACGAAAACCCCAAAATCATCAATTTACTCACATCACAGTTAAGGGGCTTACTTTCCTAACATTATTAGCTCATCAATTTAACTCAAAACCCTATTTTACCCAATATCCCCAAATTTCATCTTGCATGAACCCTAACTTAAAATGGAACTAATTAAATAATTTAACAAAACTTATTATGGGAAATGATGTTTAGGGGCTTAGGGCTTGCATGACACAATATCCTAACCAAAATTGCCTTAAATAATTTTCCCACTTTTTCTTTCATGTGAAACTCTTGACCTGATAAACATATAAACACTCTAGTGGGTTTTGGAAAGTGAATAAATGATGAGGTGTAATTTCATACTCTTTTAATGAGTCATTCAGCCTCCAAACTCGTTCATATTTGATCATTTTGGTACATGAGATGCATTTGTTGGAAAAAGATGTACTTTGGGCACGATTGGATGGAAAATAAATAAAATGACAAAGACGTCACAACAAGGCCTTGTAACGGCGTCACAAGTGACATCGTTACTTGAGGGTGTTGGCCATACAGTATCTGGAGACGGCTTACGAGGACAATGTCAGGTCAAGGCTAACGACATCAAAACCCTTAAGTGACGCCATCACAACTAAGTTGGTGCAAGAACTAAACCCTAATGGACGGCGAGCTGACGACATCATAACCACAATGTGATGCCACCACAACTTGAAATCAATTAATATAATCGCATTGTGTTCATTATTGGGTGTGGAACTTTGGAGAAACTTTTACCACCGAATCATAGTCAGGTTTTAGCAGCTTTTTACGCCTTTTTTGCCATTGAAGAACTCGTGTATTATTAAGATTAGTTATTTAGTCAATCATTCAATCATGTTTATTTGTTGTTGCTTGATTTGTTTAATTGCTTTTCTTTATATTACTATGCTAGGCTATATTGACTAGTATTTACTAAAGGTTGCATGAAACCTAGTTATTAATTATTTTGTTGTCGTCTCTTGTTTAATGGTGTGTGTATCAGGAGTTGCAAAATTGGATAGGGAAAACTAAACTAGCGTGAATGTCCACTAGTTAATTAACTGGCCGAGTATTTAATGTGTAGGTTAGTTATTGGGTGATTTTGACAAATCAGATAGGCGTCGTTCACTTAGGCTAATCTATAGATGTGGAACTGACCACACCACAACCGATAATTAGGAATACTTCACATTACATTAGGCAAGGACGTGACAATTTGACAACACAATAAGAGATAACTAGGGAGTAATAAGATTCTTGGTAAACACGTTTTTCCTCATATAAGAAGTTTACCACCACTTTACTTTTTCTATCATTTAATTTTATTGCATTTTTAGTTTAATTAGTTAAAACCAACCTCTTACAATACCCGAGATTTTTACTTGCTTTCAATCAAAACAAAAAATAGCAAAAATAATCTTTCTTCAACCTTTAGGCTTAAATCGTTATACACTTTGAACCTACATCACTATTCCCATTGAGAACGATCAGTCCCTTAAGACTTGCCTATACTACACTACAACGATTAGGTACTCGGCCTAGGAGGATTGTAAAAATTCGATGTTGCAATCAGTTGCATACCGGGGAATAGTTTAGGTTTCGATTTCTATTTTGTTTAGGTCTATTCACTAGATTCTTATCAAGTGAGATTTTTTCTTTTTCTTTTGTGGCTTTCTTTAGTCTATCTTTTTCTGTGTGCTTTTTTTTGTAATACTTTTTCATTAACTATTCTGTTAGCCATTATGGAGAACATAAATTCGTCTAATACTTCACCTGATACCATTTTGGTGATTTACTTGATCTTGATGATTTGTATCCCAATAATGAAATCAAGAATGTACCTTTTGTTTCCCCTTTTGTTGATTTTTCAGATTTTGATGATGATTTAGATGATGAGTTGACTTATGAAGTAGATGATAAGGATGAAACCTTAGAGGATGCCTTAAGAGATCAATTTCTTATAGGACATGAATTTTCATATAATGGTGGGTGATGAGGTGTAATTTCATACGTTTTTAAGAGGTCATTTAATATCTAAATTCGTATATATTTGATCATTTATTGCCTTAAATCGTTTTTATTTGAGTTTTAGGTACTTGGTAGAAAATGCTGAAAAATGAATCATTTTGGGCTTGATTGGACGAGAAAACGAAGAAAATAACAATACCTGAAAAAACCGTCACGAAAGGAGGTGTGACGGCGTCACAAAACACAATGCGATGCCGTAGCTTGAAGATGATGTGACCACTCAGCGAATTGAGACAGTCTCGAAATGACGGTGTCAAGACCGAAAGTATAAAGGCTGATGACGTCACAGTTCCTAAGTGACGCTGTCACAACTAAGTCGGTACAAAAGAGAAACCCTAGATGACGGCGGGCTGACGGCGTCACAACTTACAAGTGACACCGTCACATTTGTAACCCTATATATATTTTTCGCATTATTTTCATTGTAAAGGGTGGAACCTTGTGTTCAACTTTGGAGGAAAAACCCTATACGATTTTCACAGCTTTTGTAGGCCATTTTACCACCAATACCTCCATGTTTTATTAAAGATAAGTCATTTAATTATTAATCATTACAATATGTCTATGTATTATGTGATTATTTTTCTTTCTCCTGTTCGATCTAACATGCTAGGCTAAATTATATTATTTTTTCTTATATTTGCATGAAATCTAGTTGTACTCTTTAATATTATTGCTTCTTGTTGGTGGTGTGCATGTTAGGCATTAGAAAATTAGTTGTATCCGTACCACAGTTAGATGTCTAGTTAAACATGATTAGAATTAGAGGATACTCTCGCGTTTATAAGTCGACTGAGTGAATTTTCTTCTTAAGTATTTATTGCCCGTGATTTGCTATTGGGCGAGAGCGTGTGTGCAGGTAACACTTGCCTAGGTTGTCACGTAGATAGCGGACTTTACCAACCCGCTGCTGAATTAGGAGAATACTTACACATTACACTAACGAGGGTGATGTGACAATAAGTTAGAGAATTCAACTAGGAAGTAATGCATGATTAAGTGAGCATGTTTGTTTACTATAAGAACCCATAAACTATATCATTTCACACATAAATAAGAGATGAAGAGATTAGATAATAGAGTATATTAGATTAAGATGAAGATGATGAGATACAAGAGAGAATTGAAAGAACCTAGAAATTTTACCCCTAGAATTCCACACATAGAAATGAGGGTTATGGGTTCCTTTTGTAACAAAGGAACTCTTACAAGGTTTACCTTCATGAGCTATGTGGGATAGGTTAATGTTTTAGACAAAATAGAATGACTTACGGTTTTTACAACTTACATAAACTATGTACATATCGTTATAAGTTTATTACAAAACACGAGTTCCTAACCTTATAATGACACTCACTTTCTTTAAGTCTAACAATCTCCCCATAAGGGATATCATTCTTTAGATGCTTCATTGTGATGAGGTCACTAGTCGTCTTGATCTTGAACTTCGTGAAATGTCTTAGAATTATCCAAATTCTTTGTTCCTTCATGCTTTGTGATCTTGGATAAATGTCTTTTGATTGTTCTCGCCTTTGATCAGAATCTTCCTTGATTTGTCGTGTCGTATTCTCCACCATACTCATACGTCTTGAAAAGACTTTGAACTTCATACTAATGTCTTCCTCACTTGATACATGAACTTGTTCTTTGACATCTTGATCTTTAACTTTGAAGTAAACCTTTTTCTTTAACATTCTGACTTGATCTTTGATGAGGATGATCTTCATATATGTATAAGTATGTGGAGGTGAAGGTGTTGAAGTATGTGGTGGTGATAAATGGCCTTTCCTCCAAGGGACGATGATCAGTATCTACATAGAGATGTTAGTTAAAAGATACCAATCAATCACAGTAGACTTTTCTTAGAGAATAGATTACTACGCTTGTTTTACTGATGAATGTCTTGATTTCATTCACCTTGGTCGGGCACATCAGCAGTTCAAATCCCGTTGAGGGACAATTATCAATACTGTAGATGAAATCCAAGGAAAGAGCCACGTCTTCAGGATTTGGTTCGTGAAAGGAATCTCCTTGGCAGGATTTCCAGCTCTTACAGGCTTGGATGTCGAGAGTATTAACAACATAGTGTGAAAATACTTCTCTAATCCTTACAAAGGTTTTTCCTGAATTGGAGGCCCTCAAGAAGGCTAACAAGATATACTTACGTATGTCAACAATTCAGGTGAGTCGCTGAAGTATACCGAAGTATAACTCCACGACTGTAGACCGTTTGAGACAAGTAACCACCATAAACACTAAGCGTAATCCATAAAGAATTACCGAAGTGACCTGCTGTCAGTTCTGTTTGATGTTGACACTGACAGGATTTCCATTCGATCATTGTGAATCACAAGTGTGAATCCACTCATGAATGTTCTAGCAAGATTGCTAAGATCTGTGAAGGACTCTAAAATTACAACTTGTGTTCTTATTGATGAAGAATCAAGTGTAGGTTTGAAATTGTGTCATAGGAGATTTTATTTGTGAATCTCATTTGGCCTTAGACTCAATGTGTGCGTTCTGGTTTTAATGAGCAGATGTTGGAGCAGACTGCCACCTTTTCAATATCAACACATCTCGGAGTGAGAGGTCGATAGATATGCAAGGTTCTCTATGAGAGATGAAACAAGAACCTTTTAAGATGAAATTGAGTGGCTAGGATGGGAGGTGCAGTGCGTCACTGGGTCCAGATGTATTGAACCGGTTTTTGCACTAATGTTAGGAATTAGAAATTCCATATTGAAGTGTCGGTCACCCTAAATATAATCTAGCATAAGTTAGCTCGTAGACATATCGTTATCTACATGTTTGTTAGTTAGTCATTAGCTTAGTTTAGCTTAGAGTAACACCGTGGAGGAAGGACGGGTCTTTACCCACTGTATGCCTGATCCATAGTCTGACAGGAGGATGTATTAGTTGTAACTATAAATACCCCTTCCATCCTTGGAAGGGGTGAAGCTTCTTAATATAACCTTGCATTTTGTGTTTTACTTTCTCTCTCAAGAACTTCCTCTCATCTCTTTCACTCTCTAAACATGGCACACTTGTTTAATCATCTCTCTAGACCACCCGAATCATCAAACAACATAAAATATATGATCCTAACAATTGGCATCAGAGCTTAGGTTTGGTTGTATTGGTGATTCGAATGGCTTTATTCGGTTCTTGTATGCGGTTTGTGTAGTGTTGGATGAGGTTTGATATGGGTTGATGTTGGTTTATGCAAATTTGGATGAGGTTTTAATCTGGTCTTGATGTGTTTATGCAGTTTTTGATGTTAATAGTTTTAATGGATGTTGATGTTGGTTAAACTATTTTTAATGACATATTGTGTTTGGTTAGACAAAAAAACTGTTTGAATATTCGTGATTGAGTTTTTGCCGGCAGTCCACTGTGCGATTTGGTCATTTTCTTGTATGCGGTTTGTGGATAATTTCTTCGAAGAGGTTTGTCAAAACTGTCCAGATTCAATGTACCGAAAGAGATTTGTCTCTATGCGGTTTGTTACTATGCGTTTTGACGCCTTAGTATGCGGTTTCTCTGTTTCAAAAACTGTAAGCGGTTTGAATTTTGAGTCAACTGCGTTTTGTCTATTAATGGTCAAATAGTCAACTGCGATTTGTCGATTTAAATGTGTGTTTTGTCACTGTTTAAGATGTGGTTTGTCGAAAACAGAATGAAAGCGGTTTGAAGAAATTAAAGCGTTTTGTCAAAAACCCTTATGCGATTTGATATAACAGAAGTAGACTCACATATACGACTTGTTGACCTCGAACAAAACCAATCTAAACCAAATACCACCGACTCCTCAACAACCTCAGTATCTAATACATCACTGGTCCATATTTGTTCAACAGAAATCGTAAAAAATCGTATAAATACTAACAGATCCGCAACAACTCAACATCCAACTAAAATCTATCCTAACTCTTATCATTCAATCTACGTCAAACTTTATCACCTCAACTCAAATCTAACAAAATTGAAAATTAAAAACATCATTCAAGATCTCAGAATTTTTCAACTTTGTTTCCAACCTTTTACAGATTTTTGTTGAAATCTAATCCTCATAGATCCATTTTTGAAGCATAGCTTCAATAATATCTGAAACAAAAGAAAAGACTAATAACAAACTTGTTATAATCTTATCTTCAGTTCGTTAAGATTAAACAAAAAATCAATTTTGTACCTACCCGAGACCCTTATTAGGTCTTGAAGAACGTGACTATGTTGCATCTTTCATGGTTTGTTCTTGATGCCAATCACTTCCTCTAGCCATCCCTGTGGTGAGGACATCATGAAAGCACAAAAGATTTTGTGGGTAGATCCGATTGTTGAGTACACGAATATGTAAGTTTGTTTGTTGCGACAAGTCAAAGAACTGGGGGCGATAAAGAATCATTTTGATGATACGTTAATGAATGGGGGCTGATTTTTGTATTAGGGTTGGATGGTGTTAGAATGTTTAGGAAGAGAGGCGACAGAATGTTTGTAAGAAAAATTAGGGTTGAGTTGAGTGATATTGGAGATTAGGGTGTGAGTGTGATACATTTTTATATATACCCGTAGTTTTGGGTTATAGTTTTTTTGGACGAATTGTGTGGACTTGTATCAGTTGGATCGGATCTCATGGGTGACAGTACACATAATGGGCCTTCTCTTGTTCTACCAATTGAGACTTGAGGAATTGAACTAGGCTGCAGATCGAGAACACGTATTGGGCTTCATATATAATTTTGACTAGGATTGTTGATCTCAATTATGGACTGGGTTGTGAGTTTGTGACGTCTATTACCTTCATCTAGAACTGAAATGGACATACAAATTTTTTGTATCCAATTTTTCTAATACAAAAGAATTATTGGATATAAATTTTTGATAATATTTGGAAAATGAATGGATATCTTGGTATGAAAATAAGCTCACAGCTAATTTTGGCATATCAATTGGTAAAAGGTAAGGTATTTTGATCATATAATTGTCACGTGGATGCACATTTAAGGCTATTGAGTGTTGAGGACAATGATTTATTTCCGACTATATTTGACTTGGAACGGATGTGGTGTCAAGACGTTGAACTAATATTTCATGAAGTGCGAATTGTAATTTGATGATGAGATATGTTATGATGATGAGAGTTGTTGTGGTATGCGGTTTGGTACTTTGGTATATACATATTCATGAAGAACATTATGTCACGGATTGAATTGATACTGGAACTAGGGTGACTTCGGAGTTGTTTGTACGATATTTCTCATTGGGATTTGAAGTGAGGTTTTCTGGGCACGCTTACTTATTTTATCTTCTTTCTTTCTACTCTTCCGCGAAGATGACTTGTTTGGGCGTTTATTGAATGTGATAAAGACTTGGCTATTTAGTTACTTTTGTGATTCTTTCTCGCTTAACCCACAACATAGCTATCACTTCGGTGCCTCACGCAGTTGAGGATATGTCAAGAGGTTTTGTACATTGGGTACACCATTTCTTTTTCACGAGTATTAGTACAAGCTTAAGTAGCAAAACTGGGAAGTCTACTTCATGTTCAAATTTGGTATATAGGGCTTACTTCACCAAGGGGTCACAACAATAGCCGACAGATTACGTGAATGATGTGCTTCGAAAGAGTTTAAAGGATGAGATGTGATCAGCAATTCCCATTGAATATTCGATACCACTGAATGACAATGATACTTCACAGTCTAAGCAAAATCTTTCAATAATCTTCATCGTCAGTCATGACTTTTCAAGCTGATTTGCTTATGACAAGAACTTTTTGTACACGTTATGATGCTTCCGAAAGTTTGAAATCATCATGGGGGAGAAACGTGTATGGTCAACCTCAGGGGGAAGTAGTGTATACTACTCGACTTAGTATGGTTTGTGAAGTTATCTTCATATGGGTAAAGAATTGATGATGATATTGTTGATGATAGAGATGAATCGTTGATGAACCGTTGCATGTTCCCCTAAAACAGATATTCACCGAAACCAAAGTTGACATAACACATTCAAACTGACATTGTTTACGGTTTAGTCTTGATTTTATGAAATCCCGCGAAAGAAACTATTCCTCGGTTTAAATCATAGATTTGTAAATCCCGTAACAATGAAAATATCCCCGTGAAAGAAAAGTGCATTTCCGGATTTATCACTCGATTTATTCTTGGTCTTGTAAAATCCAGCGAAAGAAATTATTTATCGGTTTAGACCATAGAATTGTAAAATCCCGTGATGATAGAACCATCTTGGAGAAAGGGAAGTGTAATTCTGGAACTTTTATGATGCTGGAGCTATGGTTTCTTCTTCAAAGAAGGGATAAAAGGGTGTACTTCATGAATTGGGTGATTGTTTGGATTGTCTTCTTGGCAGTTTGGTTATTTCAAAGTTTTACGGGGTTATGTGCCTTTAACCATGGTCAGGATGAAACCATTATCATAGTTCACTTAAAACGTAAAAGGAGGCTAGATTTTAGCTTTTAACCACAAGATGTGACAACGGCGTTAATTCAGTATTATTTATTTGAGGTTGAAGTGAAATGTCACGGGAAAGTGCACTTAGTATCTCAATGTATCAGGGATGGTTGGATGGAGATTCTTCGAGATCCTTGTTCGAGCTTTTAATATTTTGAAAAATGAAGACTTGGAAATCTAGTTATTTTTGGGTGACTTTTCCTTTTCTTTTACCACTTGGGGGAATTGGGCTCTTACCACCACAAAATAACTATCACTTTAAGGAGTTACGTTGTAGTGCTCATAGACTGATGAGTTTAATGACAAAGTGCTTCTAGTTGGGGGGCTGATTTCCTTGATAAACATCTTTCTGTTCTTCGTTTGATTGGGAGGGATTTTAGTTAAGGGTATTTTCTATATACAAGTTAACGGGAATGCATGTGGTGAGAAGAAGATGTTAACCTTCTATTCCCATTCGGACAATCTTGAAGAAGGTCGAGTCTACAGTCTGTTCTACATTTTCTACTGCATGTTAGAAGACTAAAGACGAGTTGCATTTGATTATCCAAAGACTTCTTCTTATTCAAGGCATTTATCTAAAAGATTGTCGATTTAGGGGAGAGCACTAATTGGGGGAGAGTAAAAAGTCAGATTTAATCCCTAATTAGATTTGCTCACATCGTTCTTCAGCAAGTTGATTCCCACAAGATTTCGAGTGTTCTTCTCAAAGGATTTCAAGTATCTGGGCTTATAATGTGTTGTTGATTATGAAGTATCAAAACCAGCAAGGGGGAAGGAGACACGTATCTAAACGCGAGTAAACTTGATGAGCTTAATACTTCTAAGTGATTGAAGAAATCCTGGGAAGACAAATGTCATTACCGCAGAGAAACTCAAGGTTTGACTCATGGCGTTTAGTGTTCGTATTCCAACTATGTGGGGGAAGAGATGGAAGAGTTAATTTCTGAAGATAAAAGAGGTACACAAGTGTGTGATGATTTTGATGTTATCGCAATCATCAGGGGAGAGAGATTGTGTACATTAGGGATGCTCAGCTATTTCACTTGAGATCTTAATCAGTGATTCAGAGATATAATCACTTATCCCGGAGTTGACATCCACAGAGATAATCAGTGATTCAACATGCTACTTCATTGTCATTGGTTATTCTTTCTTTGGGCATTTGGGTACTTTGGGTTCTTGAGCTTCATACACTATCATTAGGGGAGAGAAATGTATACATCGGGGTTATTCTTTGGATATCGGACTTAATATGCTACTTCGATGGTATAAGTTTCTATGTCTTCGGGTATATGTGCATTCGGGTTCGTGAACTCTAGTCTAAGAGACTTACTGCATCAATTCATCTACTTGGGGGAAGTGGTCTCTTGACAACTTTTTGGTATGGATCGCTTCAGAATTCAGCAAAAAAGAAATATGAGATGATTGCTTTATGTGTGGGATGATACGCTGCTGTTCTTGTTGATGATATAACTCCGAACGAAGAATCACAAAGATCATTCTTAAAAGGAGCAGCAAGATGGATGATAATGGTGTGCCTCTTTGTGCACCTAGCTAAAGGAAGCTTGAAAGAAAGCTTTGAATCTGCTCAGCTAAAGGATCTTCGGTTTGGGGGAAAGCTGCCAAAGTATCGCATCCTTAAAGGCTCAATTTCTTCTTATCAAGAGCCTCAGAAGCTTTGGTGGTGGATGTTTAAGAGATGACGATTTTTATCTTCTACAACGAGGCTGTTTGATATCCTTATCTCGGTACTCGTATCATCATCTTCTTAAACTATATCATCTACTCTATCTGTAAATATTTATCAAAAAAAAATACAAAAATATAAAACCAATAAAAAGAAAATAGAAAAAGATAAAACCTGCAAAAATCCAAAAAAATCAGAAAATTTGAAAAATACCAAAAATATTGTTTTTCTCAAGACATGTCTTCTGGTATCGATAACATCTATGGTCTTAGAAATGTCATTCAACAATGGCACGGGACCATAGATGAAGTTCGAGCAGAAGGTGTAAATATTCTTTTCTAAACATGTCTCAAAATTTTGCTTTCAGTTACTTCAGACTATAACTCGTGCTAAAACTATGGTTTGCTATTATTTCAAATAGCAACCCGCTCTTTTTAAGAAAGGAAAGTGCTGCGCTAAACCAATTTTCATAAATTTCGTGCACTTATCCTAAAATCAAAATGAGGAAACTATGTCGAAGGACTGCTGTTCCTACACAAATGTTTTTCCGTCTAAAATTCTTCAAAAAAATATTTGTTGTATTTCAAAATGGTGGAAATCGAGTTGCTTGAAAATCAATCAGAATCATAATATTCATAAAATTGCAAAACCCAATCAATGACTTCAGCATGGTTAAATTTTTTTATGAAATGAGTCATTGATTGAGGGGGAGAATGTTTTCAAATTTATATCATCTAACAGGGCTTATATAATCATTCTACGTGCTTATCAGAAAAAGATATTTGCCTATGTTGAAGAACTAGGATTCTAGGATATGCTTGTTAGGTTTAGATGATTAGATATTGATGAACACATAATCCTCATGCCTTTGTATGATCTTATTGATATGTTGGATTGACTTTTATTAGTCAATTACTATTTGGGTGATGTCGACCACCATATATCTGTATGTATGTTCACTAACGTATGCAGATATCATGGTATATAAGAATGTTCTCGATCCGGATCCCACAAATGAAGATGATTGGATGCCGAAAGGAAAGGGTAACTATATCTTGGGTCGACAAAAGAAGAAACGGAGCTTAATCAGATCTCTCCATGGATAGTTGGCACGATAGATGCAACTTCAGAGGTCTCATTGCTTCAGCAGACTGCTTTCTTTCATCCTTTCAGCAACAACAGAAGTAGCTTATGATTCTCTCCACCTAACGTATCTTTGTGCAGGATTAGTAGTGATGATACCAGTTTTTAACAATTTAAAAAAATATTGTTTTGAAAATGGTAGAAAAATATTTGTTTGAAAATAAATTGGACTAAATTTTGGAAATCAACCGGACTTTATTTCGTCAAAACTTAAGTCACTCAATCAACGACTATGGTCATCGATTTGGGGGGGGGGAGTGATTTCAATATTAAATATTTTCAAATGATATTTCATCAACAAAGTCCGTTTGTACGTAATAAAGTGGTGATCTAAAGATTTAATGTTATGTCATTGTATGATTTTCTTTAAAACTCAAAGATCTTGCAAAATGAAATTTTTTCTGTTCTTGTTTGATTGTGAAATTGTTTTATTTTACTTAAAGATCTTTTAAAAACTATCATACCTGACACTAACAATATTTAATGTCGAAAAATCAATCCTTATCAATCATTTTTCAAAATTAAATCGTGCCACGTCTTTCCCCTAAAATTTTCTAAATGATTTAAATCATTTGGGATCACAAATCTCAAATGGTTTGATATATTTGATCGTGGGAGAGATCGTGATTTAAATCTCAAATCGGTTTTAAAGGGTGACTGTTTCATAAGCACTCATTCCTTCATTTTCCAAACGATTTCAAATACATGATGCCCATGATTGAGGAGGAGCATTTAACCAAAAACCAGAAGAGTATTTAAACCAGGCATATTTTCTCCCAAGTTTTCTAAAACTATTTAAATCACTTAGGATCCAAAATCTCAAAGGGTTTGATATTTTTGATCGGGGGAGAAAATGTGATTTAAATATGAAATCTGAAAAATGATGATCGATTTGATTCAAAATTGTAGGCTGCTCTCCCATATGTGCTAAACGCTTTCGAATCTCGAAGCACATATTGAGGGGGAGCATTTGGTGAGAAAACAAACTTTCAAGGTACAATGATTTCTATGTTTCAACATAAGTACCTTGATTGATTTTCTAATGGTTTCTATTGGCAATCATGGAAGTACTTCAAAAACCTTTGTCCTCTATGCGTAAAATGATTTCAAATAACCAACGCACTTTTTGAGGGGGAGAATTTACCAAGAAAATCAAATGGCTTTTTCCACGGAAATTGTGATCAAGAAATTATTTCAAAGAACTCTTGCCTCCATGTGCTAAACAATTTCAAAATCATATGCACATGTTGAGGGGGAGCATTTCTAAATGATCAAAACAATTAAAGTACAAAATGCTTTGATATTATATCACAAGTACCTTGATTGATTTCCCAAATGATTTTTCAATTGGTTTCAAGAAGGAAAGAACAATACCAAAAGACCGACCAATTTACTTTATCCATGGTGATATAAGGATGGTCAGGTTAGGTATTTGTTCCCATGATCCAGCCAGAGCCGGAGGGATCTACCCAGAGACAATCCACTAGATAGTGTATAGTCCTTAGGTATGATGAAAAAAGGAGAAAAATGAGAATATCCGAAGAGTGCCGACTGAGACAGAGCTAGAACTGGAATAAACCCAAAAAGGTTCTAGTAATGAAGTCTCGGTAAGCACTGAAGGGGTTGAAGAATGAAAAAGAAATGAATGTGAAAAGGGTGAAAAGAAATAGCCCTCCAAAAATTCAACCTTAGGGCAGAAACCGGGTTCAATACATATGCTACGGGTGTTTACTACGGTAACACTGGTATTGAAGACAAGACGTCATGGACCCAGTGACACACTGCACCTAAACTTCCCAAGCTACTCAAGTTCTCTTAAAAGGACTTGTTTCATTCTCACGGGGAACCTACATAATCTATCGACTTTCTCTTAGAGATTTTTGATATTGAATAAGGAGACCCTCTCCCTAGTCTCCGGCATAGGAAACCAAAATGCACAATTGAGTCTAGAGCCAAGAGATCATCCACAATATCTCATTAGGACACAAAATTAATGAAGACTTACTGTTTCACACAATGTGGAAAGTAAGTATATATTAAGAATCCTACGCATTATCCTTGTGGCATTGCCAGAACATCCGAGTGATATGTAAAGTATTCACAATGTAGATGGAAATCCTTCTAGAGCCAACATCAAACAAGCTCTTGGTGGGTGACATGTGAGATCTATCCAATAGATCAAGCTTGTGACAACTGGATAGAAACAATGGGGTGATTCACTCGTGAATCAACCCTGGTCCAGGAAATGAATTGAAGAATACTTTTGTAAAAACCATTCGATATGCAAATCTTCTTTTCTCCGCACATCGAATGTGTATTCATGTATTCAAATACAAAAAGTATCTCTGATTGAAAAAATACTTTTGGAAAAACCGTTCGATGTGCAAATCTCTTCTTTTCTCAAGCACATCGAATGTGTATTCTTTTCAAATACAAAAATTATTTCTGATTGAAAATTGATCTTTCTCATAAAACCTTCGTCGCATTGCAAAACTCTTTCTTCAATCAATACGCGACTCTTTTTCAAATCAATTTTTCATCAATCAGTGAATCTCAATTCGCTGGTTCACTCACTCCGTGTTGTCTTCTTTGAGACATTCCAGTTTGAGAACAGCTAGAACAACTGCGAAACCCTGTCAAGGAGATTCTTCGGAATTATACCAGATCACAGGCAGTACTTGTACTGATCAACGGGGAACTGTGGGCCATGTACCTCAATTCAACGAAAGTGATCAAAGACACTTTCATGTGTTTTATTGCTAACTGTTGTTTGCAGGTACATTTGGACGGTTGCAACTGATCAGAATTGAGAAGTCAATCCAAGGGCGCATGCTTACAGCATCCACACTTAATTAAAGAAATCATGACAAGTGCTTATCTACAAAACCTGGCTCTGATAGCTGCAAATATCATGAACCAGTAAAGCTTCCGCTACTCTGATGAAAAGATTTCATGATCCATAAAGTGTGAGCATGTCGGTCCAAAAGTCACAACATCACATGAAGGCAACACAATAAAGGGTGATCCCGAGATTTACTGTGGCTGATGATCTCAAAGAAAGCTCGAAGATCATCAAGACATGGATCAGTTCAAAGACCTCCACTGAAAGTACAAAACTATGCGGACTTTGATGAATCACTGCTTAAGCACAAAGATTAAGGAAGTGAAGAATTTAAGTCTATGAGCTCAAGACTGAAGATAAAATAGATTGCTAGGATTCGAAATGTAAAACATGGGGTGACCTCCCTTAGGGGGAGATTGTTAGGAATTAGAAATTCCATATTGAAGTGTCGGTCACCCCAAATATAATCTAGCATAAGTTAGCTCGTAGACATATCTTTATTTACATGTTTGTTAGTTAGTCATTAGTTTAGTTTAGCTTAGAGTAACACCGTGGAGGAAGGACGGGTCTTTACCCACTGTATGTCTGATCCACAGTCTGACAGGAGGATGTATTAGTTGTAACTATAAATACCCCTTCCATCCTTGGAAGGTGAAGCTTCTTAATCTAACCTTGCATTTTGTGTTTTACTTTCTTTCTCAAGAACTTCCTCTCATCTCTTTCACTCTCTAAACATGGCACACTTTTTTAATCATCTCCCTAGACAACCCGAATCATCAAACAACATAAAATATATGATCCTAACACCTAAGTTTATGGAGGGCTATATCTTTTCACCCTTTCACAAATTTTCTTTTTAATTCTTCAACTCCTTCGTTCTCCTTTCCTCACTTTACTTAAGGACTTTCTAATTCTAACTATTGGTGTTGTCCTTGGGTAGTTCCCTCCAGCTCTAGCAGATCATAGGACATAAAACTTAACCTTAATCACCTTATAACTCCATGATTATCCTATGTAACCATAAAACCTTTTTTTTAAATCTCTCAAAGTTCTTATGATTATGAAAGATATTTTGTTGACACTTTGAGAGTTTTACATTTCAGAAATACTCCCCCTCCACATGTGTAAATACATTTTTAAGATAAATTTGCACATTAAGGGAAGAGTCATACTTTTTGAATTGATCGGCTCTTAATAGATACTTTCTCACGAGACACATTTACGTTGCTTAGTTAAAGGGATCCATTGTCAGCTTTTAGGTGACAAATAGCTCAATAACTAACTTGATGATGTTAACTTTCCTTGAAAAGGAAGTTAGACCCGTCAAAGTGCCTGTCTATCACGAGTTTCTCGAAATGGTACATTCTACTAAGACAAGTCCTTTGTGATAAATGCTTACATCACTGGTTAGAACAACTTGAAATTATTACTCGCCCAGGAACAAGTATTTCGAGTATTGACTTTATTTTATCGCCAATTCATTGGTTACGTCTGTGTCGAGCTCTTTTGAGATTCAAAAACGATCTTAAAACATTTTTTTATCACGTTTTATTCACGTTTTCTTCCCTTCAAAAATATCATATCTATGATGTTTTTAAAACAAAATGATTAAAAGATATGTTTTTCGAAAAGCATTTGGAGAGAAACTGATTTAGCATGAATTTTGGAACAATTTTGGTTTTATACTCCCCCTTAAAGAAAGCATATTTTGAAATTTTGATGAGGGAGATATCTTGGTACCAAATGTGAGAGATTTTGAAAAATCTTTTTGAAAAATTTCGAATCAACAGTACGCAAGATGAGGAAGATTTTGAAAATATAGTGAAGATATTGTAGAGAATTATCTTCATTTGTTTTAGGATCAGTGCTCGATATTTATGAAAATTGATTTTGCGTAGCACTTTCCTTTCTTTAAAGTTCGGGTTGCAAGCTGACATACTTACAAATCCATTATTTTGAAGTCCGGGTTACAGTCTCAAGTTACTACAAGCCATTAAGAAAATTTGAGGAACGACATGTTTTGAAAATATTTTGGTATCTCTCGCTCAAGAATCTGTATATATATGTATCATTGTTGAATGACATTTCTAGTAACGTACAGAATATCGATTATACGAGAGACATGTCGAGAGAATAAAATTTTTGGATTTTTGAAATTTTCTAATGTTTTTGAATTTTTGAAAATTTTCTATTTCTGTATTTTGTTTTACATAAATATTTACAAAGAAGATTTGAAGGAAGAAAACTTAAGTTTGGACTAGTAAAAGTGGATTTAAGAGTGGAATTAGAAAGGGATTTTCATATGAGATATTGGCATAAAGTTCTTCTTTACCAAATTGGGTGTGGGAACCCTCAAAACTTTTACAAGTACCTGCATCCACAAAAGAAGAACTTTCACAAATAACAGTGTTAAAAGTACATGTTTCCTCACGCTGAGGGTGTTCACTATCAATGATTGTAGTGGTTTCTACTTCCTTATCCTGATGATTTTCACTATTATTTGTCTTGATGCAACTATCAAAAATCTTCCCTGCGGGGATCCATCTAAGACCAACTGTGTTTAAAACTTTTCCTATGGGAATCCACCTAAGGCAAGATCTAGGAGTTGCTTTCTTTTCAGATGTAGTGGAAGTCTCATTTTGAGAAAACTACGTCATGCCGAGATCCACCTATTAGGTTTCTTATCCATATTCATCTTGTCAATGGGTTTGTTTCTTTTTGGAGTCTTCGTGGATTGTACCTTAGCATGTTAATTTACTTTCTTAAGATATTTTGCAACACAGGCATTATGATTAGCTGAAAAGACACATTTTTGACATGTAGGACAGACAAATTCAACATTCTTGTTTAAAACAGCAACCTTAACTTTGTCACTACGGTCATTTGGAAATTTTTCTTGTTCGAAAAGGAATTTGAATTCTTAGTGTTGCATTATACGTGCATAGTATTTTCTTTTGCGCAACTACTCTTAGATGCAAGCCAATCCCTAGTATTTTGTTAAGTGTTCCTAGGTAATGGTTTACTACTACTAGCAGTGTTTTGCATTCTTGTAGAATTCATCACTCTAGGTTTTGCACCTAAAATTCCATCTTTTCGAATATGTGCCTTTTTTCTAGTTTCTTCTAGATAGTAATTGTGGACTTTGTCGTTAGAACCAACAGATTCTTTAACTGGATTTGTGGTCACATTCAGTGTACTATTCCTAGAAAGGCCAAGTGTAATCACTTTTCGTTTTTCAACAATTAACTTTTTCAACTTCCTTTTCAACACTTTTTATTATTCTCTTTTTAATAGGCAAGGAATGTGCAGTGACTATTTTTGACAAATCATTTTTCTCATTGACTTTTGGAGCAAACTGAGAAGTATACATTTTTTTGTTTCTCAAACGATTTTGAAGCATGTGATTTCTTTCATTTCCTCCTCATATCCTAAAACCTCTCTATCTGATTTTATCTCAAACCCTAAACCAATTTTACTTGTTAAGCTCATTGCTAAATCAATTAACCTCCATAGGTTTCTAGCACTGTTTTGCCATTGGTCAACTATCTTTTGCAATTCTTCCTTATCTTTAACAGCTTTCATTCCAATTCTTCTATATTTTCTAAGCTTTTTATCTTTTTCAAATATTTTATTTCCTTGGAATGTAAGTTTTTCATTTAAAGATGTGTTTTGTTTTTGTAAAGTGACAATTTGGGCCTCTAATTTCTTAACAACATTTTCATAGGCCAGAATTTTAACTTCTTGGTCACCTAACTGACTCATTTGTTCATCACAAAGTGTTTGCAGTTTATTATATGAATCAATGCAAATTTTAGAACACACGGATACCCCACTAGTGGAGCTTATGGCCATGAGAGCATGATTAATTTCAGTACCCTCACCAGTGTGCTCCCCTCAGTTAATCACACCAGCTGCCAAAGTCAGCAACCCCATCTGACTCTTATCTTCCTTCTCAGTATGCCTAGGATAGAAGGAATCCCTTTTCTTTTCTTCATTGGCCACCTTTATTGTGCACTCCCTAGCAAAGTGACCTCTGTTTTGGCACCTGTAGAACTTAAGCTTTTACTTATCAAACCCTACTGGTCTCTTCCCATCAAAATTGACTTGCCTACCAGTCCTTTTGTAGAACTTCTTCATCCTCAAAGCAATCATGACACACTGCCAGTTTATATCCATTTCCTCCATCTCCTCATCTTCAATCTGATCCAAGTCCTCATTAAGGATGTCTTCAAATTGACTAGAAAATAGTGAGTAGATGACCTTATTAGCAAAGCCAGCAGGACCATCTCCTTCCTTCACACCAGATGATGAAGTGGTGTAACTACCAGAACTAAAACCACCAGATTTAACTTTGTTTGTACTACTTTTGCCTTGGGAGACAAAAGCAACATTGTTGGCACTTGAGGATGCCTTTGAATTTCCTTTGATGTCTTGTTCATAAACTCTAAGGTTATTGTACAAGTCATCTATTGACAGAGTGTCAATATCTTCTTTGGTTCTCATGATCATTGCCAGATGTGACCATTCTCTGGGCAATGATCTGAGAAACTTCATGTTTACATCCTCATTGGACACTTTAGAACCATGCACTTCCAACTGTGATAGAAGTTGTTGGAATTTGTCATAACCTTTCTCCAACTCTTCAGAACTGCTCACAGTAAAGGCTTCAAACTGTTGTTTATAAACAACTTTCTGCATCTTTTTGGAGTTAGCATTCCCTCCAAATCTTGTTCTGATTGCTTTCCAGATCTCCTTAGCATCATCCATACTGTGGAACCTTTTGAGATGTTCCTTTGGTATGGCCATCAGCAAGAGGGTTCTTGCTTTCCTTTCCTTCTCCACTGCATGAATCTCTGCAGCAGAGACTGGTGGGAGAATTCTAATGACACCATCTTTTCTTTTGGAAATTCTCTTCTTTGAATTCCCATTCTGGATCACCTTCCATACCTTATTATCAACATACTCCAGATAATGCTCCATTTCCAATGCCCATATGTCATACTCTTCCTTTTTCAGAATAGGAAGTTTGATGTTGTAAATGGTGGTTGTAGCAGGGATTACTTGTTGTTGTTTCTTAGACCCTGCTTCTGATGCTTCATCTTTATGGTCAGAAGCCTCTTCATCACTAAGGTGGTTTGAGAAATTATCAGCAGGTGCAAACATGATATATGATTTGTGAAATGAAATGAGTGTTTTGGTGTTTGTGTTTATTCTAATTCAGAGTCCTTCTATAGGCTCTGATATCACTTGTAGGTCCAAGGTTATGGATCTAAGCAGACTTGTAAGAAAATAACTAACTTGGATAAATCCAAACTAATTATGTGAAGAACTCTTTAACAATGAGTACTTTGATGCTAACGCGGAATATTAACAACAAGCAAGAAGAACATAATGATTACTAAATAACTTTTACTATTAATATTTCTAATAACTTTTGTAAGCTCTAATCGTCTAAGTACATAACACTATGCCTTAGGGTTCCTTTATACTCTTAGGAAACCCTAGTATACAAAACGTGTAGAAGGATAAACATATCTCTTCCTAAAATATCTCTACGCGTACATATCCTTTCCTAATATAACTCTAACAAACTCTTCCGTTTTATCCTAAACAGAACTAACTACGAATACTAAACAGTATTAACTTAGGTCTGCCAGACTTAACTTTGTACTGGCAGACTTAACTACTAATTCTAAGCCTACCAGACTTAACTGTTATACTACCAGTATTAAGTCTGGTTACATAATTCCCAACAATCCTCCCCTAACTTGATCTTCACTTGTGCACTTCAAGTTTCTTTCTTTTAAGCTTCATGAGGATGTTGTAAAGTATCTTATTGGAATTTTGTTAAGCTGCAGTTCTTTGAATCTTCAATATCAGTCTTTGCAGCATCTGTGAGACAAGTACCAGCACTCCATAGTTGATCTTTTGTTCTTTCCAGCAACATTAGAATTTTGCACATCAATTTGTAAAGTTTCATGTAATATTCATCACTTCCAGGTGTGTTAACTCCTGTGAGAGGTGAATCATTGAAAGTTTATGGATTTGATGTCTCTTTACCAGGTAGCCATAACTCTGGAGTAGCCAATGTTTGGTGTTTAAACCATGGTACATTGATAACCATATGATTTTTAACAAATCATCAGCTATCAACGGATTTGACTTGTCTTTACCAAAAGCCGTACTCTTTTGGGCTAGTTAATTCTTTGGTGTATTCATACCCTGGTGAATTAGTAACCAGTTATGGTTTTCCACTGCCTTTACCACAAGCCATACTCTTGTGGGCTAGTCAACTCTTTATCAAACACATATATGGTGAGTTGATTACCATACAATTTTTGGAAAATTGTCAGCCATGAACGGATTTGAGATATCTTTACTAGAGTCGTTTTCTCATGGATTAGTCAGTCCTTATGTTCATTAAACATGGTGGATTGATAACCATTTGTTGTGTGGTGCAGGGCACCTTCACCAAGTGAAACCATCTCAAAAACCATTTTAATTTATCAACCTTTTAAAATAGACTCAACAGCACTTAGAAAATTCTTTAAAACACTTAAAAATTATTATTGTTGAGCTTTTGATTCAATTAATTTCAAAAGCTGATAACAAGCATCATTTTTCCTTTCACCTGACAGCTTCTTCTCAAACATAGCCCTGCAAATCTTGTTTGGAAGTGGATACTCCACTTCTATTAGCATATAAACAATTGTAGTTTCTAATTCCAAACAGTGAACCTGACAGGTGTGGAAATATCTCCATCTGATCACTTGTTCCTGACTAGCCAGCTTCCACATTTCATCATCAGCATCTGGTGCCTTAAACATGGTCTTTAAGTCACCCCTGAGGACACTTTCATATTCTTCCTCAGGCCTCGTGTCACCATGCTTTTCCATCATTAGCTGGTACATAGTCTTCAAATCATCCCTAGAAACATCACTTAACAAAGCAGGAAAGTTTACATAAATAGTGTCAGTATAATCTTCCCTTACTAGCTGATATACTCCCTTGTTCCCAGTTTTGATGATATGAACTTTGGCTATCTTGGCTGCAGGTGTTGAACCTTCTAGAATGGAACCCATGGTGAACTCTTCAGATGAGGGTTCATCAACTTTGTCTTTCATATAATCATGCATCCACTTCCTTCTTGGTCTCAGTCTTATCCTTCTTTACTCCTTTCTTTGCCTTGGATTTCCTTCTAGTCCACTTAAGAATTGGTTTTTCAGGCTCTTCTTCCTTCTTAATTTTCAGTTCCAGCTGCCTTTTTAACCTCTTCAACCTTCTGCTTCTTATCCTTTTCTAATTCAAGTTGTGTTGGGAATTATGCGAAGTAGGATTTCTACTGTCAATTCTGCCGAAGGATTCTGCTGAAATAGAAGCAGAATCTGCTGAAGAAGAGATTCTGCTGAAGTATAAAAGTCGTGTCGTGTACCTGCTGAAGAGTGGAAGCTGACTAGGATCTGCATGCGCTTTATTAAATACATGCTAACCCATCATTATTCTTGAACTGCCCGAGGTTAGCATGGGTATTATTGTACTGCTCAATATTGTTTAGTGTTTAGCCATTAAATGCATGCTTGCATGCTTAGTCGATTGAGTAGAAATAGTTTAGGGTTCCTTGTCTATAAAAGGAACTTGATAGTATGTAATAGTAACTCAATTCGAAACATAGAGTTTCAGTTAATAAAAGATCCATAGAGGATCTAAGTGTTCTTAGTTATAATAGCTTGTATTTACATTCCGCTAAAGAATACGAGTTGTAGAGATTTTCTATTAGTTTGCTTATGATTACATAGGCAACACTAACGATCTACGAGTGCTCAAAATCTGTCAAGGTCTTTGTGTTTTAAACAAGTGGTTTCAGAGCCTCGGGAAAGTCTCTACGATACTGAGAACCATATTTTTCCTCACCCCCATACAACCACAAATACATTCACCATGCCTGGAACTGATGATGAATCCGAAGTCACCAACAACAACAGCAAAAACACCACCTCTATGCAACAACTTAGTCTTTCCAACAGTAATGGTAAGTTTCCTTATCTAAAAAAGGAAGAGTATGATCTGTGGACAATGAAGATGCAGAACTGGATCTCCAATATTGATTGAAATATTTGGGAGATTGTGAAGAAAGGAAACAGTCTGAAGAAGACTATCCCAGATCTTGATGGTAAGTTTACCATTGCTCCTCCCAAAACTGCTGAAGAGATTCTAGCTGTGCAAAGAGAGCACAAAGTAAGAACCATCCTTCTTCAAGCTATTCCTGAAGATCACTTGGGTGATTTTCACCACATGGATGATGCAAAGGACATATGGATGGCGCTTAAAGCAAGGTTCGGTGGCAATGAAGAGTCCAGGAGAATGAGGAAGTCCATGCTGAGACAACACTTTCAAGAATTCAATATCTCAGAAGAAGAAGGTATCCACAAGGGATACGACAGGTTTCATAAGATTTTGAGTCAGCTAAACCAGCTGAATGCAAAACCTGACAATGATGATTGCAATTCAAAGTTCCTACAATCTTTGCCTCCATCATGGTTACATGTAAGTATAGCCCTTAAGGCTAAAGGTGGGTTGGACATGCTCACTTTTGATGAGTTGTACAACAAACTTAAATCTCTTGAACCTGATGTCAGAACTCCCTACCGTGCATCCTCTTCTGGTCATACAGCCTTTGTTGGGACATCTCACTCCAATATGATGATGCATGCTCCAAGTCCAACTTACTTACCATCATCATCTTACACTCCCACTCCACCATATAACAATCGTCCCACTCCATCATGCAATCGGGCTAAAACTGGTAGTATATTGGAGGATGTTCTTCATTCATTTGTTGCTGATTATGATACTCAGCAGCATCTTCTCTATGAAGATTTTGAGCAGGTGGACCCACTTGATATGGAGGAGATGAAACTGAAATGGCAGGTGGCCATGCTTTCAGTAGATATCAAAAGGTTTGAAGAGAGGTCAGGAAGAAAGTTTGGCTTCAAGGGAAAGGATCCAGCTCGTTTTGACAGGAGAAAGGTCAAGTGTTTCTCTTGTCACCAGATGGGTCATTTCTCAAGGGAATGCAAAGATAGGAAGAGTGGAGAGGGAGCTAACTACAATTCCTATCAACAGAATCAGAAGGAAGCTAGAACTTCAGCAGCTCTTGTCACCTTGGATGAACAGGTCAACTGGGCTGCACATGAACCTGTGAATGAGGAAGCTGCTGATACAGAGAAGCTTGGATTGCTGGCAAGATGTACTTCGGAGGATAGGCATGATCAATTTGCCTTGATGGGACTTTCTCAGGTACACAACTGTATATTTGGTTGTAGTGAAAGGTACAATGAACTTAAAGAAGCTTATGACACTATGAAACCTAAATACAATGAATGCTATGTTGATAATGAAGCTTATAAACTTTCGTTAAAAACGTTAGAAAGACAAAAGGTATGGTTTCAAAAGAATCAGATAGCTTATGAAGAAAAGATAAAGGGGTTACGATTTGATCTAGATATTGCAGACATTAACTTAAAACGCACTGAAAAGGAAAAAGCTGATGCTATTGCTGAGAACCTAGAGCTTAAAGAGAAACTAGCTGAGGAAATAGCTAGACATAAACAATGGATAATATCAGGTGACAATCTAGCTAGAGAAATCTATAGTAGTCAGTCAGTGACCTCTGGAATAGGTTTAGGTTTTCAAAAGTATGTAGGATTGGAAGCTAGGAAAGATGGGCGTAAATCTACACCTGCAGGCTTAGAAAATTTTGTTAAAGAAGGTGATTTGCATGTTGTCCCTGGACCTATTAGAGGTGAATTCATGCCCACTGACCTGTCCATTACTGTTGACTTTGATGGATCACACCATCTGTATGGCAAAAAGTCAAAAGACTTGCCAGACACCAATGCTTCATCTTATGACTTTGTCTCTTTCTCTGATAGTGACAATTCATCGGATCAAGGGTCTACTTCCAGCTGCGATTCAAGTGATAAGTCAGACCTTCCCAAGCCCTCACATGAGCCTACACCCAAGCCTGCACCCAAGTCTATCTACAAGCCTTCTAGGGTAGCTGCTGAGGAATCAACTTCCAAGACAGTTTCCTCTGAAGACTTGTCCTTTAAATCTTTGCATAATAAGTCTGTTAAAAACAATTCCTCTAATGTTTCTGGTTTAAGTACTTCTACATGTAATAGAACATCTTCTTATTTGAATAAATCTTCCAAAAGGAAGACATGTTTTGTATGTGGAAGTAAATTTCATTTAATTAAGGATTGTGATTTCTATGAGCAAAGATTGGGTGTATGTGCTACTCAGCAGAAACCTAGACCACTGTGGACCAATGTTAATAATATTCCACCTTATGTCCCACAGGCAACTTATACTGACTCTCCTTTGAGGAGATCAGCTGATAGACCTTATGTGCAACCTACTAGCCCATTCTTTAAACATGGTTATTGGCCTGCATATGTTGACTCTATGAATGATGGGAAAGGATGTTGGGGTACTGCTGTCAAGTCCTCAGCAGGTTGTTCTTGGAATAATAAGGGACCTAAATTTCAATGGAAACCCAAGAACAATGGTGGATCTTTCTCATCTGCTAGACCTAAATCTTATGATCCACAAGTCAGGTTCAAGTCAGCAATGACTTGAGCCTCCTTTGTATACTAACATTCTTTTGTATATATTTTTGTTACTATAGGATCATCCTCTTAAGCATATAGATATTGGTATTGTTGATAGTGGTTGTTCAAGAAGCATGTCTGGAAATAGAGATATGATGCACAATTTTGTTCCTATTGAAGAAGGAGGCAATGTTGATAGTGGGCAATTTATCCCTTTGGAATGCTTAACCCTTAACTGCAAAGTTTAAGGGGAGGCATAGGCCTCAGGGGAGGCATATGCCTCAGGGGAGGATTTTGTAGTAAACTTTGTATATTATTGTGTATAATTTGTTTGCTAACACTAACTTGCTAATAATATCTTAGTCTGTTTTGTCTCTGTTTTGTTCTTGTGTGTTTTTGTGTCTGTTTTGCAGTTTGTCTATTCAAGTTCAAGATTCCTCAAGTGTGATTCGTTGGTTAATGGTCTTGTAAGCTTTAAAGCTTGTTTCTACTGAAACCAAAGTACTCAAGTAAGCAATTTGATTCCTCTGAAGATAAAGTGCTGAAGAGAAGAAATTGAAGTCAAATTGTTCATTCATTCATTCAAGTTACAACTTACAGCTTACAACTTACAATCAACTTCAATGAAACTACAAGAAAAGTACTATACATGATCTACTAATCCTGTTCTAGTTCATAGAGAATAGTCCAACGGCTGTTGGATATGCACGATCGCTCATTTCTTCCATTCCAGCTGCTGGATATGCATTTGTGAAGTCTTGCATAACCACCCATTCCTTCTATCTCGATGGCTGGATATGCATGACCGGTACGACGAAGATGCTAAGGATCAAAATGGGAAGGATGGATTGATGCAAACGATGATGATGAAGATGACCACGCGTGTCCTTTGTGCTTCATCTACTTGGTTTCACCAAAAAGCAATCCATCCACCTTCCTTAAGCTCTTCCTCTATACGATGTGTGAAGATGCACCAAAGCATGGCGCAGGTAGAGCAAGCACCACCTCCCCTTCGGCTCGAGGCCTTTGTTGAGGTTGAGGTGCTGGAGGTTCGGAGTAAGAAGTTATCTCAGTAGTGGGTTCCTCTGAGTCATCAGAAGACTCACTTGGATCCACTACGCTATCATCTTCAGAAGAAGGGAGAAATGGGGATGTCAAAGGACGAGGGTCAGGTGGACATGACCAAAACTAGAGGAAATCACTGGATGATGATGATGATGGAGAAGAGGTTGGGTTAACAACCTCTGGTGTAGTATTCATGATTAATTTTGGTTGATTGGGTTTGTGATGATACTAGGGTTTGTGATGGTAATTGGGGGTAAAATTATGTGAGAGAAGTATGCATTGGGATGATTAAATAGACGGATGCAAGGGTTAATGTAATTTAATACGAGTTAGTTGGCACAGTAACTCTAGAATCTTTCCGAAGATATTCTAGTCTTGGGGTGGTTTCTGCTGAAGTATATTATTTCAGCAGATTGGCTATTTGTTTCTGCTGAAGCGTTATTTTGTCGTTGGTCAAGTTGAAATATACGTAGGATATGGTCAACTAAAGTTCTCATACTTTTGACTATATTCTTGGTAACTGCTACCATTCCACTAATCGCATTTCTTCCACTTCAAAATAAACAATTCCCTCTTCTCCTACATCCAAAAACTCTTCAGTTCGAAAATCATAACCCTAAAATCACATATCTCTCATGGCTCTTCAATTCAAGAAAGATCACAATAAAGTTGCATTTCTGGGTAAAGCAAAGGGCGATGAATTGTATGAACCAATGGTGGAATTCCTGAAGCGGTCTAAGATTCACTATGCCCTAACACATTCCCCTAATGCGATTTATGAATCGTTGGTTAAACAATTTTGGGAATCTGCTGAAAAACGAAGTGAAACAGAGATTGTTGCTTTGATTGATGAAACAGAGCACGTGGTGACGGAGGACCTGATAAGGAAAAAGCTTAGTTTGGATGATGCTAATGGGGTTTATCACTCAAGTGCAGAGGAGATTCTCTCTGGGCTGAGAGCCATTGGGTATCAAGGTACAAGAACGGACATATGGTTGAAAAAGCATTTTTGCCCTATGTGGAGATTTTTAGTTCACACTCTGCTTCAGTGCATTAGCAACAAATCTGGAGCATGGGATCAATTCTCTACGCAATTGGCTTGTGGTATTGTGTGTCTATCTCAAGGGATAACTTATAATTTTTCTAAATTTATTTTTGATAATATGGTTGAAAATATAAATAGGAAACAACATAAGTTTTTAATGTACCCTAGATTCTTGCAAATAATCATAGACACCTCTACCCAAGTCCAAGCCTTTTATCCCATAGGAGCTCTTTCAGCTAAACTATTTGCCTCTATGAGAACTCACTTTGAGGGGGCACATCATCCGTTGACAGCAGCTATGTTGCCTCAAGGCAATGAGGCTATTGATGAGGAGAATGTTGCTATTATCCCACCCTCTTCAAATGTTACTACTGATGGCAATCCATCAGTTAATATAGATGAGGGTCCCTCTTTTACTGCTGAAGCATCTCACATTGCTCCTGACCATACTCCACCTGTACCATCACCCAGACCAAGTCCACCACCTGCACAGGCTTCAATTGATGAGTTTGAGTCTGACCTGAACAGGATGACCACACCCAGTCCTCAAAGGGAACCTTTTGATGAAGTACCTCCTCATTTTGAGCATGACCATATTTCCACTGAAAGGTCCAATGAAACTCCCATTACCACAGAGCAATCTGCTGGTGGAGTTGAGGACCCTATTACTCTTACATATGTCTATGCTCTTGTTAACAGGTATGCAGCTGAGGTGACTGATCTCAAAAAGGAGCTTACAGTGACCAAGTCTACTCTTGGTGATAAGATTGAGGAACTGCAGAATAAAGTTAAGGACCTAGAGGTTCGACTTGAAAAGAGTAGCAAAAGGAAGTTAGTCATTTCTTCTGATGAGGAGGATGAGGACTCTCGGCTTGCTTCTCTAAACATCTTAGCTGATGTGGCTCAGGAGATAGTTGTTCCTTCTTCAGTTGATGTTGAATCATCAAAAGATAAGGCACTAATTCAGTTCACTAGGAAGAGGAGACGATCTTATTTGAATAAAGGATCTGCTGTAGTCTCCAAGAAACCAAGTGTTGACAATACTACATCTGCTGAGGTTCAAATGGAGGACATTACATCTGAACCTTATCATCATGCACCTGTTCAAGAACCATCATGTCCCACCCCTTCAGCAGATGATCAAGTAGTATTTCATGTTGAAAGAATTTTGATTTGGATCCTGCAACTGATATCCTTACCACACCTGTTGAAGATCTCTCTCAAAATGTTTCTTCTGAAGTTCAAATTGGTGATTCTCCTCCAGCTGATGTTGTTCATGAGTCTACTAATAAAGAGAAAGGTGTAATGATTGAAGATGAGCTTGGTCCAGATCTGGTATCTGAACAAGAAAGGCAAGGACAAGAAAGCAGGTTTGCTGAGTTTGCAGATCAGAAGAAAAGTGAAGAAGTGGCTAAACAAATTGCAGATCATTCTACTTCTGTTTTGCCTCCTGAGAGACGAAGAGAATTGGATGTTTTAGCTACTCAGATGCCTGCTGCACAATGGGATGCTCTTACTAAGCAAACCACTTCAAATCCTACACTTGCTCAAAGTATCTTAGGTGCGGACTTTGATAGTGAAAATTTTGTGGCTCAAATGATGGCGCTTGGAGAACAAAAGAAGCAAGAAGCAGCTGCAAAAAGGAAAGCCCTTAGTACTGAAAAGAATAAGGCAAAGAGAGAGAGACCTCTTACTGAAGCTCAGAAGAAAACAGATATGAGGATTGCGGTGAAAAATCAAAGTTCTTCGGTGCTTAACCGTGGTTTGACAATGAAGCAAGTCTTGGCTTTACCTGATGCAAAATTGTTTTACATGTACAATATGATTATGAAGACTTCTTCTTCTGCTTTAACACCATCTTCCAGCTTGAAAAGAATTGATGGAAATGAAGTTGCACCAAAGGCCAAAAGACCCAAGTTTGTTGAGATAGTGGATAATTTTGATGATATTCCACCAAAGACGATCTCTCTAATGGTTTCTTCTGAAGCAACTTCTGAAGCCACTCCTTCGTCTGACAAGGTCCCTTCTGCTGAACCATTGGCTGTTTCCCCTGATGCACTAGTTATGCCCTCATCTAACCCAAATGTAGCATCTGCTGCTGCAAAAGAAGGTACTTTGGTTAGGGAAGATGACTAGGTTACTTCTGCTGAACCTACTGTTGTATCTGCTGAAGCTTCTTCAGAAGTCACTAACTCAACGGAAAAGGTCTCATCTGATGAACCGACCACCATTTCCTCTGAAGCACCTAATGTACAAGCTTCTGCTGCATCTATGGGATCTACTGATACAGAAGGAGGTGGTTCAATTAAAGAAGCTAAAACCACAACTGTCAAAGCTAAAAAGGCAAGAAAGGTGCTTGAAAGAATGCATACCCTTCGTGATGATGTCTCACCTAAATCCACATCTACTTCTTCAAGTCCTACTACAGAAGTTAATGAAGAAACCAAAGATATTCCATCTTTGGAAATCTATTTACCTGGTAGAAGGATGAAGAGGATGGCCAAGAGAAAACACACATCTCCGAGAAGATCTGTGAGAAAAGCGAGGACTCGTGCATCGAAGAATAAGCCATCACCCAAGCATGTTCCTTTGGACCTAAAGGCTGATGACTCAACCTTTATTAAAGAAGGGTCTGCTACTGATTTTCCTGAGGGATATCAAAATGTGTTGGTCAAGTGGTCTCTGATAAATGATGAAATGAATGTCATTCATCGATTGGACAAAACTTCAATGGAGTTCACCTTTTTGAAGGAAATACTCCATTTGGTAGACAGGGCAGATATACTTACTCTGTACACTCTCGTCACCAACCATTACTGCAATACTGCACCACAAGGTTCTGGGATATGCTTATTGGGAGATCTTCATGTCCTGATTAACTCTCAATCTCCCAATGGTAAAGGGCATTTCATTTGGAAGAACTCACATCTATGGCAGGTTGAGTCCTGGAGATTTTATCCCCTACCTCGTGTGCATGTAGTTGAGACAAAGGGTGGAATCACAGTCTGCATGTTTGCTGAAAGAACTTATCCATTGTCCAAGAGACTTATGGAAAGGATGCTTTGTCAGAAGTTGGAAATTCCTCCAGATCCAGTGGGAAATGAAAGACTAGACGCTGAACGACTGGTTGGATTGATCAAGGCTCAACTTCTGCAAGCTCAAGCTGCATCTTCATCATGAACGCGGTAATCTAAATTGTCTTTTGTAATATGTACATTCTTTTGTGTTGTTTATTTTCTTTGTTTTGTTTGTTAGTTTCTTAGTTAAAAAAAAAAAAAAAAAAAAAAAAAAAAAAAAAAAAAAAAAAAAAAAAAAAAAAAACTTACTTTCTCTTGTAGGTTTATTGTATATAGTTGATGGTTTTTAACTCACCAGATATACCTTGTGTATATCAAAGAGTTGGCTAGTCCAAAGGGTACAGCTTTGGTAAAGACACATCAAATCTGTTGATAGCTGTAATGATTTGCTCAAAATCATAGGGTCTGCAACCACCCATGCTTAATTGCTGAGAGTTGTATGGTCATCAATTCACCATGGTATATTCCTTGTTGGAATCCAAGAATTGGCTAGCCCACAAGTATATGGCTTGTGGTAAAGGCAACTGAATCCATATTTGGTTATCAATTCACCAATTCTAAGAATTGACTAGTCCTGAGCAAACGGCTACAGGTAAAGACACATCAAATCCGTTTATATAGTTGCTGATTTGCTAATAAATCAGATGGTTATCAATGTACCATAGTTTTCGGACTTAAACACTTGGCTACTCCAGTAGTGATGGCTATTGGTAAAGAGACATCAAATCCATTATTTTCAATGATTCACCTCTCACAGGAGTTAACTCTCCTGGATGTGATGAGAATAGTATGCAACTAATGAGTTTTGATGTACACTATGTCATTTGTTGCTGCAAAGACCTGGCGTTTCAAAGTTTGGTCATCATAGAGATGAGATTATTATTGGTTCTTTGCTACTGATGTTTGAGAACAATCCTCTAGTACTGCAGTCTCTAAGATCTATCAAGGTTAGGAAACTGGAACTTAACCAAGTCAAATTCCAGTTTAGGGGAGGATTGTTCGGAATTATGCGAAGTAGGATTTCTACTGTCAATTCTGCCGAAGGATTCTGCTGAAATAGAAGCAGAATCTGCTGAAGAAGAGATTCTGCTGAAGTATAAAAGCCGTGCCGTGTATCTGCTGAAGAGTGGAAGCTGACTAGGATCTGCATGCGCTTTATTAAATACATGCTAACCCATCATTATTCTTGAATTTCCCGAGGTTAGCATGGGTATTATTGTACTGCTCAATATTGTTTAGTGTTTAGCCATTAAATGCATGCTTGCATGCTTAGTCGATTGAGTAGAAATAGTTTAAGGTTCCTTGTCTATAAAAGGAACTTGATAGTATGTAATAGTAACTCAATTCGAAACATAGAGTTTCAGTTAATAAAAGATCCATAGAGGATCTAAGTGTTCTTAGTTATAATAGCTTGTATTTACATTCCGCTAAAGAATACGAGTTGTAGAGATTTTCTATTAGTTTGCTTATGATTACATAGGCAACACTAACGATCTACGAGTGCTCAAGATCTGTCAAGGTCTTTGTGTTTTCAACAAGTTGAATGACCTGCCTTTTCATCTTTGAAGCTTCCAATTCTGAATCTTTAGGCACAAAACTTTGAACTTGTTTGATCACCTTCTCAAATTCAGCTTGTAGTTATCAGGCTTTAACTTCTTCAACTGGTTCAGCTTCCAACTAGGATTGTAAAACCTGAAAATTTAAAACAAATACTAAAGACTAATTTACCCTTTAAAATTAAAGTTTATAAAATACGTAAAATATATTAACGTTCATTTAATGAAATTAAAAGATCTAACTTATGAATGTTTAAAAAACCTAACGAGTATATTAAATAACCGACTTTTGTACGACGAAAAATATAAGTCACGCGTGTAAATGTTTGGGCCTCGTTTTCTTTTGGTAAGCCGAGCAACTTAAGCCACTCGGGCCTTATTCCTTTTGGTGATCCGACTAGCTTAGACCCATGGATCGGATGGGTTGGGTTTGAGCCGAGAACCACACACACAAAGCCCACCATGACCCGATCGGTATACATAGTATAAATACAAACACAAAACTCAGAATTTGAAACCCTAGTTATACAAGTCACGGCACACATAAAAGTTTCTGCATTCCTTTTCTTTTTTTTTTCCGATCGATAGCTGCTACATCCTTGGGTTCGCGTGTGTTTGATCCGGGCAAGCTAAGGTATAACATCCTCCATTCATCTCACTTATATTTACATGCAAACGTTTAAAACATGAAACCTGTGAGTTAGGCTAACAAACCGTACGGATCAAAAAGTAAGCATGCGAATGAAACGTGAGTCATGCGTTAAGTATTTGTAAAACATGCAAACGTAAAACCCTTAAAGCTGTGAGTCGAGCAACATGTATAACCGAACAACATGAATGAAACGTTAAAACTTGTGTAAACCGTGAGGTATGATTAACGTAAAAACACATGAGTGAGTCGAACCGTATTAATGAAACATGTGAGCGTTGTCGTGTAAATGTGTTACGTATTCATGTTTCCGAAACCTATATAAATATGTATCGATCATGTGTATAAATCGGATAACAAGTAATTTGTATATTGTCACATAAAATCATAAACTTGACATATTATATGTGTATAATTAACGTATGGTTTAGGTCATGAATGTGTTGTGTATGTAAGAGTCACGTTAATTTTATGTTGTAGTATGGTTTGTGTCGATTTGTTTTGTAAGTCGGGAAACAACGTGTGATTAAGTTGGGATTTGCATGTGCGTGTGCGTGCATGGTGAAGCAAGGAAAGAAAGGTTTGCTTGGTTAACGTTGGGAAAAAAACCTAGAACATAAATGAGAGTCGATTAGGGTTTGAAGCTAAGTATATTAATTCGTTATTTCATGTGTGAGTTATGACTTTTAAACTATTTTCACACTTAACCCTAAACTCTAATAAATGACATAATGAACCTTAATCTACAATATTGGTTATAAAACACTTAAGTCTCATTTAACTGTAAAACCCTAAAGTATTAAGATCACTGAATACACTAAGTATAAACACCCAATATTAAAAGATCAATTCGACGATTATGGAATCATAAATAACATGTACGACCATTAATGTGTATAGGTTCTGTGAAGAAGGAGTAATCCCTTGGTTTTCGTATTTCTGCTTTTTGGTCATTTGCTTTGGAATAAGGTACAGATATTCTGACCTTTTCAGTAAAGGTTCCTTATAACGTTTTCTTTTCGTTAGCTTTTATATTAGGGTTTCCTAAGCCTTTGCTATGAACCTCATTCTGTTTGTTTGATCTGTTGCTTATCTGAACTTCTGATTTCTGAATTATGAAACATCTGATTTTGAACTATATGATATGAAAACTCTGATTTTGGAAATATGATTAACCTTATGATAAAGTATGATCTGTGTCAGTTTTGACATTCTGATTTGACCTAAGATAGTTTGACACCCGAGCCAAATATTTCACTAGTCATGGGGGTTCCATGTCCGTGTCAGTGATGCACATCTGACATGACTCTAGGGCAGTAGAGTGATGTTCTGCCACGTCCCTTATCTGTTATCTGTTATATGTTATCTGATGATTGATGCTGCGTGCATGCACGTCCTTCATAACTCTGGTAGGTCTCCCCTACAAATGTTGCCTTATGTGAATATGATTATGATCTGATATATGTTTCTGGGCTCGTGGTAGTTAACTATAAACCTTATTCGATAATTCTGATTTATACTCTGAAAATGATTATGATTTTGCTATCTTTCGTTCACTATATTCCGTATTCGATTTCGTTTCGTATTTGCTTTGCTTTTATATCTGTTCACTGAGCTTTTGAAGCTCAGCCGCATTTCTTTTCTTCCGCGGCAGGTATCTAAGTATTGGAGCTGGGTTTTGCTTTGGGATGAGGGCATGAGTGGACTTACCTTAGAGATATTTAGCTTTGATCTTATGATGCCATTTAAGACTTTACTATTTCAGTTATTTCTATTGGAGTTTATTTTCCATTGGGACCTATGTATTGAAGTCATGTTGACTTGAATTATTTCAGTATTTATGTTAAGAATTCTTTTGGATATTTATGTTTGCTTTGATATGACACCATTATTTGTGATTCCTTTACCCTTGTCGGGTCGGGGCGTTACAAGGATGACCTTGACTCTTTATGTAGTGTATCATATACTCCCTTTGCTCACCTTTGGTCAATGGTCTGTTCATCCTTTCTCTCTATCTCTGCTCTCTGAGAAGCTTCTTCTTCTCATTTACCATTTCTACCATCTTCCTAGCATAATGCTATTCAGATTGCACGTAACACAATATTTCTCGAGCAAACCAAGCATATTGAGATTCATTGCCATTTCACTTGTCATCAACTTCAAATTGACACCATATTCTTGCCTTTTGTTATGTCTTCTTTATAAATTGCAGATATATTTACCAAGCCTCACTTTGGTTCATGCTTTCGATTTCTATCAGACAAACTCTGAATGTTTATTGTTGCAACATTTTGAGTTTGAGAGCAGATGTTAACGAATAAAAGGCTATGAGCCTGACCCACGTTGATATGTGCCCTCTATTATTTTTTTAGTATAGCAATAGGGTTTTATGCTTATATAAAAGGATGTGGTTTGCACACTATTCAAATTGATTGACATACTCTAAATTAGAGTGTTTTAATATTTATACCCTCACATCACTTTTACACAATTTCACCCTGTAATGGTATAAATGTCAAAATATTTTAAATTAGAGTATAACAATCAATTTTGAGAGTGTGCAAATTAATTCCCTTATAGAAACTCTTGTACACTTACTTGATTATCGTCAAGTCAATAATACATATCAAAATTTCTTTGTTAGTATTAAACAGTAAATAAGAATTTCTGGGAGAGCTCGATACTCAAATTGAAGTGTCGTTTTTACGACAATATTAAACCAATAAATCTTTATTTTTAGATAAGTTACAATAATAATAAACCATAAAAAAGAGAAAAAAAAAATGAAAATGAATTTTCTCAATGTGAGGAAAAGAATAATCAGCATGAAGCGTTGGAAACTTGGACTGGTCCATCTTTGTGATGTAAAGAGAAATTATTTATGATTCTTTCAGAAAAATTGAAGAATACAGATAGTTGAAGGACCATTAATGAACATTTGTCAATATTGTATTGTTTTTCATGAATTTAGGTGTTTGGACTCTCCGAAGTAACTGCACCACCTTCTGTTTCATTTGTTGTATTTTGTGGAGTCTGAGAACCTGAAAACAATAATAGACAATTACATGGTCAAATATGAATTATTGACTTACTCTTTACTACCATTGACCCTTAATATACAAGTCAATAATTTATGGAACAAACCATTATTTTGGAAGTGGTCACTCTTCACTGTAAATTAAATAAGTTGCATGCACTTATTTGTATGTATGTATATGGTTATGCATTAATGTTTAGGAATGCTAGCTTATTAGAATTGCTTATGCCTAAATTTTTTTACAGAAAGTAACTTACAAACTGAATATTCGTTTATAAATTCGTAACCAAGTATGCAGGCTTCGATAAACAAGCTCAACAAAATTAAAGCCTTCAATTAATCTGTTGTATTAAACACAATTAGAAGCAAGTAAGCAACATATATAAGGGTATGAAAGATCTTACGTCTAAAAATAATTATCTATATAGTGAAAATACAATACAGAATTCAAAAGCTAAGGTATAGATAACAAAAATAAACATGTCCAAAAGACAAATCCACCCTTGTTGTAGACATCCTACAAAGAAATATGAATCTTGAATTCACATGATTCCAACTGCTTTGACTGTTTTTGGTTTACTCGTTCTGTACATCTCGTATCATTTTCCCATTGACCCCATAATGGGCCTATGACCATCCCCCCTTACAGCTCATCTCACATGGTTGCTATGGGACCCACCATTACCACATACATATCTATGTTAATCATTCTCTATCTCTACACACGATTAATTTTCTAAATGATCAACAAATTAACGACTCGTATTCAAATAAATTCATACTAATGTATAACTATATGGAATGTAAAGTTGTAATTTAAATTGATACATCGAGCTCATATCATTATGGGCGACAATTATTGACACGACACGATAACTGACATGAAATCGACACAAAATTAAATAAGTTAAGGTTGATAATAAACAGCTTTGGGTAAAAAAACAAGTCAACAAGTCTAACCCGTTTTATAAACAGGTCGTATTTGAGTTGATCAATTATTAAAGAGGTCAAACCGTGAAACTATTTAAATATGTAATCCTCTAAAAAGTAAAATATACAATTTGGATTTTATGTGAGATTTGAAGTTAAATGTATTGTTATATACTTAATATGATATTTAATTACAGTTATAACTTGGATATTAATGAAATCATTATAGAGTTATTTTAATGTTATTTTTCTTTTCTTTTTTAAAATAATTATATCATTTTTGTATTTAAACTATTTGAATCGATAAACCATTAACCTTCTTAAACGCTTGACCTATTTACTTAAATAAGTTAAATGGGTTACACGTGTTATGCAGTTCTAGGTTAGTGTTGAGTTTCTTAACACGATTAATAAATGGGTCATGTTTGGGTAGAGATTGCACCGACCTATCAACCCATTAACCCAAATAGGTCAACCCGAACAAGACTCGATTGCCACCCCTACATATTAACAAGGTTGGCAGGATGGATCGAGAGGTCGTTTCGCCCCTTGTCCCCGAATATGGGTAATATGTTCTCATACAATAAGGTTGGCAGGATGGAGACTCTACATACGATCGTTTTTATCATTGCAAGATTGGGATCGCAAGATCAAATCAAGATCGAAAAAGGCGACTAAATTTCTCTTTCTATTAGGACTTGTACAATTTTACAGAGTATAATAACAAACAGAACTTTATGTGAATGCTTCATAAAAATGTTTAAGTTCAGACACCATACCAATAGCAATAATGCAATACATCCATTAAGTTCAAGTTCAAATCATTAGATTAACAATTTGATGTGGTTTTGCATTAGTAGGGTTGGATCATTTACGATCCTACCATCATGCATGCGATCCTACGATTTTATCTGAGCCAGCTCGAATTTGGTACCTAGCTACTACAATCTTGTTCGATTTTGATACGTGGAATCGTAAGATCGTACGATACTAAGATAAAAATCGGGATCCTGACAACCTTGTATATTACATCTTAAAGATGGTATATACTTGTATGGTTCATTGCAAGGACATAACATGTAGCATATGAGCCATATATAGAATATTTGCAGTATTTAGAAACCGTGAGCTTAAAATACTATAAAGAAATATGTAACATAGTAAATAAGCTTAAGAATGAGGTGTTTAGTGTTTACTACACATATACGTGATGGAGCCTACGACTAGCTGTTTGTGAACTGTAGATTGTAACGGTACTTAAAGATTCTAACATACTATATCAGATACCACATCGTGGTGACTAGAAAACCATTGTCCTATGATCGCCGAATGATATAATAGTTGTGTGGGACAACTTAGATACTATTTTCGTGTTTACATATATGAAAGCATTGAAACGAAGATATATGTTATGATCCATCTGTATTAGTTTACCTGTTCAAAACATGTGGGTTCTACTAATGGCGCCATGTTTGGAAAACAATAACACAATATAGAAGCTTTTCTTCAAGCACAATTATTCAGTATAGTTTAGTCGCGGTCCCTACAAGTGTGGTGCATTGCTCTTCTCCAATTAGTGGTACTACATGGTTCTAATGTGCTAATGTACTAGCGCGTAATACTAGATTGAGCTAGCTAGCTTACCACATTTTCTTATTATCAATTATATGTAGCTCAAATACTACGTACATTATCAAGAAATAAAACATGAAGATCATATCAAGATTGAGCTAGCTAGCTTACCACATTATACTTATAATTTTGTAACACATAAACATTATATTTGTTTAAGTACTAAGTAAATATAAAACATGAAGATCATATCAAGAAATAATTGTTAAAACTTACCCGTGGGAGAGGGAGAAGGAAAATGATGCCTCGTGGGGAGTAACAAAGGAGGAGGTGGTGGCGTAAGATAGCCAGGGAATGTTGTTGTGGGGTCCATTTGAGGCGTAGGATAGTAAAGATAGGACGGTTGGATACGTTGCGCCTGATGTGGAGAAAATGTTCCTCTAGGTGAAGGAGTATAATAATATGGTGTGGAGACAGTTGGAGTTGTGGGTCCATACATTTGATGATGATAGTATGGCTGCTGAAGTGTTGGATTGTACATTGCCTGCTAAAACACCCAATTACGTGTTAGTATTACTTGTACTTTAGGTGATATCACTACATATGTACTAGTATCAGTAATAAGGTCATACAATGCAAGAAACAATTTGACCAGTTACTAAACATTAAACAATAATAACTTCAGTTAGATTAAAAGGAGAGTTTAAAGATCACGATTAAAAGGAGAGAGTTTGTAGATCACGATTAGTAGTGTGCAAATTGTAGGAGAAACCGAGAAATCAACAAACAATACGGTGACATACAAGTAATTGGCTAAGCACAGTTGAGTTAAAAGATGGTTGCTTTGGAGACATGTTTGGCTAAAATCACTAGATGAAAGTTATAGTCGGGTTCACGGTACAATAAGTGACCTGACTTGTTACATATCAGTATCTGATTTATATTGAACCGGTACTATACGATCTGGTAGGCATATTCCTAATTTTTTGGTCATTTTATGATATGATCCAGTTTCATACCATTGCGTATCCCTAATATTCTACTAGTAATAACAGATCACTTCCATTCAAAAGATGTCAACTAGACGAACATGTGTATGCTATGAAAGTAGAATTATTCTTTTGCATGGTTAGTAAATATTGCTCGGCGGTATCGTGATGGTCGACTCTCGTCAAACGCAATATCGGTTTTAGCGGCGATATATCGGTTTCTCGACGAAGACCATAAATTATAAAAGAATTTATTTTTTAAAGGTATTTATATATTTTATATACATATTTATAAATTATTAGTCTAATTATTATACTTAATATTTTTAATTATATATTTTATATAAATATTGCAAAATTTACATTGTATATACATTTAGTTATATAGTTTCCACTCTTAATTAACATAACCACTATTATTTGGTTAAAGTGAATAATTTTATTTGATCAATTTGTTTGATTTATTAAATGGGTCTAAATTTAAAAATAACAAAACTCATTTAGCTAACAGGCCTTTAAGGTAAATCACTACATCTTATATTTCTTGTACCCTAAAAAACATCGCCATCTTCTATCAGCCACTTCACAACATCAAATGTACCGCAATCACTACATCTTCTATTTCATGTACCTTAAAAACCATCACCATCTTCAACAAAGTTTCCACCGGAATTAACACAATCACTACGAAAATCACAACATAAAAAACGGAACGCGTCAACTAGCGATCCGGATCTTGGAATTGACGGAAACACCATATCTAGTAAAAAAAACGATTTTGACCGGATCTTGACCGCCAAGGACCGATTTTGACTGATATTGGCCAAAACCGATTTTTTTGGCCGATTAGTGAAAAGTCGTATCGATTGACCGCCGATAAACGATATATCAGTGATATATGGGCCGATAAGCGATATATCAGTATATATTGGCCACCAAGACCGATATTTAGAGCACAAGGTATCGTGGATACCAATAACACGTTATTGGTATGCCACCTCAGCGCCTTATCATACACCTCAGCTCCTAATAACTCACCAATAACTCAAACACTCTTCTCTCATAAAGCACCATTAACATGTTATTGGGTCCACAAAATAGCTCACTAAAAATATCCCTAACTCACAATACACTAAAAAAATAAAAAAAAAGAATAGCAAAAGTTTGGCCTCTTTCTCATTTGGCTTGAGCTAGTCTACCAACTCAATTCCTCTTTGGCTCGTTAATGGCGTGTTCCTCGATAAAGCGTTTGACATGTTATTGGTTTGAAAATGAGCAAATAACATGTATATACAAACGATACCGAGTGCTCTTACTTCTTTTGTTACACATGACAACAAAAAACGCCTATATGTTACGAATTATTTTGGAGGCAAATGATTTATTAACGTAGTCAAGGAGAGGACAATGATAACTCCACTCATTTACATTAGGTACTGGACCCAAAACATATTTTTAATGTTTAATTTATTACATCTTTAACGATATAAAACTTTTGTCTGATATCAGAGATACACATTAGAAAATTTACTGATCTTCTTGTTACATATACCCAGTGATATGTTTAGCAAGAATAGTGAGAAACATGTAATGATTTTGTGATAGAGGAAAACGCGTTAACTGTTTGTTAGACCCTGGATATGTAGTGACTTGTGTATTGTAATATATTTACAATCTTCTTTGGTGATCATGTTTACGTTACTTGTTTCATAATCAAGCTTTTTCCACTTTTTCTAGGTAAAGTTGAAATTACTAATACGCTGATGTACAAGCGTGAAGAACTTACTTGTTGGTAAGCATAATCAGGCGAATAAGTCGCGTATCTGCAAAAACCAAGTTCAACAGTCAGTTAATGGTCTTTCTGAGCTAAAATATTTAAGCCAGTTGATTAAGTACTTTAAAATATATTGTTAAAAGTAGTAAGTTTTATACAAGTATGTGTAGGAAAAGTGGTTTAAAACTTTAAATGAAAACAGTTAATTATAGATTATAATATAAAAACACAATGGGACCATTTTAAAATCTGAAAAAGCTGATGGTTGTCTGTGGTATTATGTATGCCTGCAATGGCACTATGGCAGCCAACTTGGTAATAAAGTTACACTTTAGCAAAATAAAATAAAAACCTTATCTTTGTAGAAAAACTTTCTTCAATACTATTTTATTTCATGATTTTAAAATGATGTCAATTTATAAAAATGAGTTCACATTGCGTCTCAAATGTTAAGTTTAACAGCATATTCGTTAATTAGTACATACTTTTGCAATAATCCGATACATTAATTAAAATGTGATTGTTGTATTATATTTTAATTTTATTATTATAAAGTCAACACTGAATGCCATCTAAGCACTGACACAACTTTTGTTTTGCCAACTCATTTATATGTTTTTATATGTCCCCACACCCACTTCTTTTCTGTCAAAGACCAACTGTCCTTCAATTTATAAATGTTTTTGACTTCACTTTTTCACCCAATTTCATAAAATGCATAATAAAACTCACCCATAAGGTGGATACATGACCGATGGTGGTGCTGGAGCACCTAATTGTGGTGGTGCCACACCACTATATGATGATGATGCACCTTGGCCCATTGTATTTGTTCCTTGGAATGCAATATTACCACCTTGATTCCTTCCTAGGGTTTGAGAATAAACGAATATATTAAATTATTTCTTGGGTTAATGAATCTCGTTATAATAAATTCGAACAGAAATAGTTACTAAGTAACAAAAAAATATACAAGACAATGGACATGCATGTAACAACAACCTTGAGGAGAAGGTCGAGGCCGGCCTAAAGATGCAATATTACAATTAGCTCTTCTGCCATCTATCATAGGGTTCGGGTCGTCACAAGCCCTCTTTGCGGATTCAGGATCTCGATAAGTTACCTATTTAATAAGAATATATTGGGAGTAAACGACATATATTTGTAACGACATGCTTTTAAACTAGTTATCTCAGTGTTGCATATCAAAGAAAAATACTCCAAGTACAACATTCATTAATACATGTTTGGGTAAGTATTGTTTATAAAAAAAAAAAAACATATACTTTAGAACATTATTTATACAAGAAAAACCTTTCACTTTCTATCATAAATGATACTTTCTCCCTTATCTATCTGCTATCATATATGGATTTGCCGTTAAAAATATTCTTGTTAGGATTTTACAAATTACACAAATTATGTTTATCTTTTGAGATAAATATATTTAACAGAAAAATGTGTACTTCATTTATCATTTATCATAAAGAATAAATGATAAGTCCTAAACTCCTAATTTTGTTTAATACTCCGTACAAACAAGGATGTGGGATCAAAATTACTATACCTTCGAACCCTAATTAAGAAAACACACATAAATACACAAAAACATGCATGACAGTTGTCCGGTATGGTTTATTGTCTAACTGCTTTAATTTGAAAATTAAACATCAATCATAAACAGGGTGTGTTTTTAATAATAAGTAAGTACTACAAAACAAGAGACTCATCTATTAATTCTACAATGTAATTTGTCTTGGCTTTTTATATGAAACAAATAATCATTCTAATTTAACAAAAAAAAGTACAAAATAATAAAACTTACAAATCCATAACCCTTGGACTTGCCAGTGATTTTATCAGTGATGATAACAGCTTCAAGAATATCACCAAATTGCTCGAAATATTTACGCATTTCATCTGTCTGTGTCTCCCAAGCAAGACCACCTACAAACACTTTAGTTAAAGTGGTATCGCCAAATGGAGATCGATAATGTTGGTACGCCGCCATTACTTGTTGATCAATGCCTAATTGTATAACGTTGATAACCAGCGAACTGACTGTTTGTTTGTTGATCAATGTGTTTGATGAGATTAATCAACTTTGAGTTGGTGATCAAATATTAATCATGCAAAAATGTAGAATCAAAACCGTTGTCAACTTCCATAAAATGGATATAAGAAAGGAGAAATAATATTGTTTTGTGGTGTTTGATGAAAAGGGTGTTAATAAAAAAACCTAGTAAAAGAGTGGTGGAGAGAGAGAGAATCCGACAGTTGCAAACTATTATTTGCTGGATATCAGAAGAGAGGGGGTGGGGTGAGTTTAAGGCTTTGTTGTAACAATTGACAGCTGCTTCAGAGAGAGAGAGAGTAGTGATAAATAAAAAGAAATTTATATACACAAACTAACACACACTCCACAAACGCACACATATATGCTTATTTGAGTACCTTATAACAAAGGGAATGTCTAACCAATGCCCTAAGGGCATTGGTTAAAATTTGTCATTTTGTGGTTTTTAGTTACACAAATGGTCCTTATAGTTGACACATAATTACATATTTTGACGGAAGACCCACATGAATAGTTATTATAAACCACAAAATGACAAATCTTAACCAATGCCCTTAGGGCATTGGTTAGACATTCCCTATAACAAATATATAAAAGGCTAACTTGACAAATTAAATTTGGAAATGAAGGTTGTGGTGAATTTGGAAATGGTTGTGGTGTTAAAATGGGATTGCATGATTGGTTGTTGGATATGAAGGTGGTGGTAGTTGGATATATGTGGATGAAAATGGTGGTTGGAGGCTATATTTTGAAGATGAATTAACGAAAGAGATGTGGTGAATGTGTTTTGATATGGTTAACGGGTTGTTGTAATAAGGAAGATAATAACTAATGAGGGTGATGGTGGTTTTTGTGGTTACCGGAAAAAAAGGTTGTTGTTCGTTTGAAATGATGGTCGATTATGATGGTGGCTTTTGTTTATGGGTTTGTGTAGATTATGATGGTGGGTTATTGGTTTCTGAACATGGTATTTTAATTTGATGATGAATGTGTAGATTTGGTGGTGGGTAGTGAATGTGAAAATGATTGTGGTGCTAAAATGGGATGGTGATGATTGGTTTTTGGATATGAAGGTGGTGGTAGCTGATATATGTGGAAGAAAATGATGGTGGGCGGCTATAGTTTGAAGATGAAGTTAAGGAAGAAGATAAAGTAGTTGGTAAAAATGCAATGTACTTGGGAAATGACGGAAATACCCCTTTAAAAACCTTACTTAACTGACGTTAGTGGGAATTGGTGGGGCCAGTTGGATGGAGGGACGAACGATGCATAACATTTGCCACTTAAGGACGGACGGTGCAACTTTTTTGGTCAAAGGACGAACTCCTGCGGTCAACGCAAACCACAAGGACGAACGGTGTAATTTACTCTTAAATTATTTAATATTTTAAAGAGTAAATTACCCGAATGGTCCTTAAGATTTGTCCAAAGCTTCACTCACAGTTCCTGAAAGTTTAAAGTTGCATGAATAGTCCATATTTCTGAAAAGAATAACACCTATGGTCCTTTATTTAACTGCTGTTAAATAAGTTTCGTTATAATTTACACTTTTAGCCCTTTTGGTTAACAATCGTTGCCTTGTTAGTCATTTATCATAACGGACGTTTATAATTTAAAGATTTTTGAATTTAGGCACGTTTTTATACGTTTTCATCCGTTTCTGTCCCTTTTTATACGTTTTCGTCTACTTTTATACGTTTTAATCCGTTTTCGTCCGCTTTTATACGTTTTCATCCGTTTTTATACGTTTTCGTCCATTTTTATACGTTTTCATCCGTTTTTCTTACGTTTCCATACGTGTCATCCGTTTTAATACGTTTTCGCTCGTTTGCTCATATATTTTTTTTACATTTTGGTCCTTTTTTTATAAGTTTTCATCCGTTTTTCTTCTGTTTTTATACATTTTCATACGTTTTTATCCGCTTTCATATAATTTCATCTGCGTAATACGTTTTTATCCATTTTCATCCGTTTTTATACGTTTTTCTACGTTCTCATAAGTTTTTATCCATTTTTATCCGTTTTTTTATGTTTTAATACGTTTTCATCCAATTTTATATGTTTTCGTCCGTTTTTATACGTTTTTTGTATGTTTAATTCATCTTTATATATTTTCTAACGTTTTTATACGTTTCATACTTTTTTATATGTAAGAAAAACAAACGAAAATGTATAAAAACGGATAAAAGCAAATTAAAACGTATCAAAACGAACGAAAACGAATAAAAATGTAAGAAAACGTATAATATTTAAAAAATATATAAAAACGGATAAAAGCAAACGAAAACGAATAAAAATAAACAAAAATGGGTAAAAACGTATAAATACGGATGAAAACGTATAAAAACGGACAAAAACGAATTAAAACAGACAAAAACGAATAAAAACGAACAAAAACAGATAAAAACGTGTAAAAACGGACAAAAAAAAACAAAAACGAATAAAAACGGACACAAACAAATAAAAATGGATGAAAAAGTATAAAAACATATGAAAACGTATAAAAACAGACGAAAACGGATAAAACATGAGAAAACCGTATAGAATCAAACAAAAACGTACAAAAATGGACCGAAATTTAAAAAAAATTGTAAGAAACGGGCGAAAACGTATAAAGATGTATTAAAACGGATGAACACGTAAGAAAAACGGATGAAAACGTACAAAAACGGATGAAAACAAATAAAACAGGACGAAAACGTATAAAGACGGACAAAAACGTATAAAACGGACGAAAACGTATAAAAACGGACGAAAACGGATGAAAACGTATAAAAATGTGCCTAATTTTGAAAATCTTTAAATTATAAACGTCTGTTATGATAAAGGACTGACGAGGCAACGATTGTTAACCAAAAGGGCTAAAAGTGTAAATTATAACGGAACTTACTTAACAGTTTCAGGGACTGTGGGTGAAACTTTGGATAACCCTTAGGGACCATCCGTATAATTTACTCTATTTTAAAATTTTAAGAGTGCATAATAGTATCTTGGAGATAGGATCAAATGAGAAATATAATTAAAATGAGAATGATGAGAAGAAACTACAACCACAAATTTGAGATGCATCTACAAAAATAGATGCATCTCCCTATTATTTTTCCCTTTTTAATTAAAATATGTGGCTAGTATTTTTTTCTCACTCTTCTCATTTTTATAAGTCTTCTCACTTGATCCATTCTCACCCTGAACTTCACAAACCAAAATTACTACTACCCTATGCTAAACTAACTCTATAATTTATTATTACCTCCGTCCCAAAATATAAGTCATGTTTGACTTTATGAATCCAACTTTGACCTTAAATATTTGTGTTTGTATTATATAATACTTAATGAACATTATATCAATGAAAAATACATTTAAAACCCAACCCATTTACATAATTTGCATCAAGTATCGTATTATACAAATAAAAATATTTAAAGTCAAAGTTTGATTAATTAAGTCAAACATGACTTAAATTTTGAGACGTAGGAAGTATCTTCTAATTTTTGCTAAAAAAATGAATTTACTAATATAATATAAATGATTTGTAGTTTAACTTAAGATAGTTAATCATATTTTTTAAAAAGTTAATTAATTTTTATTTCTCTTTTAATTAATTTAATATTATATTAGTAATTGTGAATAAATGTATAGTTTAAATAATACTGTATTTAAAATATATATTTATTAAAAATAAATATATTATTTACAATAAATATTTTAAATATAAAGGATTTGTAGTTTAACTTAGAATAATTAATCATATTTTTTAAAAAGTTAGCTATTTTTTTTAATTGATTTAATATTAAATTTAATTATTGAGAATAAATAAATATTTTAAATAATAGTTTATGGAAAGTGAATTTACTTTTGATATTTTGATATATAGATATTCATATTATATACTAAATGTCAAATACTTTTTAGACTAATAATTTAGTTATTTATTTTTTTACATGCATATGTTAAAGGGTAATTGCAGATTATGACTAATGTTTGCAATTTTTTGCGAGAAATGTCCCTAACTTTGAAATTATGTTAGTTGTATACCTAACATTTTGACTTTTTGCGAAGTATGCACCTGAGCTTGCACTGTAGTTGCAAATTCGCTTTTTTTGTTAACGATTGTTACAAAATCCCATTAGTTAGCCCTCTCGTGCGTTCCACGTGAGGGTATTTTTTTCATTTCAATGTTCCCTCCTTTTACACACACCTGCTACCCCCCCCCAGGCACGAAATTCGACAAGGACAATATTTGAAACTAAACTTACTCGGTTATAGACTTATCAAATCACATACACAAACACATTTGTTCATGTTTCAATCGATCAAATCACACATCCACAAACACATACCATGGTAGTGGTTTTCCCACTTTGGCATATTTGGACACATGAGTTTCCGGTAAGCTTAGATGTTTTAAGTTGTCATTTGTTTTTCTTATTTGAACATACATGTGTACATTGTAGGTTATGTGATTTTCATACTTTTAACTTTTTATTTGTTTTTCTAACCAAATTTTAATGGTACACTGTTCAGTCTGAATATCCACCACAATGAGCTCTTAAAAAATCCACCAAACCGAAGATATAGATTCAGACATATAACCTATGTTGACCTGATTGATGTTGACTATTTCTGCATTCAACAGTTTGTTGGTATGTTAGACGAGCTAGGATTAACAAACATTTTAGGATCCCTGGGGAATATTTGGATCATGGATTGGTCCCATTTGTGAGTGTAGAAGATGTCATGACAATGTTTAAATACGTGTCTCGATTTAAAGAAATAGAGGTTCACATTGAAGAGGGTTTTTCATCAGTCGAGCAGCATTTGTTGGACATGAGGAATAGTCGTAGTAATGGTGTTGTGATTGAAGATATAGAGGATGGTGATGTCCTTAAGGAATCTGAGAAAGCTGGAGATTTTTGTTTGCTAGAATGGCATGGTACTACTTAAATGGGAAAGGAGGGAAAACAAGGTGATAGTTTAACTCATGGTTCATCTAGTAAGGTTGGATGCAAGGATGATGAGAATGGATTTTTCATAGATTTGGATGATAAGCTTCTTATTCCAACACCATGGTCTGATAAAGGGAAGAACAAAATAAGGGAAAAAAGATTGAGTGGTGAGTATGAATTAAGAAACATCTTGTTCAAAATAGAGTTCTTAATTAACCCGATAGGTTTGAGAAAATGAAGGAGAAGCTAAGCCAAAAATATGAGGACAATCAAGAAGAGGATGTGGCAGATATGAATCAAACACTTGGCAGCATTATAGAGGAACTTAGTCAATAGGATGTTGAAAAGGGTATAGGTGAACCTGAACTTGAACAGGGCTTGGAAGGTGAGTTGGATACAAGGATACATGATGATTTCATCCACCAAGAAATTGAAGGTAATTGGCAGGGTGATCCAGCATACCATGGACTTTATCAACATTCAGAGATTGATTTGTTGTATTTTGAGTTCGAATAAGTTATTCAGAATGTGGCTTTTCTAAACAATGAACTCAGAGATGAAGCTCTAGTACTTGCTGATGAAGCTCCAGTAGTAGATGTTGAAGAAAGTTTGGAAAGGAAAGACATTGAATCTCCAGCTATAGATGTTTCATCTGCCAGTGTGACCTTTGGTACAAAAAAGAAGAGAAGAAAGTGAGGAGGGAATGGTGAAGCTATTTGTTCGGTTTATTTTGTTATTTTTATGGTTTGGAATGACATGTTTTGGAGCAAGTTAGTTTATGTAGGTCAAATAACATTTTAGTGTTGTCTCTGGTGGTAGTTTATGTAGTATGTGTATGTTTTTGAACAAGTTGGTTTATGTATACATTACCTGTGTTTGACACATAGTATTTGATGTTTCTCATGTGTTGTTGCGTATGTTTAGCATATTTTACATTTTAATTTGGTGTTATACTTATTGGTTGACTACTAAAGTCAATAATTGGTATGCAGGTTCACAAATAGTTATGTTTATATTGAAACTCAAGTGGTTCACTACTAAAGTGAATCAATGATATGAGATGGGTGTATTTAGATACACATGTGCAACATTTGGAAACACATTGCACTAGCGAAATGGGTTCGAACTTATGTTTAAGTTTGAAAAAATGGGTAACATTTGTAAATCATTGCAGTGGACAAATGGGTTACAACTTTTGTTTAAGTTTGAACAAATGGGTATAATTTGGAATCACATTGAAGTGGAAGAATGGGTTAGAACTTCTGTTTAACTTTGAATAAATGGGTAAGATTTGAAAACACATTGAAAAGATCCATTATGACTATCGAAATTCCGATCCTACTAAACTATACAATAACACAATGAGGCTTTGGGTAGACCTCAAAAGACCTCACCAAAATATATATCAGGTAACCAAAAGATATATAACAGTTAACCCAAATAAGACTTGAGCTTATTAACACTCGAGCTTCTTAACACCTGAGCTTCTTGGGGGCAGGCACATACCACTCCATCATGTTCTTTCTTGAGTAACCCACCCTTTCTCCAAGACCATTTACAACATTTGTTATTGTTTCCAAACTTTTTGTTCTTTTAAGCTCACTTGTAGGAGCTCTAAGAACAAGGGTGCCAACAGTTTTGGAAGTGGAAGACTTGGAACTGGTAGGCTTTCCCTTCCCTCTTTGCCTTAGATATGGAAACCTTTCCCTTCTTCTCCACCTTGAAGTGGAAGACTTGGAAGTGGTAGACTTTCCCTTACCCCCTTTTTTTGGCTTAGACGTGGAAGCCTTTCCCTTCCTTCCCCTCCCCCTTGAAGTGCAAGCTTTGGAAGTCGTAGCCTTTGGTGATATGTTCATTTTTTGGAAAACTAGAAGGGGTTTGAATAGTTTTACCAATTTATCGTTTATAAGATTACGCTTTTGGAAACTTTAGATTTTATGTTATGTGAAATAAATCGACAAAAATATCAACACTAAACACAATAGACTAATCAACTATTAACTAAGAAATAATGAAAATAAAGTAAAAGTAAAGAGTAGGAAGGATGACACCGTGATTTATAGTGGTTCGGTAATGAAGCTCCTCTTCGCCCTACTCCACTCCTCAAGTACAACTCTAGAGTTCACTTCACTATGTCAACAAACTCCCTTCAGGAGGAGAAAACCATACATGTTGCTTATCCTAATTTTCGACACTAAGCTAGATGGTGAGTTCTAATCATATCTAAAACAAATCTACCACACGATCAACCCGATCACAATACACAACTCACATGATCCTACCGATCTTGACACAATCAACACAACACACAAGATCCACCCGATCTTGATACAGTCTACCCAATCACCTTACAAACTACACAGCTCATAATAACCTCACAATCAACTCAATCTACTCAATAACAAAACTACTCAAGAATAAAGATAATGATCTTGATGTAAGCTAAGACAACATGAAAGGAACCAATATTACTTATGATATAACTACACTAAGACTCTTGATAACTTGATGACTGTAAGTGTTCTTCTCTTGCACTTGAGATGAAAAAAGGATAGATCACTAATGAATGAGATTAAACTAAGTTTATGATCAAAGAATTGAAGCTAGAATGTGTGGGATAATAACAGAAAATATCAGTGCAAAAAGGTTAGTAAAAGTGTGAGATTTGAGCTGCTATTTACATGCCAGGAAAATTTAGACGCTCAACCGGTGGACGGTACCCTTAATTATTTAAGGTACCATCTGGAGATATAGGTACCATCCCACACTCTGTTTTTTGTCCTTTTGTGGGGAAGTTAAAATCTGGTGAAGGTAGTTATTTGGGTGGGGGCAGATTTTGAATTCAAAATAGGTATTTTGATTAAAACATTTTGTTAACATTTGAAAATAATTTGTAAAATAAACTTTGTATAAAATGTTTGTGTCCCTGATGTGTCTCAAAAGCTTTAAATTTATATAACTAGTTCTGCCGTTTTTAATTCAAAACACATAGGGGTAAAAGTATAACCCTCATTTATAGTAAAGAGTTTAGGCAAGACCAGGTCGTTCCACATGGACTAAGATTATTCTATATATCAATAAAACTACTTAGGTTGATTTAGAAAGTGATTAAGCAATTATGCAAAATAACTAAAACTTGATGTGATTCAAATATGGGATGAGTATGATTACTTGGATAGTCTTTATAACTCGGTGGTAGGCTAATGATAATGATCTCATATGGTAAAGTAAGTACAATCCACAAATGGCTATTTTCATCAAATGGCGTTTTCACACATTAATCGTTCTGATTCAAGATCTAATGTTTCTATGTCAAATGAATATGTTTTCGCAAGTTCACAAAGACAATTACAATCTTTGAAACTAAATTTTTTATTACTTAACAAGAAAGGATTTCTCCAACCAATTGATCAAAGCACAGACATGTTTTGATAATTATATAATGTTTACAAGTTCTTTTGACCTATACCAATTAACAAGTATAACCAGAAATAATAGACAATGGAAAAGAGTTTCAAACACAGTAAGGTCACAACATAAACAAAAAATCAAACGAGATCATATATATATCATAGCCAAATCACTTTATTATATTAATATATCCTAGCAATCATAAGGAGTTTAGCCTAACATGACTTTAGTAATTATGCTTACAGTGATGAATTCAAATGAAAAGATCGACATACGCCCTGAATGAATACACTGATTAGGCTACTATCATGATACCATCAAAATTATCCTGATTTTCTATGTGTTAATATTCCCCTTTTATTGACTTATTTTGCTTAAATTTCAATTAGATTCACCCTTATTTCTTCTTATTTCATTTCAGGAGTAATTATCAAATATGAAGCAGTATTTGGATGAAATTGGGCTCAAGATGGATCACTCTTAAATCACAAAGATTATGGCGTAACTAAGTGATGAAGTTACGCCGTAATGCCATTTATGAAGATGATAACGCTACACGCGTCGTTCGGGGTGAAAGGAACTTCCTTTTCTTCGAGCAAGTTTTATAACACCCTAGGCAGTGAACCTAATCGTTGTAGTGTAGTATTAGGGTAAGCCACGGGTATTGATATCGTTCTCTAGGGGAATAGGAATGCTAGTGAGAAGTTACTACGCTAAGGTTGGGGTTGAGGAAGATTATTTTTTTATCTTTTTTATGTTTTTTTTAGGAAATGGAAAGGTACGAATCTCGGGGTTTGGATTTGGGGGTTGGTATTGCTACCGTTTACTCTACTTATCTAATTATCTAATCTAAGGTGTATGTAGTATATGTCTAATTATTGTGTGCTCGTATGATAGTTTAAAGATGTGTTTACTTAGGTTTTACTACTCCTTAATTATCTCCTATTGGTGATTGAATTGTCACGTCCTTATTCTTAATTACGTTGTGTGTCTAAAGTTGTAGGGTATGCGTTTATCCCTAACTCTTTGAAGTTACCAAAGGGTCTCGTCTACAAAATACCACTAGGGATCATAAACTCTAACTCTAAGGCCTCTTTGGATAGTTTAGCTTACAACCGCTCAAGGTGCTATAACCTAAGGTTCACAAAGATTAATCAAGCATTAAGTACATAACGAATGACCTATCGCATTACTAGATCATTAACAACTAAGATAAGAGACAACCAATCAATATTCAATAATTAAGTTTCATATTCCCTAAGCAAACACACAAGTAAATTAGCCGGACATGGAGAACATGCAAGCATACACACAAATAATCAAAGACATAATTGAATTAATGAAGTAAAACACTTATCTTGATGTAAGATAGGGTTTGGAACCCTAAAATACTGTACAAGACAGCCTTGGTTCGGTTTAGGTTTTTACTCCAAAAGACTACACACTAATACTGAAAAATTCGGATTCTATATATAAGACTACATATGCGACGGCGTCACCTTATGTTGTGTGACGCCGTCGGGTCGCCGTCATTAGGGTTTCGTCTTGGCCACGTTAGTCTTGCGACGACGTCACCTTGTGCTTGTGACGCCGTCCTCTTCAGCTTCTTACGCCGTCTGGATTGAATCTAGGCCGTCTGAGTTGCGACGGTCTACTCTTTTATAACTTGACGTCGTCACTTGAAAATAAGAGTTTTGGCTTCTGTCCCATCACAAAATCCTCCGACGGCGTCGCAGTTAAGCAGTGACGCCGTCACCTTGTGTTTTCAGCAGCTGGAGTGTCTCGATTCTTGACTTTGGCCATTTTCATCGTATAATCGCGCCTTTTCGTCCAAATAAGTGCCATTACAGCAATTTGTCTTCAAGAGACCTAAAAAGTGAAAAGGAACGATATTAAGTAATAACGGATACAAAAGTGATCAAACAAGGGCTTAAACGACCCCTCAAAAAGGTACATTTTAAAACCTTATCAAATATCCCTACACTTGGTATTTGCTTGTCCTCAAGCAAATGTGCTTTTAGCCAATTAATTTATAAGTTAGGGGTCATGAAGCATTGGTTTAAAACAGTCCACAACACATATAAGCCCCGCAAAAGTCATAACAAGCACGGAAATTACATACTAGCACCTCACATGGGGTGTTTGGATACTCACATCTCTCTCGGGTGTATATGAAATATAACAAGTTGGAAATGGAAGATACACACTCATTAACCGGTCCTAGTACATAGATTACCATAGGCTTGAGAATAGATCAAACCTCCATCGCTTTGGCGTAAGCACCTAGGAAAGACTATCAAAGAGGTCTTTAAAGGGTTGTAATGTTAGGCTTACGGTAGGGAAATAAAGGGTTTGGTGGGATAGGCTATTTAGTGGTGGCAAGTCAAAAATCTCTTATGTTACAAGCATACGAAGAATGGCGTTGCTAAGCCAAGACTCGACACTCTAAACTCTAGCTAACTGAAATAAACAAACATAAATTTAAAGGATAGATGTAGGATGGTAGCCCGTATGTTTTTTTTTTTTTTTTTTTTTTTTTTTCACTCTATTTTTTTTCTTTTCTTTTCTTTTTCTATTTTTTTTTTGATTTTTTTTTTCATACACTTTTACTCTACCATCCTCTATGGTAACATCAAAATGATAGGGATTTAAAGGCACATCCCTACACTTGAGTTTTTATTACTCTAACACTAATTTGACCCGAATTGAAAAGATCAAAACACTTGGGGTATGTTATTACACAAATTAGGGAATTTAACGTTCCCTTCCAATCATTTATAAACTTTAACTTTTTTCCCATGAGTCCCGATCGTCCCAAAACTGTGTACAAAGGATATGACTTGACTTAGCAACTCATGCAAGCAACTATATAATTGAACTAAGGGTTTAGGGTGATAACAATAATGCACTAAAAGTGAGTGCATACAGGGTAGGCTAAGGCGATTTGGGTGTATATTTGGGGGTGGGGTGTAAACAATGCTCTTCATTGATATTCTGGAAAAACCGAAACATCACGAGAACCGCGAAAAGGATAGGCTCTGAGGGGTTAACTAGGGGTATCGTGTACTAAAGATGAGTACAACGCAAAGGTATGGGGGAATTACTCAACCGATGTGGAAGAAGTAATTATATTACGGGTATCAAACAAGGGTTATCCTAATGCCTCTTATCATTTAGTTATTCCTAACTACACAAATGTAGTCTTACTAGCGATCTCGGGATGCATCATAAAACAAGTTCTAGAATATAATATACTACCGGTTTACACTCTAAGCATTAAAGATGAATGCTTTAATTCCTACTAATCTAAGGGCGATCCTCACATTTTGGGTGGAAATTAGGTGGTAAAGGGTTTTTTGTGCTAGTCATGCAACTTCCTATCCGTGAGACGCTTTTGTTAAGACTAATGGCCCACTCCTATATATCATGAAAAATTTCAAATTTGGTGCCAAAATTACCCTAACCGACATTTTCTCATGGTTTATTACACAAATACAATTGGACAAAGCAAATAATCAAGGATAAGTATAGTTTCAAAGTTCCCGTTTTATTTTCCCTCCCTACACTTAAACTGAACATTGTCCCCAATGTTCCCCGAAAGTATCAAAGTTATGATAATGGAAGGTAATTAAAAACGAAAGAAACTAATACTCCCCTGATTAGCTCGGTAGGATCCGTGTAAAGTAGTGGTTAAATCCTTTCCAAGAAAAATGTATGCGTGAAAAGTTCCTTCCAATCTTTTGTTTCTTCTTCTTGATAAATAAAACCTGCATATTCGAAGAAAACAAACGAAGCCTTCGCGTAAAATCGGTGGTAATAATATATATAAGACTCTACTAAACTAAGATATAATGCTTGTGGAATGGATGTTTACAGAATTTCTGGAAAATTAAGACCTGGAAAATTCCAAAAATTTATAAGTAGCTCAGAAAACGAGAAAAAGATAATCTGTTGTTTTTACTCCTTCCTGACGCCGTCAGGTTATCCTGACAAAAACTGGTCTGCGATTTTCTGAAAAAAATTCTGGAAAATTTACATCTTTAGAATCTGGAAATATTTCTGCAAGACATCCATTATGAGTCGATACAAGCATTTGACTCGAACAAACACACAAATATATCTTTTAATGAATTGTTATTCTCATGTTTACGTTTCTTTTGAAAACGTCTGTAACCCTCCCTACACTTATCCTTTATGTAAAATAACTTTATATGCAATTAAGACGAGGTTAAAAACAAAATAAAACATTTTTACAAATTTAAACATGAGAATAAACAATTAATAAAAGATATATGACACTAACAATCAAACAATTAAGCATGGGTTGCCTCCCACGAAGCGCTTTTCTTTATTTAAGAGTCTTGTAGCTAGACTCGTAGTCGTGCTCCTACGTAACTTCATTACCGTTACTTCCTTCTAAAACAATATCTTCATCGTTCACCATGATATTATTGTCCAACTGATAATGTTTTACACGTTGTCCGTTTACGGTAAATTCCCTCCCATCATGGTCTAGTAGCACCACTGCTCCATTGCTCATCTGCTTCTTCACTGAAAAAGGTCCATACCATCTCGATTTGAGTTTTCCTGGAAATAACCTCAGTCTTGAATTATACAAGAGCACCTTATCTCCTTCCAAAAACTCTTTAGGATTCTTTATTCGTTGATCATGCCATTTCTTTGCCCTTTCTTTGTATGTGATCGACGATTCATATGCTTCTAGCCTTAGTTCATCCAATTCTTGAAGCTGTAAGAATCGATTTGACCCTGCTTCAGAATAATCCATATTACAGGCCTTAAGTGCCCAATATGCTTTTTGCTCAAGTTCAATAGGGAGGTGGCACGCCTTCCCGTATACTAAGCGAAATGGGGTTGTTCCGATAGGTGTTTTGTAAGCAGTTCTAAATGCCCAGAGTGCCTCATCCAGTTTGAAGGCCCAATCTTTTCTATTCTGGTGGACCGTTTTTTCAAGTATCCGTTTCAATGCCCTATTTGTGTTTTATACTTGTCCATTCGTCTGAGGATGATATGCGGTAGAAAATCTATGTGGAACACCGTACTTCTTCATTACCTTCTCCATTTGAGCATTGCAAAAGTGGGTTCCCCTATCACTGAACAATGCCTTGGGAATCCCGAATCGTGCGAAGAGCTTTTTAAGAAAATGAATAACTACCCTTGCATCATTAGTTCTAAGAGCTTGAGCCTCCACCCATTTTGATACATAATCAATAGCTACGAGAATGTATTCATTTCCTCCGGATGATGGAAAAGGCCCCATGAAGTCTATACCCCAAACATCAAATATTTCGCAGACTTGGATATAATTCTGAGGTGATTCTTCCCTTCGCGAGATGTTTCCCGATCGTTGGCATGCATCACACGTTTGAACTAATCTCTTAACGTCTCGAAAAATAGTAGGCCAGTAGAACCCGGCATCGAAAACCTTTCGTGCCGTGACATTTACACCGTGATGTCCTCTAGATGGTCCCGCATGGCATTCCTTCAGAACTCGATCAATATCCCCTCGGCCACGCAACGTCGAATAATTTGATCGGGGCATATGCGGAATATGAAGGGCTCATCCCAGAAGTAATGTTTTAGCGTGGTGAAGAATTTCCTCTTATCTTGCTTGGTCATGTAGTTTGGCAAAACCCTACTGGACAGATAGTTAGCATAATTCGGATACCATGGCTCAATCTCCTTAATGGCCATTAGCCGTTCCTCGGGAAAAGAGTCGCGGATCTTGGTGTGATCGAGTTTCTCAAGATCAGGGTTTTCCAAGCGTGACAGATGATTGGCATCAAGATTTTCAGCCCCCTTTTTATCTCGAATCTCAATGTCGAATTCTTGAAGTAATAAAATCCATCTAATTAGTCGGGGTTTTGCATCTTGCTTGGAAAACAAGTAGCGCAAGGCGGAGTGATCAGTGAAGACGACCGTCTTAGAAAGAACGAGATATTTCCTGAACTTGTCGAAGGCAAAAACCACAGCTAAAAGCTCTTTCTCGGTAGTTGTGTAATTTTCTTGCGCTACATTCATGGTTTTGCTAGCATAATAGATTGGTTGAAAATGTTTCTCCTTCCTTTGGCCAAGCACAGCGCCCACAGCATAATCAGTAGCATCACACATGATCTCGAATGGCTGAGACCAATCAGGGGTGACCATTATAGGCGCCTGAGTAAGATCCTCCTTTAGTCGGTTGAATGCTTCTTTACATTCTTCAGAAAAATAAAAAGGGGCATCCTTAACAAGAAGCTGGGTCATTGGCCGGGCAATTTTCGAGAAGTCTTTAATAAACCTTCGATAAAAACCTGCATGACCTAGAAAGCTGCGAATGGCTTTAACGGTGGTAGGATAGGGGAGTTTGGATATCGCTTCGATTTTTGCTCTATCGACCTCAATTCCGTTTCCTGAGACTTTATGTCCTAGGACAATTCCTTCTTTCACCATGAAATGACATTTTTCCCAATTTAGGACCAAATTAGTTTCTTCGCACCGTTTCAACATCTTCCTAAGGTTGGAAAGACAAAGGTCGAAGGAATTTCCAAACACCGAGAAATCATCCATGAAAACTTCCATGCTGTCTTCAATTAATTCATGGAATATGGCCATCATACATCGCTGAAAGGTGGCAGGTGCGTTACATAACCCGAAGGGCATTCGCTTGTAGGCAAACGTCCCGTATGGGCATGTAAATGTAGTCTTTTCCTGATCTTCAAGGGCAATGGGAATTTGAAAATATCCTGAAAAGCCATCAAGGAAACAGTAGTACTCATGCCCGGCTAACCTTTCGAGCATTTGGTCAATGAATGGCAGAGGAAAATGATCTTTTCGGGTGGCATCATTTAACTTTCTGTAGTCGATACAAACACGCCAACCCGTAACCGTTCTTTGTGGCACCAAATCACCCATTTCATTCTTCACGACTGTCATTCCTCCCTTTTTTGGAACTACCTGGACTGGGCTGACCCATGGGCTATCCGAAATGGGGTAGATAAGGTCAGCATCGAGGAGCTTGATGACTTCCTTCTTTACTACCTCCTTGATGTTAGGGTTGACCATCCTCTGCGGCTGAACGGTTGGTTTGTAATCTTCTTCCATGAGGATTTTATGGGTACAAAAGGTAGAATCAATACCCTTAATGTCAGCCACACTCTACGCGATCACTCCCTTGTATTCCTTTAAAACTTCCAAGAGCTTCTCTTTTTGTCCAGTGGTCAGTGACGAGCTTATGATGACTGGGAGTTGGTCCTTTTCCTGAAGGAAGGCGTATTTGTTAATACAAATATCGTCATTAAACGTTATTTATATTTTTGATCTTTGCCTAAGTTTTGTTAACGACAAAAGTAAATTTAATTTATAAAAGCTTAAAGCTTGTCAAGTTTATTAGATATTAAAACAAGCTTTCTCAAACAATATATTCATCATTCAAGCATTTACATTTATGATTAGTAACATCTTGATATGACTCTAATCATTATGTATGATAGTAGTTTGTAGAATGTGTTAGGTTCTTAAAACCAAACACTACTTAAGCATTTGCATATTTCTATTAATAGTAATACAACATTTGACATCATGTATTACATCATGGAGATCATTGGAAGATTCCATTAGATATTTTGTGAAGATTTGTACTCTTCATATCTTGCACAATCTTACTTAGATAGAGTTGACTTTAGGCAAGATTTGATATCTTGACTGTCAGACTGGCGGTACCAATTTGGTACACGGGCGGAACCCTTTTTAGGGGTCCGCGGTCCGTGGACGCTCCTGTCCAAATTGGCTATAAATAGCAATGCCAAGCCAAGTAGTTTCTCATCCCTTTCTAACATACTCTCATACATATCTTCTCTCTAACCTTTCTAACTCAGTTTCATATCATATTAGTGATCTCTTTTGTAGCAAAGAAGATCAAGTCATATTCAAGCTTCAACGAGAAGTTGGAAGTCTTGTTTGTTTAGTGTTGTATGATCTAGTGTTGATCCATACTTCATTGTTGTATCAAACCATCATAATCTTGTGAGTGTGAGTGGTTAGTATTTTAGTCCTCAAAATACATTGTGTGTGGGAGTAGTTGTACCC
>BPTQ01000004.1:113896722-113911344 GCA_019973895.1 Chrysanthemum seticuspe
CTTCTTTCTTTTGTTATTCAACATATAACGAAGTTCCTTTTTATGTGTGTGTGTGTGTGAGTTCGTGTGGGGAGTTTACTGTATTTTAGTTCTAAAGTAGGTGGTTCCTTGATTGATGGTTTTAGCTTGTTTTCTGGTTTTTGCAGCTCAAGGGGTTTAATTTCATCCTTACGCGGGTAAAAGGAAACTGTTAGCCTTGATTATTTTTATTAGAAGTGATGGTCATTCACGATTAGGAACTTTGTAATGTGTGTTAGATATCGTGATAGAATAGTCAACGGGCTCGTGGATTGGGCTAAGCTAATTGGGCATTAGTTAAGTTAAGCTAGCCTTGTCTAGTTCGTGTAACCCAAGCCCAATCCAAGTCTATCTCAAGGCCCATGGCCAAGCCTTAGGGCATCATCCTCTCTTACTATAAATACCCCTCAAGTATGTCATTTGAGGGGTGTGCTTGAGTGTGTGTGTGTGTGTATTTTTCCTTGAAGCAATATACAACTTATTGTTTTCTTTCTTCCTTTATCTCTCTAAATACACACGATCTATCATTCAAGTCACCACGTTCTTATTCTTTCTTCTTTACGCATATCATCAGTTTGTGTTTATCGTGATATAAGTGTTGGGTTTGTGATAAGGTTGATAAAAGTAAGGTCCTACAATTGGTATCAATCGCCTAACAATGGTTTAGGAGTGTTTGTGTTTGTTTTGAAAGGTTACGCGTAAAGGCTCTCGTTTTACATATTTGTCACACTTAAAGCTTTAATTTTTGCACTTAAAAATTCAAGATTCTTGTGGTTTAAGGTTTATTTGGTGCTAAAGTTTCAGTTTTTTGCAAAAAGTTCGAAGCTTTACGTGTTTTGGTTAAGTTTTAAACTCGTTTTGGTTCGTTGGTCATTTCTACTCGTAACTTTTCTAAGCACTTTGGGTGAAAAAGGTCAACATTTTTGGGTTATTCGAGTGTTTTTAAGGATATCTGTGCAAGCGAAATTGTTTGAATCGTTGGAATTTTTTTACGAGTAGGTCAAAACCCTATTTCTACGCGTAAGAAAGTCAACTACGCATAAGGTTCTACTCATAACTTTTTGGTGCAGATTCTTCGAGCTTAAACGGTGACTCAGTGCTTCCCTCACTTGGATAAGTTTGTGGAACACTTTGACTTTTGGATATCCCTTACGCTGTGACAGTGTAAAGGATTTTTGGTTCTTAACCATAGTTTACGCATAAGCTAATAGCTTACGAGTAACTCTACGCATAACTTCACAATTACGCGTAAGGTTTACGAGTAACTTTTGGTCTACGCATAAGCTTAAGGTTACGCGTAAGATACTGTTTACGCATAAGAATTTTCTACGCCTAAGGAATCCTACGCCTAAGATCCTACGACTAAGCATCGTCTACTCGTAACTTCCTGTTTCTACGCCTAAGCTCTTTGGCGGGAAAACTTGAGTAAAATTTAAATTTTTGAGGAGACTAAACGTTCAATTTTTACGCGAGATTCAAATTTTGGTTTACCGTTACTTCCTTCTAAAACAATATCTTCATCGTTCACCATGTCATTATTGTCCAACTGATAATGTTTTACACGTTGTCCGTTTACGGTAAATTCCCTCCCATCATGGTCTAGTAGCACCACTGCTCCATTGCTCATCTGCTTCTTTACTGAAAAAGGTCCATACCCTCTCGATTTGAGTTTTCCTGGAAATAACCTCAGTCTTGAATTATACAAGAGCACCTTATCTCCTTCCAAAAACTCTTTAGGATTCTTTATTCGTTGATCATGCCATTTCTTTGCCCTTTCTTTGTATGTGATCGACGATTCATATGCTTCTAGCCTTAGTTCATCCAATTCTTGAAGCTGTAAGAATCGATTTGACCCTGCTTCAGAATACTCCATATTACAGGCCTTAAGTGCCCAATATGCTTTTTGCTCAAGTTCAATAGGGAGGTGGCACGCCTTCCCGTATACTAAGCGAAATGGGGTTGTTCCGATAGGTGTTTTGTAAGCAGTTCTAAATGCCCAGAGTGCCTCATCCAGTTTGAATGCCCAATCTTTTCTATTCTGGTGGACCATTTTTTCAAGTATCCGTTTCAATGCCCTATTTGTGTTTTCTACTTGTCCATTCGTCTGAGGATGATATGCGGTAGAAAATCTATGTGGAACACCGTACTTCTTCATTACCTTCTCCATTTGAGCATTGCAAAAGTGGGTTCCCCTATCACTGATCAATGCCTTGGGAATCCCAAATCGTGCGAAGAGCTTTTTAAGAAAATGAATAACTACCCTTGCATCATTAGTTCTAAGAGCTTGAGCCTCTACCCATTTTGATACATAATCAATAGCTACGAGAATGTATTCATTTCCTCCGGATGATGGAAAAGGCCCCATGAAGTCTATACCCCAAACATCGAATATTTCGCAGACTTGGATATAATTCTGAGGTGATTCTTCCCTTCGCGAGATGTTTCCCGATCGTTGGCATGCATCACACGTTTGAACTAATCTCTTAACGTCTCGAAAAATAATAGGCCAGTAGAACCCGGCATCGAAAACCTTTCGTGCCGTGACATTTACACTGTGATGTCCTCCAGATGGTCCCGCATGGCATTCCTTCATAACTCGATCAATATCCCTTTCGGCCACGCAACGTCGAATAATTTGATCGGGGCATATGCGGAATCGGAAGGGCTCATCCCAGAAGTAATGTTTTAGCGTGGTGAAGAATTTCCTCTTATCTTGCTTGGTCATGTAGTTTGGCAAAACCCTACTGGACAGATAGTTAGCATAATTCGCATACCATGGCTCAATCTCCTTAATGGCCATTAGCCGTTCCTCGGGAAAAGAGTCGCGGATCTTGGTGTGATCGAGTTTCTCAAGATCAGGGTTTTCCAAGCGTGACAGATGATTGGCATCAAGATTTTCAGCCCCCTTTTTATCTCGAATCTCAATGTCGAATTCTTGAAGTAATAAAATCCATCTAATTAGTCAGGGTTTTGCATCTTGCTTGGAAAACAAGTAGCGCAAGGCGGAGTGATCAGTGAAGACGACCGTCTTAGAAAGAACGAGATATTGCCTGAACTTGTCGAAGGCAAAAACCACAGCTAAAAGCTCTTTCTCGGTAGTTGTGTAATTTTCTTGCGCTACATTCATGGTTTTGCTAGCATAATAGATTGGTTGAAAATGTTTCTCCTTCCTTTGGCCAAGCACAGCGCCCACAGCATAATCAGTAGCATCACACATGATCTCGAATGGCTGAGACCAATCAGGGGTGACCATTATAGGCGCCTGAGTAAGATCCTCCTTTAGTCGGTTGAATGCTTCTTTACATTCTTCAGAAAAATAAAAAGGGGCATCCTTAACAAGAAGCTGGGTCATTGGCCGGGCAATTTTCGAGAAGTCTTTAATAATCCTTCGATAAAAACCTGCATGACCTAGAAAGCTGCGAATGGCTTTAACAGTGGTAGGATAGGGGAGTTTGGATATCGCTTCGATTTTTGCTCTATCGACCTCAATTCCGTTTCCTGAGACTTTATGTCCTAGGACAATTCCTTCTTTCACCATGAAATGACATTTTTCCCAATTTAGGACCAAATTAGTTTCTTCGCACCGTTTCAACATCTTCCTAAGGTTGGAAAGACAAAGGTCGAAGGAATTTCCAAATACCGAGAAATCATCCATGAAAACTTCCATGCTGTCTTCAATTAATTCATGGAATATGGCCATCATACATCGCTGAAAGGTGGCAGGTGCGTTACATAACCCGAAGGGCATTCGCTTGTAGGCAAACGTCCCGTATGGGCATGTAAATGTAGTCTTTTCCTGATCTTCAAGGGCAATGGGAATTTGAAAATATCCTGAAAAGCCATCAAGGAAACAGTAGTACTCATGCCCGGCTAACCTTTCGTGCATTTGGTCAATGAATGGCAGAGGAAAATGATCTTTTCGGGTGGCATCATTTAACTTTCTGTAGTCGATACAAACACGCCAACCCGTAACCGTTCTTTGTGGCACCAAATCACCCATTTCATTCTTCACGACTGTCATTCCTCCCTTTTTTGGAACTACCTGGACTGGGCTAACCCATGGGCTATCCGAAATGGGGTAGATAAGGTCAGCATCGAGGAGCTTGATGACTTCCTTCTTTACTACCTCCTTGATGTTAGGGTTGACCATCCTCTGCGGCTGAACGGTTGGTTTGTAATCTTCTTCCATGAGGATTTTATGGGTACAAAAGGTAGAATCAATACCCTTAATGTCAGCCACACTCTACGCGATCACTCCCTTGTATTCCTTTAAAACTTCCAAGAGCTTCTCTTTTTGTCCAGTGGTCAGTGACGAGCTTATGATGACTGGGAGTTGGTCCTTTTCCTGAAGGAAGGCGTATTTTAAATGGCTTGGGAGATCTTTTAGTTCTAAAGTAGGTGGTTCCTTGATTGATGGTTTTAGCTTGTTTTCTGGTTTTTGCAGCTCAAGGGGTTTAATTTCATCCTTACGCGGGTAAAAGGAAACTGTTAGCCTTGATTATTTTTATTAGAAGTGATGGTCATTCACGATTAGGAACTTTGTAATGTGTGTTAGATATCGTGATAGAATAGTCAACGGGCTCGTGGATTGGGCTAAGCTAATTGGGCATTAGTTAAGTTAAGCTAGCCTTGTCTAGTTCGTGTAACCCAAGCCCAATCCAAGTCTATCTCAAGGCCCATGGCCAAGCCTTAGGGCATCATCCTCTCTTACTATAAATACCCCTCAAGTATGTCATTTGAGGGGTGTGCTTGAGTGTGTGTGTGTGTGTATTTTTCCTTGAAGCAATATACAACTTATTGTTTTCTTTCTTCCTTTATCTCTCTAAATACACACGATCTATCATTCAAGTCACCACGTTCTTATTCTTTCTTCTTTACGCATATCATCAGTTTGTGTTTATCGTGATATAAGTGTTGGGTTTGTGATAAGGTTGATAAAAGTAAGGTCCTACAATTGGTATCAATCGCCTAACAATGGTTTAGGAGTGTTTGTGTTTGTTTTGAAAGGTTACGCGTAAAGGCTCTCGTTTTACATATTTGTCACGCTTAAAGCTTTAATTTTTGCACTTAAAAATTCAAGATTCTTGTGGTTTAAGGTTTATTTGGTGCTAAAGTTTCAGTTTTTTGCAAAAAGTTCGAAGCTTTACGCGTTTTGGTTAAGTTTTAAACTCGTTTTGGTTCGTTGGTCATTTCTACTCGTAACTTTTCTAAGCACTTTGGGTGAAAAAGGTCAACATTTTTGGGTTATTCGAGTGTTTTTAAGGATATCTGTGCAAGCGAAATTGTTTGAATCGTTGGAATTTTTTTACGAGTAGGTCAAAACCCTATTTCTACGCGTAAGAAAGTCAACTACGCATAAGGTTCTACTCATAACTTTTTGGTGCAGATTCTTCGAGCTTAAACGGTGACTCAGTGCTTCCCTCACTTGGATAAGTTTGTGGAACACTTTGACTTTTGGATATCCCTTACGCTGTGACAGTGTAAAGGATTTTTGGTTCTTAACCATAGTTTACGCATAAGCTAATAGCTTACGAGTAACTCTACGCATAACTTCACAATTACGCGTAAGGTTTACGAGTAACTTTTGGTCTACGCATAAGCTTAAGGTTACGCGTAAGATACTGTTTACGCATAAGAATTTTCTACGCCTAAGGAATCCTACGCCTAAGATCCTACGACTAAGCATCGTCTACTCGTAACTTCCTGTTTCTACGCCTAAGCTCTTTGGCGGGAAAACTTGAGTAAAATTTAAATTTTTGAGGAGACTAAACGTTCAATTTTTACGCGAGATTCAAATTTTGGTTTACCGTTACTTCCTTCTAAAACAATATCTTCATCGTTCACCATGTCATTATTGTCCAACTGATAATGTTTTACACGTTGTCCGTTTACGGTAAATTCCCTCCCATCATGGTCTAGTAGCACCACTGCTCCATTGCTCATCTGCTTCTTTACTGAAAAAGGTCCATACCATCTCGATTTGAGTTTTCCTGGAAATAACCTCAGTCTTGAATTATACAAGAGCACCTTATCTCCTTCCAAAAACTCTTTAGGATTCTTTATTCGTTGATCATGCCATTTCTTTGCCCTTTCTTTGTATGTGATCGACGATTCATATGCTTCTAGCCTTAGTTCATCCAATTCTTGAAGCTGTAAGAATCGATTTGACCCTGCTTCAGAATAATCCATATTACAGGCCTTAAGTGCCCAATATGCTTTTTGCTCAAGTTCAATAGGGAGGTGGCACGCCTTCCCGTATACTAAGCGAAATGGGGTTGTTCCGATAGGTGTTTTGTAAGCAGTTCTAAATGCCCAGAGTGCCTCATCCAGTTTGAATGCCCAATCTTTTCTATTCTGGTGGACCGTTTTTTCAAGTATCCGTTTCAATGCCCTATTTGTGTTTTCTACTTGTCCATTCGTCTGAGGATGATATGCGGTAGAAAATCTATGTGGAACACCGTACTTCTTCATTACCTTCTCCATTTGAGCATTGCAAAAGTGGGTTCCCCTATCACTGATCAATGCCTTGGGAATCCCAAATCGTGCGAAGAGCTTTTTAAGAAAATGAATAACTACCCTTGCATCATTAGTTCTAAGAGCTTGAGCCTCCACCCATTTTGATACATAATCAATAGCTACGAGAATGTATTCATTTCCTCCGGATGATGGAAAAGGCCCCATGAAGTCTATACCCCAAACATCGAATATTTCGCAGACTTGGATATAATTCTGAGGTGATTCTTCCCTTCGCGAGATGTTTCCCGATCGTTGGCATGCATCACACGTTTGAACTAATCTCTTAACGTCTCGAAAAATAATAGGCCAGTAGAACCCGGCATCGAAAACCTTTCGTGCCGTGACATTTACACCGTGATGTCCTCCAGATGGTCCCGCATGGCATTCCTTCATAACTCGATCAATATCCCTTTCGGCCACGCAACGTCGAATAATTTGATCGGGGCATATGCGGAATAGGAAGGGCTCATCCTAGAAGTAATGTTTTAGCGTGGTGAAGAATTTCCTCTTATCTTGCTTGGTCATGTAGTTTGGCAAAACCCTACTGGACAGATAGTTAGCATAATTCGCATACCATGGCTCAATCTCCTTAATGGCCATTAGCCGTTCCTCGGGAAAAGAGTCGCGGATCTCGGTGTGATCGAGTTTCTCAAGATCAGGTTTTTCCAAGCGTGACAGATGATTGGCAGCAAGATTTTCAGTCCCCTTTTTATCTCGAATCTCAATGTCGAATTCTTGAATTAATAAAATCCATCTAATTAGTCGGGGTTTTGCATCTTGCTTGGAAAACAAGTAGCGCAAGGCGGAGTGATCAGTGAAGACGACCGTCTTAGAAAGAACGAGATATTGCCTGAACTTGTCGAAGGCAAAAACCACAGCTAAAAGCTCTTTCTCGGTAGTTGTGTAATTTTCTTGCGCTACATTCATGGTTTTGCTAGCATAATAGATTGGTTGAAAATGCTTCTCCTTCCTTTGGCTAAGCACAGCGCCCACAACATAATCAGTAGCATCACACATGATCTCGAATGGCTGAGACCAATCAGGGGTGACCATTATAGGCGCCTGAGTAAGATCCTCCTTTAGTCGGTTGAATGCTTCTTTACATTCTTCAGAAAAATAAAAAGGGGCATCCTTAACAAGAAGCTGGGTCATTGGCCGGGCAATTTTCGAGAAGTCTTTAATAAACCTTCGATAAAAACCTGCATGACCTAGAAAGCTGCGAATGGCTTTAACGGTGGTAGGATAGGGGAGTTTGGATATCGCTTCGATTTTTGCTCTATCGACCTCAATTCCGTTTCTAGAGACTTTATGTCCTAGGACAATTCCTTCTTTCACTATGAAATGACATTTTTCCCAATTTAGGACCAAATTAGTTTCTTCGCACCGTTTCAACATCTTCCTAAGGTTGGAAAGACAAAGGTCGAAGGAATTTCCAAATACCGAGAAATCATCCATGAAAACTTCCATGTTGTCTTCAATTAATTCATCGAATATGACCATCATACATCGTTGAAAGGTGGCAGGTGCGTTACATAACCCGAAGGGCATTCGCTTGTAGGCAAACGTCCCGTATGGGCATGTAAATGTAGTCTTTTCCTGATCTTCAAGGGCAATGGGAATTTGAAAATATCCTGAAAAGCCATCAAGGAAACAGTAGTACTCATGCCCGGCGAACCTTTCGAGCATTTCGTCAATGAATGGCAGAGGAAAATGATCTTTTCGGGTAGCATCATTTAACTTTCTGTAGTCGATACAAACACGCCAACCCGTAACCGTTCTTTGTGGCACCAAATCACCCATTTCATTCTTCACGACTGTCATTCCTCCCTTTTTTGGAACTACCTGGACTGGGCTGACCCATGGGCTATCCGAAATGGGGTAGATAAGGTCAGCATCGAGGAGCTTGATGACTTCCTTCTTTACTACCTCCTTGATGTTAGGGTTGACCCTCCTCTGCGGCTGAACGGTTGGCTTGTAATCTTCTTCCATGAGGATTTTATGGTTATAAAAGGTAGAATCAATACCCTTAATGTCAGCCACACTCTACGCGATCACTCCCTTGTATTCCTTTAAAACTTCCAAGAGCTTCTCTTTTTGTCCAGTGGTCAGTGACGAGCTTATGATGACAGGGAGTTGGTCCTTTTCCTGAAGGAAGGCGTATTCTAAATGGCTTGGGAGATCTTTTAGTTCTAAAGTAGGTGGTTCCTTGATTGATGGTTTTAGCTTGTTTTCTGGTTTTTGCAGCTCAAGGGGTACAATTTCATCCTTACGCGGGTAAAAGGAAACTGTTAGCCTTGATTATTTTTATTAGAAGTGATGGTCATTCACGATTAGGAACTTTGTAATGTGTGTTCGATATCGTGATAGAATAGTCAACGGGCTCGTGGATTGGGCTAAGCTAATTGGGCATTAGTTAAGTTAAGCTAGCCTTGTCTAGTTCGTGTAACCCAAGCCCAATCCAAGTCCATCTCAAGGCCCATGGCCAAGCCTTAGGGCATCATCCTCTCTTACTATAAATACCCCTCAAGTATGTCATTTGAGGGGTGTGCTTGAGTGTGTGTGTGTGTGTATTTTCCCTTGAAGCAATATACAACTTATTGTTTTCTTTCTTCCTTTATCTCTCTAAATACACACGATCTATCATTCAAGTCACCACGTTCTTATTCTTTCTTCTTTACGCATATTGATAAGGTTTTAAAAGGTACCTTTTTGAGGGGTCATTTAAGCCCTTATTCGATCACTTCTGTATCCGTTATTGCTTAATATCGTTCCTTTTCACTTTTTAGGTCTCTTGAAGGCAAAATGCTGGAATGATGCTTATTTGGACGAAAAGGCGCGAATATACGAAGAAAATGGCCAAAGTCAGAATCGAGACACTCAAAGCTGCTGAAACATAAGGCGACGGCGTCACTGCATATCTGCGACGCCGTCGGGAAGGAATTTTGCGACGGGTCAGAAGCGAAATTGCATGTTTTCAAGGGACGACGTCAGGTTCTAAAGGAGTAGGCCGTCGTTACTCAGACGGCCTAGATGCAGCCAAGACGGCGTCAGAGCTGAAGGGGACGGCGTCACAGTCATAAGGTGACGCCGTCGAAAGGTTTACGTGGCCAAGACGAAACCCTAATGACGGCGACACGACGGCGTCACGAAACATAAGGTGACGCCGTCGCAGATGTAATCTTATATATAGAATCCGAATTTTTCAGTTTTGGTGTGTAGTCTTTTGGAGTAAAAACCTAAAACCGAACCAAGGCTTTCTTGTGCAGTATTTTAGGGTTCTAAACTCTATTATACATCAAGATAAGTATTTACTTCATTAATTTAATTATGTCTTTGATTATTTGTGTGTATGCTTGCATGTTCTCCATGTCCGGCTAATTTATTTGTGTGTTTGCTTAGGGAATATGAAACTTAATTATTGAATATTGATTGGTTGATACTTATCTTAGTTGACTAATGATCTAGAGTGCGCTAGATTATTCGTTGTGTACTTAATGCTTGACATTTCTTTGTGAACTTTAGAATATAATTATCTAGGTAATTGTAGGATAAAGTATTCAAGGACAACCGTAGAGTAGGCGTCTATAAATCACTAGAGGATTTGTAAACAAGACCCTTTGGTAATTTCAAAGAGTTAGGGAAATAAGCACGCCCTATAGCCTTAGAATCACAACGCAACTAGGAATAAGGACGTGACAAATCAACCATCAATAGGAGATAATTAAGGAGTAGTAAAACCTAAGTAAACACATCTTTAAACTATCATACGAGTACACATCAATTAGACATAGACTATCACAACCTTAGCTTAGATAATTAGATAATAGTAGAGTAATCGGTAGCAATACCAACTCCCAAATCCAATACCCGAGATTCATACCTTTTCCATTTCTAAAAAAACATAAAAAGATAAAAAATAATCTTCCTCAACCTCAACCTTAGCGTAGTATCTTCTTACTAGCATTCCTATTCCCCTAGAGAACGATATCAATACCCGTGGCTTACCCTAATTACTACACTACAACGATTAGGTTCACTGCCTAGGGTGTTATAAAACTTGCTCGAAGAAAAGGAAGTTTCCTTGACCCCGAACGACGCGTGTAGCGTTATCAAGTTTTTGGCGCCGCTGCCGGGGAATAGAATAGCTAGTTAGCAGTCCACCTCGTTTAGGTTTCTTTGCTTGATTCATATCAAGTAAACTTTTTTCTCATTTTTAGCTTTCTCTTAGTCTATCCGCCTTCTTCGTGACCTTTGTTCGTAACACCCAATCACTTTTCACCATGGAAGGTGACAACCAACCACCACTCATCAACCCACCACCAAACGACCCGCCAAGAGCCCGTACTCTTGGTGAGTACTCGAGACCAAACCACCTAGGTTATAGGAACACCATTGAGCTTCCCGACCAAGCCCAAACTACGGCCCTGCGATCCGACACCATCCGGTTGGTGCAAAACGGATGTGCATTCCATGGACTTCGTTCCGAAGATCCAAATCAGCATATGAGGGATTTCCTCAAAATTGTCGATTCCATCGACCTTGATGCTACTACTCGGGAGACCACGCGCTTGCGTCTCTTCCAATTCTCTCTACGGGACCAAGCTAGTAATTGGCTTGAGCGACTTCCCGCCGGCTCCATCTCAAGTTGGGATGATCTTACTTCTCGCTTCCTTGCTCAATTTTTCCCACCGGGGAGAACCACTAAGCTTAGGAATGACATCTTGATGTTCCAACAACGTCAAGGTGAATCTCTCTACGAAGCATGGACCCGATTCAAAGACTTACTTCATAAAGTCCCTCATCACGGCATTGATCTTTGGCTCCAAGTCCAAATCTTTTATGATCATGCCAACTTTCCCACTAAGCGATCCATTGACCAAGCGGCCGGTGGAAAACTTAGTGATCTCACCGCGGAAGAATCATGGGAAATAATAGAGGACCTTGCCCTCTATGACAACGAAAGTTGGGATGACCCCCGTGAACTTCCCAAAACCGTCAAGGCAATCTCCTTGCCTCCTCCCGACCGTAGGATGATCGAACTTGAAGATCAAGTCAAATTCCTCATGAGTTCCTACGAGAATCCTAAGTCCTCGCGCCATATAAACAAAGTTTCCTCTTCGTGCGAGCCGTTTTGTGATCCTCATAACACGCGCACTAGCACCCTATCCCCCGAACATGCTTCCGTTGAATACGCATCCTCGCGTAATAATGGAACGGGAGGAAGATTCCCTACAACGCCCGGACCTAGGAATTTTAATGAAACCCGGGAGGCATGGAAAAACAAGCCCGACTTTTACTGGGGACAAACCAAAGAATTCACCTCCAATGATTTTTCGTGGCCCCCACCTAACGGTCCTAACCAACAGAGTATCGAAGGGATGTTGCAAAACATAGTTGCGTCCCAAGAAACCCAAATGGCTAAGCTCTCGGACCGCTTTAACCATCAACAAGCCGAGATGGATAGGAAGATAGACAACCTGTTGAAAGCCATAAATAGTGATAGGAAGGTTAGTGCTATCTCGACTCCCGAGCCTCCAGGTGTAGAAATTAAGGATCCAAGCAAGCTTATTAAGCACGTCCAATTCGTCAATGCCATCGCCTTAGTGGAACCGGATGAAACCGATGACGAAGAAGACCAAACATTTGTTGATGATGAAACACCCGAGGAAGAAGATGAAGTAGACAATGACTATTTCAACAAATTTCCTACGGAAGAGGAATTATCCCGCCACCCTCATTTAGTGTGTGACCTCCGTCACATGTATGTTAGAAAAAGCCCTAGAATCAAGTTTGGGAACCCTTGGAATCTTAACATACCATGTTGCATAGGACACCTTTTTGTGGCAAAGGCTTACATTGATCGTAAATCCCCAATTAACATAATGACTAGCACCTATTACAATTGGATAATGAAGAAGCCTATCCCAACTAGGCAAGACCTCGATAATCCTAGTGATAAGTGTAATTTTCTTGGTAGAGTTAAGGGATTGCCCGTCTATGTAGGTAGTTTCACATTCCCTACGGACTTCATAATTGTGGAAGATATTAGCACGGCCATAGACCCTAGCTTGTCCCACGTTACTCTAGGAAAACCTTTCGTAGAAAGCACCGGGATGACCTATGACCCATCGTTAGGAGTAGTGCGATTCAAGGATGAGACCGACGACGTAGCTTACCAAATGCCGTTTAAGATTGAGAAGTTTTCATCACTCTCCAATGATGAAAAGGAACTTAAACTGTCGGTCTATTACAGGAATGATGAGGATAGGGAAAAGGGAGTAGATTATGTTATGGCTAAGCTTTTCGGGTTCTATAAAGATTGTTTGAATTTAGGACCGAAATATAGGACCGAGTGGGGAGAGGGTGAACTCTTAGAAAGGAGTATCATGGGACACTTCTACAACATGGAACCCCCCGATAGAGACCGTCAAGAGGGCGGTGATGCAAAAACGTAGGAGTAGGACTACGAGTCTGGCTACAAGACTCTTAAATAAAGAAAAGCGCTTCGTGGGAGGCAACCCATGCTTAATTGTTTGCTTGTTAGTGTCATATATCTTTTATTAATTGTTTGTCCTCATGTTTGAATTTGTAAAAATGCTTTATTTTGTTTTTAACCTCGTCTTAATTACATATAAAGGTATTTTACATAAAGGATAAGTGTAGGGAGGATTACACACGTTTTCATAAGAAACGTGAACATGAGAATAACAATTAACTAAAAGATATATATGTTTGTTTGTTCGAGTCAAATGCTTGTATCGAGTCATAATGGATATTTCTGCAGAAGTTTTTCCAGATTCTAAAGATGCAAATTTTCCAGAATTTTTTCCAGAAAATCGCAGACCAGTTTTTGTCAGGATAACCTGACGGCGTCAGGATTGCAACCTGACGGCGTCAGGAAGGAATAAAAACATCAGCTTACTTTTTCTCGTTTTCTGAGCTACTTGTAAAATTTTGGAATTTTCCAGATCTTAACTTTCAAAACAAATTCTGTAAACATCCATTCCACAAGCATTATATCCTAGTTTAAATCGAGTCTTATGTATATTATTACTGCCGATTTTACGCGAAGGTTTCGTTTGTTTTCTTCTAGTGTGCAGGTTTAGTTTGTCAAGAAGAAGTTACACAAGTTTGGAAGGAGCCTTTCACGCAAAAACTCTTCTTGGAAAAGATTTAACCACCACTTTTCATGGATCCTACCGAGCTAATCAGGGGAGTATTAGTTTCTTTCGTTTTTAATTACCTTCTATTATCATAACTTTGATACTTTCGGGGAACATTGGGGACAATGTTCAGTTTAAGTGTAGGGAGGGAAAATAAAACGGGAACTTTGAAACTATGCTTATCCTTGACTGTTTGCTTTGTCCAAGTGTATTTGTGTAATAAACCATGAGAAATTGTAGGTTAGGGTAATTTTAGCCAAATTTAAAATTTTTTCATGACGTATAAGAGTGGGCCATTAGTCTTAACAAAAGCGTCTCATGGATAGGAAGTTGCATGACTAGCACAAAAACCCTTTACCACCTAAATTCCACCCAAAATGTGAGGATCACCCTTAGATTAGTAGGAATTAAAGCATTCATCTTTAATGCTTAGAGTGTGAACCGGTAGTATATTAGATTCTAGAACTTGTTTTGTGATGCATTCCGAGATCGCTAGTGAGACTACACTTGTGTAGTTAGGAATAACTAAATGATAAGAGGCATTAGGATAACCCTTGTTTAATACCTGTAATATAATTACTTCTTCCACCTCGGTTGAGTAATTCCCCCACACCCTTTGCGTTGTACTCATCTTTAGTACACGATACCCCTAGTTAACCCCTCAGAGCCTATCCTTTTCGCGGTTCTCGTGATGTTTCGGTTTTTCCGGAATATCAATGAAGAGCATTGTTTACACCCCACCCCCAAATATACACCCAAATCGCCTTAGCCTACCTTTATTGCACTCACTTTTAGTGCAAATTTATGTTATCACCCAAAACCCTTAGTTCAATTATCTGGTTGCTTGCATGAGTTGCTAAGTCGAGTCAGATCCTTTGTATACAGTTTTGGGATGATTGGGATTCATGGGAAAAGTTAAAGTTTA
>BPTQ01000004.1:113913019-114193037 GCA_019973895.1 Chrysanthemum seticuspe
GAATATGTGTAGATGGAATTTGGTGTTCTTAGAACTTAAAAATTCACGTTTTTAATTTCGAAATTCGCACTGTTTATACATTTTGCTCTCGGAAATGCGCATTGGAAAGTTTTGTTTGTGTTTGTGAGGATTTGGTAACAATCCGCTAACTATGGTTAACAACCTGGAATGAAAATAGTTGGAATAGTGTTTGGGTTGTGAATATAGTGCTATTTGTGTTTGACTACTATACACTATTGCGATGTGCGCAGCAAGCCCCAGTTCCTTTGAAGGAAAAGAAGCTCGTTCAAAATATTGTGGGATCCGTCACTTGGATTAGCAACATCACATCATTAATCCCATTCGGTGCCCATAACTATAGCAAGAGATCCCCTTATCCTTACGATCATTCTTCTATGATGCGATTCCAACTCCAACTCCTTCTAATAAAAAATAGAAGGAGATAATTAAGGAGTAGTAAAACCTAAGTAAACACATCTTTAAACTATCATACGAGTACACATCAATTAGACATAGACTATCACAACCTTAGCTTAGATAATTAGATAATAGTAGAGTAATCGGTAGCAATACCAACCCCCAAATCCAATACCCGAGATTCGTACCTTTTCCATTTCTAAAAAAACATAAAAAGATAAAAAATAATCTTCCTCAACCTCAACCTTAGCGTAGTATCTTCTTACTAGCATTCCTATTCCCCTAGAGAACGATATCAATACCCGTGGCTTACCCTAATTACTACACTACAACGATTAGGTTCACTGCCTAGGGTGTTATAAAACTTGCTCGAAGAAAAGGAAGTTTCCTTGACCCCGAACGACGCGTGTAGCGTTATCACATATCATCAGTTTGTGTTTATCGTGATATAAGTGTTGGGTTTGTGATAAGGTTGATAAAAGTAAGGTCCAACAATTGGTATCAATCGCCTAACAATGGTTTAGGAGTGTTTGTGTTTGTTTTGAAAGGTTACGCGTAAAGGCTCTCGTTTTACATATTTGTCACGCTTAAAGCTTTAATTTTTGCACTTAAAAATTCAAGATTCTTGTGGTTTAAGGTTTATTTGGTGCTAAAGTTTCAGTTTTTTGCAAAAAGTTCGAAGCTTTACGCGTTTTGGTTAAGTTTTAAACTCGTTTTGGTTCGTTGGTCATTTCTACTCGTAACTTTTCTAAGCACTTTGGGCGAAAAAGGTCAACATTTTTGGGTTATTCGAGTGTTTTTAAGGATATCTGTGCAAGTGAAATTGTTTGAATCGTTGGAATTTTTTTACGAGTAGGTCAAAACCCTATTTCTACGCGTAAGAAAGTCAACTACGCATAAGGTTCTACTCATAACTTTTTCGTGCAGATTCTTCGAGCTTAAACGGTGACTCAGTGCTTCCCTCACTTGGATAAGTTTGTGAAACACTTCGACTTTTGGATATCCCTTACGCTGTGACAGTGTAAAGGATTTTTGGTTCTTAACCATAGTTTACGCATAAGCTAATAGCTTACGAGTAACTCTACGCATAACTTCACAATTACGCGTAAGGTTTACGAGTAACTTTTGGTCTACGCATAAGCTTAAGGTTACGCGTAAGATACTGTTTACGCATAATAATTTTCTACGCCTAAGGAATCCTACGCCTAAGATCCTACACCTAAGATCCTACGCTTAAGATCCTACGACTAAGCATCATCTACTCGTAACTTCCTGTTTCTACGCCTAAGCTCTTTGGCGGGAAAACTTGAGTAAAATTTAAATTTTTGAGGAGACTAAACGTTCAATTTTTACGCGAGATTCAAATTTTGGTTTACCGTTACTTCCTTCTAAAACAATATCTTCATCGTTCACCATGTCATTATTGTCCAACTGATAATGTTTTACACGTTGTCCGTTTACGGTAAATTCCCTCCCATCATGGTCTAGTAGCACCACTGCTCCATTGCTCATCTGCTTCTTTACTGAAAAAGGTCCATACCATCTCGATTTGAGTTTTCCTGGAAATAACCTCAGTCTTGAATTATACAAGAGCACCTTATCTCCTTCCAAAAACTCTTTAGGATTCTTTATTCGTTGATCATGCCATTTCTTTGCCCTTTCTTTGTATGTGATCGACGATTCATATGCTTCTAGCCTTAGTTCATCCAATTCTTGAAGCTGTAAGAATCGATTTGACCCTGCTTCAGAATAATCCATATTACAGGCCTTAAGTGCCCAATATGCTTTTTGCTCAAGTTCAATAGGGAGGTGGCACGCCTTCCCGTATACTAAGTGAAATGGGGTTGTTCCGATAGGTGTTTTGTAAGCAGTTCTAAATGCCCATAGTGCCTCATCCAGTTTGAATGCCCAATCTTTTCTATTCTGGTGGACCGTTTTTTCAAGTATCCGTTTCAATGCCCTATTTTTGTTTTCTACTTGTCCATTCGTCTGAGGATGATATGCGGTAGAAAATCTATGTGGAACACCGTACTTCTTCATTACCTTCTCCATTTGAGCATTGCAAAAGTGGGTTCCCCTATCACTGATCAATGCCTTGGGAATCCCGAATCGTGCGAAGAGCTTTTTAAGAAAATGAATAACTACCCTTGCATCATTAGTTCTAAGAGCTTGAGCCTCCACCCATTTTGATACATAATCAATAGCTACGAGAATGTATTCATTTCCTCCGGATGATGGAAAAGGCCCCATGAAGTCTATACCCCAAACATCGAATATTTCGCAGACTTGGATATAATTCTGAGGTGATTCTTCCCTTCGCGAGATGTTTCCCGATCGTTGGCATGCATCACACGTTTGAACTAATCTCTTAACGTCTCGAAAAATAGTAGGCCAGTAGAACCCGACATCGAAAACCTTTCGTGCCGTGACATTTACACCGTGATGTCCTCCAGATGGTCCCGCATGGCATTCCTTCAGAACTCGATCAATATCCCCTCCGGCCACGCAACGTCGAAAAAAAAAGTTTTTTGGCGGGAAAACTTGAGTAAAATTTAAATTTTTGAGGAGACTAAACGTTCAATTTTTACGCGAGATTCAAATTTTGGTTTAACTTGGAAAATTTTGGTCAAAAATTCAAATTTTTGGGCCTAAATTCAAATTTTTCGGGTCAAATTTGGCGTCAAAATTGTCATAACTCAAATTTTTCATACGATCTTAGAATTGATTTTTATAGTGAATTTCAAATTTCGGGCGAAATTTTTTTAAGAACCAAGGTTACGAGTACGACTTTCAGAATCACCTCAACCGAGCTTAATCTTCATCAACCACAACTCCTTTATCATTGAATCGATCCTACATCAACTTTATCAGATCATACCTTCATCAATGGCAACTCAACAAGACATTCATGCAGCCGGTGCCGAAAACCGACCTCCTATGTTGGCAAAAGGTGGTTATCTTCAATGGACAAGTCGAATGCTCCTCTACATCAAGACCAAACCTAATGGGAAACTCATGATTAAATCCATTCAGGATGGACCCTTCCAGCCTCGACAAGTTCATGTACCTGGAAACGCAGATGCAACACCTCCCATCCCACCATCCTCTCATCTTCAAACTGAATCAGAATACACTGAAGAGGATCAGAAACAAGTCGATGCAGATGACATGGCAATTCATATTGTCCAACTGGGTTTACCAATAGACATTTTTGCTGCTGTAGACAGTTGTGAAATTGCTTTCGATATGTGGGAACGTGTTAGACGACTATGTTATGGAACAGAAATTGGTAAACAAGACATGGAGAACAAGCTGCTAACTGAATGGGAAAAGTTTACATCTACACCAGGAGAATCCATTGAATCCTACTATGGAAGGTTTTGCACTTTGATGAATGAGCTTATCAGAAACAAGTTGGCACCCAGAACAATTGTTCAAAACATCAAGTTCCTGAATAATCTTCCAGAAGAATGGGGACGATATGTCACTATTGTTAACCAAACAAAAGACTTACATCAGGTGAACTTTGATCAACTAAACGATTTTCTGAAACAAAACCAATCTGAAGCGAATGAAGTCAGGAAAGAAAGATTGGCAAAGAATCATGATCCATTGGCACTTATTGCAAAGACTCAACCTTCAGTGAATACACAACAACAAGCTTCATCATCTTCCAACAACAACTTGAAGCAATACATTCAACAACCACAACAACAATTCTATCCACCAGAACAACAAGTCATTCAACAACCGTATCCACAATACCAGGAACAAGGAATCACTGATCCTGAAACTGAACAAGAAAATGCTTTGCTACAGGTATTTTCTTTATTGGATAAAGCATTTAGCAGTCGCATGGGTAATCAGGCGGTTCCGTATCAGGGTAATCAGTCGGGTCAGCATGTTGGAAATCAGATGGGACAGAATGTTGGGAATAGAGCAGTGGGTAATCAGAATGGCAATGTTGCAGCTCCAGTCGTTGGGAATTATGGAAATGTGAATCAGGGTAATCAGATTAAGTGTTATAACTGTCAAGGAGTGGGTCACATGGCAAGGAATTGTCCTACTAAGCCGAAAAAGAAGGATTTTGCGTATCTTCAGAAAGCTATGCTGTTAGCACAAAAGGCAGAATCTCGAATGCAGTTGAGTGCTGAGGAACATGACTTTTTCGCTATTATGGATGATTTGGAAGACCTCGAGGAAATCAATGCAAACTGCATCTACATGGCAAATCTTCAAGAGACTAAGTACGATACTGAATCTGACGCACCTCCTGTCTATGACGCAAATGCAGTATCTAAGGTACCAATCATTGATCCATGCTATAACAATGTCATATGTGATGTGTTTACTCATGACTAACAGCATTCTGTGACGCCAGCACCTACTTATGATACATACATGGAGAATCCGAGTTGTAGCAATACTAACTCTGAAACTCCATATGTGGATCCTAATGGAGGCTGTGTGGCACAAAATACTGAGACTGATGAGAAAACACGTGCTTATTTTGAATCATTAATCAATAACTGTGGCATTGAAATTGAGAAAGTTAGTAAGGTCAATCGCGAAGTTAAGGCCGCGAATAAGAAATTAACCACTGAGCTTGAGAGCTACAAGGAGCACGCCAAAGCTTTTGAATTTCATACAAACAATATGTCCGAATTAGAAATTGGTTATCGAGATTCTGTTTTAAGAGAAAAACAATTGCAACTCAAGTATGACACACTTGATGTGAATTTGAACTTGAAAATAAAATCTTTAAACAAGGAAATTTCTGATCTAAATGACCAACATTCTAAACAAAAAGCACTGTTTTCTGATCTTGAAAAAGAGAAGAAATAGTTGATTGCTGATTTTTCTAAACGAGAAGATTCTCTTCTTGATGAAATTCTTGATAAAACGGAAAAAATCAAAACATTGGACAATTTGCTTCTTACAACGGGTCATTCAGCTAAATCGAACAAGATGCTTTCTAACCAAGTAAATCCGTATTTTCATACCACTCACAAAATGGCTCTTGGTAAATCACCTCCTTCGTTCCTCAAGAAAGCTCAGAAATCTCAGCATGTGTTGAACAACGGAAAACCTTTGCATGAACCCATAATTGTTCGTGATTCTCTTGAAACATTGGAACTATCTGAGGAGAGTAGATCAAAAATGAAACAAAAGAATCCAGATCTTAAACCGATTGATTATAACAAATGGAACAAAATTAATGGAATTACTTTTATTAATCAAAAAGAAAAGTCAACGTTTTCCACCACACCAAGTGTTTCAAACATAGTGTCAACACCAGTTTCAAAACCAGTTTCAAAACCAGTTTCAAAACCAGTTGCAACTCCTGTAGTTGTCTCAAAATCCTTTTCGAAAATCGAACAAATGTCTTCAAACAATCCTTTTAACACAAGTGATGCCAGAAGCATTTTAGATGACATTAAAACTAGAATTGGGTATCTTCAAGAGACTGTCAAATCTAAAACCAATATTACTACTAACATCTGGTTTACTCGTCATGATGACGAAACGAAAAAGTTTTTTGAAACTCAAATTGAACCTCCGTTAACTGGCATCAGTGCGAGGGTAATTCATTTTGAACAAGCGTTTTTGAAAGAAACAGTTGACTTTGTCAAGGATCATAAATCCCTGGTAAAGCAAGCTAATGAATGTTTTGAACACATCAAAGTTTTGGAAAATTTGAATGATTCTCTCTTCAAAGATGTTCTGACTACCGATATCATGTCCATCATTTTGCAAACATATTCTGTTGAAGATCATGAAAGACTCCAGTATGAGACCTCCGAAATTGTTTCAAAATATGAAAAAGCTCTTGAAAAACTTGAAAAAGAAAATGTGTCATATTTTAAACAACTTGATCGAAAAACTGAGGAATGCAAATATGAATAATTGTCGTATGAGCGTGCCTACAATGACATGAAAGCAAAAAATGATCTTTTGAAGGCTCAGCTGGAAAGTCAAAAAGGAAAGGCAGTGGATACTGTGATTAAAAAACCATTGACCGAGGAGAAAGCAAATGTTCCCAAACCGGTTTCCAAACCAAAAATGTCTGTTTCTATGCCTCCTCCAAAAGTCAATGAGAAAGTTGATTTGTCAAAAACAGTCACTCCACAGTCCCTGCCTATTAAAAAGAGAATTATCAAAAGTTTTGAAAAAGGAAAAGCAGTTGCTGAAACACCAAAAGTGATTACACCTGGCATCTCTAAGACTAGTACACGGAATGTGACCAAAAATCCAGTTAAAGAATCTGTCGGCTCTAACGACATGGTCAAAAATCACTATCTAGAAGAAGCTAGAAAAAAGGCACAGACTCAAAAAGACGGAATTTTAGGTGCAACATCTAGGGTGGTGAATTCTACAAGATTTCAAGGCACTGCTAGTAGTAGTAAACCATTACCTAGGAACACTCTACAAAAGACTAGGGATTGGCTTGCATCTAAGAGTAGTTGCGCAAAATAAAATGCTATGCCCTTAGAAAACAACACTAGGAATTCTAAGTCTTTTTCGAACAAGAATCAATTTCCAAAAGATTGTAGTGACAGAGTTAAAGCTACTGTTTTAAACAAGAATATTGAATTTGTCTGTACTACATGTAAAAAATGTGTCTTTTCAGCTAATCATGATGCATGTGTCTCACAATATCTCAAGAAAGATAATTCTCGTGCCAAGGCACAATCCACTAAGAAACCAAATAGAAACAAGCCCGTTGATAAAAAGACAAACAAAAAGACACCTAATAGGACGATCTCTTCAGGACGTAGTTTTTCTAAAAATGAGTCTTCCGCTGCATCTGATAAGAAAACAACTCCTAGATCTTACCTTAGGTGGATTCCCACGGGCAATGTTTTCAACAAAATAGGTCTTAGATGGATTCCCATAGGAAAGATTTTAGATACTTGCACCAACACAGATAATAGTGACAATCATTCGGATAAGGAAGTCAGATCCACTACAACCGTTGATAGTGATCACCCTCGCCGTGAGGAAACATGTACTTCTAACACTGTTATTTGTGAAAATTCTTCTTCTGTGGATGCAGGTACTTGTAAAAGTGTTGAAGGTTCATATACCCCGTGTGGTAAAGAAGAACTTTATGCCAATTTTGCATGTGGAAATCCTTTTCTAGTTCCACTCTTAACTCCACTTTTACTTGTCCCAACTTAATTTCTCTTTCTTCAAATCTTCTTTGTAAATATTTTTTTGAAAAACAAAATACAAAATTTGAAAAACCAACAAAAACCAAATACAAAATCAGAAAATTTTCAAAAATTCAAAAACAATATAAAATCAAGAATAAAAAATCAAAAATATTCTTCTCCGACATGTCTCTTGTATAATCGATATTCTGTACGTTTCTAGAAATGTCATTCAACAATGATACGGGCTTGTACAGATGCTTGAGCTAGAGTTCTTTAATATGTTTTCTAAAACATATCGTTTCTCATAATTTCTTCAAATAATGGCTTTCGTATACTTCAGTACGAAACCCAGACTTCAAATTAATGGCTTCTGAACACATCAGTTCAGGACCCGCGCTTCAAAGAAAGGAAAGTGCTTATCAAAATCAAAGGTTTTAAATATTTTTTCAAGCACTATTCCTAAAAACATAATGGCTTGCAGTTACTTCAGACTGTAACCCGATCTTTAAAGAAAGGAAAGTGCTACGCAAAATCGATTTTCATAAATATCGAGCACTTATCCTAAAACAAATGAAGATAATTCTTCTTCAATATCTTCAAAAGATTTAAAAAAAAAAAAAAAAAAAATCTTCATCTTGCGTACCATTGATTCAAAAATTTTCAAAAAGATTTTTTAAAATATCTCACATTTGGTACCAAGATAACTCCCTCTAAACCCTTAATTGATTCTAACTTTTCTGTATGAAAATTATGCTTTCGTTAAGGGGGAGTATTAAACCAAAATTGTCCCAAAATTCATGCTCAATCAGTTTCTCTCCAAATACTTTCCGAAAAACATATCTTTTAATCATTTTGGTTCAAAAACATCATGGATATGCTATTTTTGAGGGGGAGAAACGTGATTAAAATGTGATCAAAAAGTTTAATGATCGTTGTTTGAATCTCAAAAGAGCTCGACTCAGTTGAAACCAATGAATTGACGAGGAATCATGTACCATCTCGAGAAACTTTCTATGGACTTGACCAGGACGGGTAATAATTTCAAGCTAGTTCTCTAGTGATGTAAACGTGTCTCGAATCGGTCTTGTTCATTTAAAGTCGATCAATTCAAAAAGTGCAAACTCTACCCTCTATGTGCAGATTTCTGTCAAAACTTATAAGCACATGTGAAGGGGGAGTGTTTTTGAAAATATAAAACTCTCGGAGTGTCTCAAACATGTTTTCTATGATAAACACTCTGTGAGATTTTCAAGAAATATGGTTTTATGGCAATAATAGGACAGTTATGGAGTTATAAGGTGACTAAGGATAGGAAATTCGTCCTATGATCCACCAAAGCCGGAGGGATCTACCCAAGGACATCACAAATAGTTAGTATTAGAAGTCCTTAGGTATGATTGAAAAAAAGGAGTAATGTGAGAAAGGAGAAAGAAGGGGTTGAAGAATCAAAAAGAAATGTAAAGAAAGGGTGAAAAGAAATAGCCCTCCATATTCAACCTTAGGGCAGAAACCGGGTTCAATACATATGCTACTGGTTGTCACTAGATGACACTGGTATTGAAGACAAAGACGTTATGGACCCAGTGACGCACTGCACTAAACCTTCTAGCCACTCAATTCCTCTTAAAAAGGATTTGTTTCATTCTCACAGGGAACCCTACGTAATCTATCGACTTTCTCTTAGAGATCGTTGGTATTGAAGAAGGAGACCCTCTCCCTAGTCTCCGCTCAGGAAAACCAAAATGCACTTATTGAGTCTAGAGCCACGAGATTCATCAGAAGATCTCATAGGAACACTTGTCATGACATCACTTGTTGTTCATCAATAAGGACACAAGTGATATATTCTAGAGTCCTACGCAGATCTTAGCAATCTACCAGAACATTCATGAGAAGTTTCACTTCTGTGATCTTCAGTGATTGAATGGAAACTCCTGCCAGGGTCAACATCAAACAGCCTTGACAGCAGGTCACTTTGGTAATTCTCCGTGGATTACGCTTAGTGTGTCTCAAACGGTCTACATTCGTGGGGTGATGCTTCGGTGTACCTCAGCGACTCATCTGAACTGTAGATGTACTTCGGTATATCGCGTTATCTCACTTGTGGGACTCCAGTTCAGGAACGGCCTTTGTAAGAATTAGAGATGTGTTTTCACACTATGCTATTAACACCCTCGAAATTCAAACTTGTAAGTGCCGGAATCCGCTTATTACTAACCTGTTTTTATGTTTTCTTCTTATGGAAGCTCCGGAGCGGATGGATCGTGCAGACTCGCTACATGCTCATACCAACAACACATGAAAGCTCTAATCAAAATCAAAGGCAACTCAAAGTTAAAGATGATTCTTTGTCAATGTCAAAGAATCTACAAAGTGTAAAGACTCGAGAACTTCATCATTGGAAACTCAAAGTCTAATAGAAGTGTGAGCATGGTGGAGAAAGGCGTGGAGACACCTAACCAACGAAGTTGATAATGGCAGACAATCACATTATCTGATCACAAAGCTTGAAGGAACAAACAATCAAGACTATTCTATATCTACTCACAAAGTTCAAGCTCAAAAAGATTAAAGACCTATTCAAGTGGAGCATCTTTTGAATGACCACCCCTTAGGGGGAGATTGTTAGCCTTGATTATTTTTATTAGAAGTGATGGTCATTCACGATTAGGAACTTTGTAATGTGTGTTAGATATCGTGATAGAATAGTCAACGGGCTCGTGGATTGGGCTAAGCTAATTGGTTATTAGTTAAGTTAAGCTAGCCTTGTCTAGTTCATGTAACCCAAGCCCAATCCAAGTCCATCTCAAGGCCCATGGCCAAGCCTTAGGGCATCATCCTCTCTTACTATAAATACCCCTCAAGTATGTCATTTGAGGGGTGTGCTTGAGTGTGTGTGTGTGTGTATTTTTCCTTGAAGCAACATACAACTTATTGTTTTCTTTCTTCCTTTATCTCTCTAAATACACACGATCTATCATTCAAGTCACCACGTTCTTATTCTTTCTTCTTTACGCATATCATCAGTTTGTGTTTATCGTGATATAAGTGTTGGGTTTGTGATAAGGTTGATAAAAGTAAGGTCCTACAGAAACAGCTCCCACCATCTCAGTTTCCTCGTTGTCGCCTATTGGGTTGTTGTCATCACTTCTGAATTCGTTTAATAGATACTCATCAATGCAGCCATCTATATCATCAACAAATTCATCAACTTCCTCAACAAAATAAATAGGGTGATCGTAGGAGGAGGAGTGACTCATAGAATCCTTGATGTCAAAGGTTATGCTCTCGGACCCCACTCGTAAAGTGAGTTTACCATCATGAACATCAATAATGGCACGAGCTGTAGCTAAGAAGGGTCTCCCAAGGATTATCGGGACTGAGTTATCTTCCTCCATTTCTAAAATCACGAAATCAACTGGAAACTTGAATTCTCCTACTCTTACAAGGACATTTTCACAGACCCCAATGGGATATTTGATTGATCGATCTGCTAATTGAATACTCATCCTGGTTGGTTTCAGTCCTGAATATCCGAGTTTGAGGAATAGGGAATGAGGCATCAGGTTAATACTAGCCCCAAGATCTGCCAAGGCATTTTTCATAGAGAGTGCCCCTATTGAACAAGGGATGGTGAAACTGCCTGGATCTTCTTTCTTCTTGGGCAGGCTTTTCTGGATGATAGCCGAGCATTCTTCGCCTAATGAAATCAACCCTTCAAGTTTCTTCCGATTAGATATTAACCTCTTGAATTATTTGCTATGTTTAGGGATGTGATAGAATACGTCAAGAAGTGGTATGTTGACGGAAGTTTGCTTTAAATAAGACAATACTCTCTCATTGTCTTCTTCAGCCTTTCGATTCTTCAGACGAGAGGGATAAGGAATCTGTGCGAGGGTTGGTCGCTGGGCAGGTGCTGGTGTTTGTGGAGGGGGATCTTGAGGAGTTGAAGGAGGTTCAGGAATTGCATCATTTCCTAACACAAGTTCCCTGGTGGTGGGACTCCGGTCAGGATGCGGGGGATCCTTGGTAGTAATTCCCGATCAAGTGGTGATGGCGCAAGTTGGATCATGATGGACTGGGCAAGATTCGCTTATTCTTTTACGGAGGTTGGCGAATTGATTCTCTAATTCAGCTTGCTGTTCTTGAATAAACCCTTCAAGACCTTTTAAGAGTGTGGCCCCTTCTATGGTAAACTGCCCGAGTTCTTTTTCAAAGGCATCACGGATGGTGTATTCAGATCCATCCTTTCCTTCAGTTTTCCATTTTAGATTGCCCCAAGGGTTGCATTCATCGTTTTGATAGAATGTGAGGAGTGAAGGGTCATCATAAATATCATGACTGGAAAGGAAGACGCTTTCTTGGCGTGTGTTATCACATTCATCACTCTCATGTGGCCCTCCACAAATGTCGCATATAAGGTAAGGGTTAAATAACCTTTTTGGTTCTGGCGATTTTGTGAGGTATGCAAGCTTCTCTTGTGCTTTCTTAATCCGATCATCGAAAGATGATGACTTTTCATTCAAGAAAGTAGAGATACTTATAACGTTTACTGGCTCATGCCAATGGTTGTCTTGGTATTGAACGTACTCCTCAATGCGGTTCCACCCTTCTTCGGCAGTGAGATTAGAAATTCTCCGGCCAGTTGAGAAGTCAATGCCGTTCTGATCCTTACGGGAGATATTATCGTAAAAGATTTGAACAAGCAACCAAAGGTTGATACCATGGTGTGGGGCTTGTTGAATAATATCTTTGTAACGATTCCAAGAGTTAATGATAGATTCTCCATTTGTTTGGAAGTGAAGAATTTTGCTCCTAATCAATGCAGTTCTTCCAGGAGGAAAGAACTTCTTGGTGAACTTGGTTGTGAGTTGTTCCCATGTGAAAATAGACTTTGGAGGGAGCTTATCGAGCCACTCCTTGGCCTGTCCTTGAAGAGAAAATGAAAAAAACCGGAGTCTAGAGGTCTCCTTGGATGCTCCGTCGGTATAGATGGCATCAACAATTTTTAAAAATTGTTTGATGTGGTGAATTGGGTTTTCGCTGTGGGATCCATTGAATTGACATACGTTTTGGATAAGTCAAATGTCAGAGGCATGCAATACCTCATTGACTTGTTCTGAAGGGTAGACAATGGCACTAGTAAATCCAGACGTAGAGGGGGAAGAGTATTCCCCGAGGGATTTTGCTTTAGGAGGATTGATGGGTCCATTGACCGGAGTGGGGGGAATTTCTTCACCATGTTGGCTCAGATCGTCAATGATGATAGTTTCAGGGGAGTGTGGAGAATGAGATGACTCCTCGTCAGTTGTGACTTCATCAAAGTTGATGGAAGTGCCTTGAGGTTCCAAATCATGGAGAGCTTTTCTTCGCCTATTAAGCTCTCTTTCGGGTTCTGCAAATGGTTCAAGAAGGGTTTTGGTGGAACTGCGGGTTCTAAGTTGTCTAAGGGGGTTGGTAGGGGGAAGTGGTGGTTGGTTATCACCTTCCATGATGAAAAGTGATGGGATTACGAACAAAGGTCACGAAGAAGGGGGATAGACTATGAGAAAGCTAAAAAATGAGAAAATTTTACTTGATAGGAATCAAGCAAAGGAAACCTAAACGAGGTGGACTACTAACTAGCTATTCGATTCCCCGGCAGCAGCGCCAAAAACTTGATAACGCTACACGCGTCGTTCGGGTCAAAGGAACTTCCTTTTCTTCGAGCAAGTTTTATAACACCCTAGGCAGTAAACCTAATCGTTGTAGTGTAGTATTAGGGTAAGCCACGGGTATTGATATCGTTCTCTAGGGGAATAGGAATGCTAGTGAGAAGTTACTACGCTAAGGTTGGGGTTGAGGAAGATTATTTTTTATCTTTTTTATGTTTTTTTTAGGAAATGGAAAGGTACGAATCTCGGGGTTTGGATTTCGGCGTTGTTATTGCTACCGTTTACTCTACTTATCTAATTATCTAATCTAAGGTGTATGTAGTCTATGTCTAATTATTGTGTGCTCGTATGATAGTTTAAAGATGTGTTTACTTAGGTTTTACTACTCCTTAATTATCTCCTATTGGTGGTTGAATTGTCACGTCCTTATTCTTAATTACGTTGTGTGTCTAAAGTTGTAGGGTATGCGTTTATCCCTAACTCTTTGAAGTTACCAAAGGGTATCGTCTACAAAATACCACTAGGGATCATAAACTCTAACTCTAAGGCCTCTTTGGATAGTTTAGCTTACAACCGCTCAAGGTGCTATAACCTAAGGTTCACAAAGATTAATCAAGCATTAAGTACACAACGAATGACCTATCGCATTACTAGATCATTAACAACTAAGATAAGAGACAACCAATCAATATTCAATAATTAAGTTTCATATTCCCTAAGCAAACACACAAGTAAATTAGCCGGACATGGAGAACATGCAAGCATACACACAAATAATCAAAGACATAATTGAATTAATGAAGTAAAACACTTATCTTGATGTAAGATAGGGTTTGGAACCCTAAAATACTGTACAAGACAGCCTTGGTTCGGTTTAGGTTTTTACTCCAAAAGACTACACACTAATACTAAAAAATTCGGATTCTATATATAAGATTACATATGCGACGGCGTCACCTTATGTTGTGTGAAGCCGTCAGGTCGCCGTCATTAGGGTTTCGTCTTGGCCACGTTAGTCTTGCGACGGCGTCACCTTGTGCTTGTGACGCCGTCCTCTTCAGCTTCTGACGCTGTCTGGATTGAATCTAGGCCGTCTGAGTTGCGATGGTCTACTCTTTTATAACTTGACGTCGTCACTTGAAAATAAGAGTTTTGGCTTCTGTCCCGTCACAAAATCCTCTAACGGCGTCGCAGTTAAGCAGTGACGCCGTCACCTTGTGTTTTCAGCTGCTGGAGTGTCTCGATTCTTGACTTTGGCCATTTTCTTCGTATAATCGCGCCTTTTCGTCCAAATAAGTGCCATTACAGCAATTTGCCTTCAAGAGACCTAAAAAGTGAAAAGGAACGATATTAAGTAATAACGGATACAAAAGTGATCAAATAAGGGCTTAAACGACCCCTCAAAAAGGTACATTTTAAAACCTTATTAGAAGACTGCGCCGTAACCATCAGCTAAGGTTACGGCGTAATTACCACTATGATCTAGTTATGAAGACTACGGCGTAACCACCTTCCAAAGTTAAGCCGTAGACCTAGATAAGCATCGAAGGATACATGTTTGAGGAGAATTTTGGCGTAACTGTATCATAGAGTTACGCCGTAGCTTGAATTAGGGTTTTATGCCTATAAATACATTGAGATTTCTGCATTTTCAAACATCACCCCTTTCCCAAACCTATCTAGGGTTTGGGGAGAGCAACCACAGAAGAAGAATTATGGATTAGGAGTCTGAAGAATGAATTTCTTGTCTACCATTATCTTTGTATTCGAGTTTGAATTTTTTTATGTTTTTCTAGAGATCATGCAGTGAGTTCGTGTTATTAATTCAAGTATTTGGTTATGTTATTCATTCTTATTACTACTCTTTATAAAAATGTTATCCTATTCGTAGATTGCTAGTTTTGGTTATACTATAATCTTGTTAGTATCTAGTGGGATGGGAGAATTGACTAAAGGACCCCAACTTACTAGATTGCGAAGAATGGAAGGAATTGGTCATAGTACAACCATCCTTTGTGTTCGAATTGACTAAAGGATCACCTATCAAGTGGAGGTATTTAAGAAGCTAGGGGAAATCTAAGATCATAACGGTCGGATTTCCATTGAATTAGGTCTCTTAGATTTGGTACTTAATAACTGCTATTAGATTTTCGAATGATCCCGGGTGACCTATGCTCATCTTGGTGAGGAGTCTAGGAACCATAGGCTAGATGAATTGACCAAAGGAGTCTAGTGATATTTACCCACTATATATAACTTAAGAAATGAGAATTAAACATATCTAAAATCTTGGTTAAGCTTTATCTTATTACTTCTTTATCCTAAGTTCTACTCCTGTTTAATTAGGACATTTTTATCTATTTTATCATATTACTATCCATTTTATCTTATTTATCTCGCAGTACCTTAGTTCTTTCAGACAACAGCTCTCTTTATACGACACTCGGATTTACCTAGGCTTTATTACATCTGACCGGGTTCTCTTCCCATTAGTATGTGTTGATCCTTGGATATCTTAGTCTTATAAATTTAAAGGCAGGATGAAATAGCACATCAGCTTTTTGGCGCCGCTGCTAGGGAGCAGTTTGATTGAAGACCTAAGGTATGTATATTTATCATGTTTGACCTATGTTAAGAAAAGTGTGTACCCCACTGCTACTTCAAAGGTATGTAATTCAGTCTCTTATATTACAATCCTTGGATATATCCTAAATATTTTTATGAAATTTGTAATTACGGCGTAACTTTCCTATCAAGTTACGGCGTAATAATTATTAAATAATTAAAAAATGATTCGTAAACGTAAATACGGCGTAATTGCTTATCTCAATTTTGCCGTAATCTCTACCTTGTAAAAAAACAAAGCTACGGCTTAAACTATCATTTTTTACCACAATTTTTCACAGCCGTCGCTACAGTAAATTTTTTCCAAAAGCAATTTCGTTTATGTGTTCTTCATCATCTCCTACATTCAAGATTGGCTGGTAATTGCTTCTAAACTCTTTTGATTTTCAAATTTTCAATTAGGGTTTATATTTTATCAATTTGACCTTTTTATTTGATGCCTTAGATTAACCTTGCGTGTCTTCATTAATTAATTAGGATCTTACTGGTTAATGGGTTGTGAATTGATTATTTTAAGAGGTTTTTAGTATAAACTTGAATATAATGGTCTAGGCATGCGTTAGTCATGACTTTATAAGTAAAATTAGTTCTTTTATTGTCATTGGGTAAATTTTGGTAGTTACGGTGTAATCATTAACCGGTCGTAACCATTATGGTGTTTACCAATCGAATTGGGAATTACGGCGTAACTTGGGGATTTGATTATGCCGTAGTTGGTGTTTGGACATGATGTTTTAATCTGTGGATTGATTACGATGTAACATTTAATAAGGATTTTAGGTCCAAAGTTATGGATCTAAGTAGCCTTTATATGACTAATAGCAAACTTGAATAAATCCAAATTCACTATATGAAGAACTCTTAAGAAATCCTTAATGTGCTAATGCGGAAACTTAACACAATAAGTATGAAGAACACAATGATATACTAACTTCATATTTTCTATTTATTTCTTTGATCAATGGTTAAGGCTTACAACTTATCCCTTAACCTAATACATTAGGGATCCTTTTATACACCAAAGAAACCCTAATTGACTACAAAACATAAAAAAGTTTTGAACATATCTTTTCCAAAGATATCTCTACGCGTTCTTATCTTTTCATACTTTCTCTCTATTCTGTTTAATATAAACAGACTTAACCATCTACCCGTACTAACTTTGTTCTGCCAGACTTAACATCATTAGTATTGGCAGACTTAACTAACATAATTAATACTAACAGACTTAATTCTGTCTTACCCGAATTAATTATTATACTACCAGAACTAATACTAAACAAACTTAAACAATCTTAAATATATTTTACAAAGTATAATTCCCTACAATCTGTGGAAAACGTAGAGGGGGGTGAATACGTTTCCGTTTCAAACTTAAAACTTTTGTATCAAATATAGTATAAACCATTGTATTTGCTACTCTCGATGCGAGGATGCATTTAACGCATTACGGCATGTAAGGCCAACCCCTTAACATCACATAAGATTCCGCAAGATTAATGGTTCATTATAAATCAAGTTTCACCATTATTAGTCTGGTTTGTTTTTCTTGATCAGCGTGTCATAATATGTAAAGTGTTAAATATAGTTTATGACTATATGAAGGACCAACTATGCATCACACACATAAACATCAACCACATAGACAATCAACAATATAAAGCAAGAATAAAAGTAAAGCGATAAGTAAAAGGATACACAAACCAACACAAGGATTTATAGTGGTTCGGTCACGAATCTCCTCTTCGCCCTACTCCACTCCCCGAGTATCCAACTCGAGAGTTACTTCACTAGATCAAAAAAGTCCATTCTTGGCGGAGAAAACCTTACACAACGTCGCTTACACTTTATCCGATACTAAGCTAAACACCGAGTTCTTCCACGAGGTAGAACCAAACCTATCACAATGTCGCTTACACTTTATCCGGTACTAAGCTAAACACCGAGTTCTTCCACGAGGTAGAACCAAAACTATCACAACGTCGCCTACACTTTATCCGGTACAAGGCTAGATACCGAGTCCTTCCACGAGGTAGAACCAAACATATCATAACGTCGCCTACACTTTATCCGGTACAAGGCTAGATACCGGGTTCCATTACAAAGGAGGAACCATTACCCGACCAACACGACACATCTATGACACCCGTTATGTTTTGTGACCCAACATAACAAACTTTGTATTTTATGGCACAAACACATAAACCATCTAATCTAGTTATAGATACAAGAATATAATACTAGACAATATCCAAGACAATGTGGCTAATGGATGTTGAATCTTAAACCAAACATCAAGAAAACAAAGCATGATGTAGTTAGTCTTCTATGAATGAAGATGACAAGTTTCCCAAGCTTGTTGTAGAAGATCTTCATGTGCTTGTATGCTTGTGATGGGTGATCACTTCAGTAGGTAAGGATGCAAGATCTCTAGGCTTACTTTGGAGGATCACTTCGGGAGTATGCTTACAACAAATGAAAGTTAGAAGGATTATGATCATATGAGCTGAGGGTGGTTTACATGTTTCCTAATGATCTAAGTATGTTAGAAATAGTGGAGAGAAAGTATGTGTGAAGGTGTGAAAATATGGTGAGAAGTGGCTTGCTATTTATAGGCAAAAAGACCAAACTATATTTCTATCCCAAGGATCCCTTCTGAGAGGGATCCGCCACTTATAGCCCTAAGGATCCGTGGGATCCAAGGACGCTCCTTATTATCCATGGGTCATGGGTCATGGACTTTGGGTCATGGGTACCCAACTAGATACAATGTATCTAGATAATGGGTTATGGACTTTGGGTCATGGGTATGGGTTATGGATCATGGTATTTGCCCAACACATTTACTTTTATTTATGTATTTTATAAAATTTAAGTAACCAAGATTACTTAAGTCTTTAACTAAACATGTTTAATGGTTTTCTAGGGATTTGATCATAACGCAACATAACAAACATGTACGAACCTGTGTTGTAGCATACAAGGAATTGAGTCATCGAGAGGTGTTAAAAGTATGTTGAGACAAAATATAATTACAAGTAACTTATACATTTTACGTTATGTATTACAAGTTACATGTTTGTCATCAACAAAACAAACGAGACTGTATAGATTAAATATCGTAATATTTGAACTAACAATTTCCCCATTTTTTGATCTTCACTTGTGAACTTCAAGTTCTTTGTACTCTTTGAGGATCTTGGAATTATCTTTGACCAGGTGAACCCATCTCAAAAACCATTTTTAAAATTATCAACTTCTTAAAATAAGCTCAATAGCTAAGAAAATTCTTTCAAACATTTTAAAATTATTGCTGTTGAGCTTTTGATTCAATCAATTTCAAAAGCTGATAACAAGCATTATCCTTTACTTCACCAAGCAACTTCTTGTCAAGCACTTCCCTGCAAATCCTGTTTGGAATTGGATATTCCACTTCTATTAGCATATAAACAGTTAAAGTTTCTAATTCCAAACTGTTTGACTAGGGAGACATAAATAGTTGGATTATGAGTGAGGGCATACCTAATGTGGGTACCTTTCAAAAAGTCCATTATCTGCTCGAAGTCGGTGCTTTCATTTGGCTTCTTGAGAAATCCCACTTGATTGTGCTTATCATTGAACTTTAATTGTGCCATTCTTAAGTAAAACTGAAGTACTGGTGAGTGCGGCGTGATTAGGGTTAATGCTGGTGAGAAGACTTAATCGAAGGAAAAGATTTAAACTTTTAAAGATTGAGATAAAGTAAATAATGGATAAATATGAATTCTATAAATAAAAATGATCCATATATATACTTCTGACCGCCTAAGAGTAGGTAACGGTACTATTTATACACTAAAAACGGATTTTCCCTCGACCAACACTAACGGTAATATTTTTAACACTACCAGACTTAAAGTAGTCAACCAGTATTAACCATGACTCACCAGATGTAGGACCTTAAATATCTCAACTTTATCACGTATACCACTTACCAAACGAGTAGAACACGTAAATTAAACACCCACGATATGCGTAGGAATAAGAAGAAAGATTAAGATGGAAAGATGGTAACCTGATATGATAGGTTATGCGTATATGTGTTAGAGAGAAAATAAGATGAAAGGAAACTTATATTACTTGAAAGAAAAACACACACATACACACTCAAGCACACCCCTCAAATGACCATTTGAGGGGTATTTGTACTTCCTTACATATGCCGTAATGGGCTTTGGGATGGGCTTGGATTGGACTTGGATTGGATGACAACTTATACAAGGCTAGCTTAACATAACATTTAGCCATTTAGCTTAGCCCAATCCATGAGCCTGTCGACTATTCTAGCATGATATCTAACACACGTTACAAAGTTCCTAAACGTGAATGACCATCACTTCTAATAAAAATGTTACGGCTAACAATCTCCCCCTAAGGGGTGGTCATTCAAAATATGCTCAACTTGATTAGGTCTTTACTTTCCTTGAGCTTGAACTTTGCGTGTAGATATAGAATAGTCTTGATTCTTTGTTCCTTCATGCTTTGTGATCAGTTAATGTAGTATTCTGCCATTCGTCAACTTCTTTGGTTAGGTGTCTCCACGTCATTCTCCACCATGCTCACACTTCTTTATGACTTTTAATTTCCAATGATGAAGTTCTCTAGTCTTTAAACTTTGTAGATTCTTTGACATTGACGAAGAATCATCTTTAACTTTATGTTGCCTTTGAATTTGATGAGAACTTCATTTGTGAGGTTGTTGGTATGAGCATGTGGAGAATCTGCATGATCTCTTCCTCCCGCGAGCATCCATAAGAATAAAACATAAAACATGGGTTAGAAATAATCCAGCGCTTACAAGTTTGAATTTCGAGTGTGTTAACAGCATAGTGTGAAAACACGTCTCTAATTCTCACAAAGGCCGTTCCTGAACTGGAGTCCCACAAGTGAGATAACGCGATGTACCGAAGTACACCTACAATTTAGGTGAGTCGCTGAGGTACACCGAAGCATCACCCCACGACTGTAGACCGTTTGAGACACACTAAGCGTAATCTACGGGGAGTTACCGAAGTGACCTGCTGTCAGGGCTGATTGATGTTGACCCTGGCAAAAGTTTCCATTCAATCATTGAAGATCACAGATGTGAAACTTCTGATGAATGTTCTGGAAGATTGCTAAGATCTGCGTAGGACTCTAGAATATATCACTTGTGTCCTTATTGATGAACAACAAGCGATGTCATGTCAAGTGTTCCTATGAGATCTTTTGATGAATCTCGTGGCTCTAGACTTAATAGTGCATTTTGGTTTTCCTGAGCGGAGACTAGGGAGAGGGTCTCCTTCTTCAATACCAACGATCTCTAAGAGAAAGCTGATAGTTTACGTAGGTTCCCAGTGAGAATGAAACAAATCCTTTAAGAGGAATTGAGTGGCTAGAAGGTTTAGTGCAGTGCGTCACTGGGTCCATGACGTCTTTGTCTTCAATACCGGCGTCATCTAAGTAACAACCAGTAGCATATGTATTGAACCCGGTTTCTGCCCTAAGGTTGATTATGGAGGGCTATTTCTTTTCACCCTATCTTTTACTTTTCTTTTTAATTCTTCAACCCCTTCTTTCTCATTTCTCACATTACTCCTTTTTTCAATCATTCCTAAGGACTTCTAATACTAACTATTTGTGATGTCCTTGAGTAGATCCCTCCGGCTCTGGCGGATCATAGGACGGATTTACCTATCCTTAGTCACCTTATAACTCCATGACTGTCCCATGTTGCCATAAAACCATTTTTCTTGAAAATCTCTCAAAGTGTTTATGATTGAAAACATGTTTGAAACACTCCGAGAGTTTTATATTTTCAAAAACACTCCCCCTTCACATGTGCTTATAAGTTTTGATAGAAATCTGCACAGTGAGGGTAGAGTTCACACTTTTTGAATTGATCGGCTCATGATAGACAATTCCCCACGAGACACGGTTACGTTGCATAGTTAAAGAGTTCCATTGTCAGTTTTTAGGTGACAACTAGCTCTAGTAACTAACTTGAAGTTGTAAACTCTTTCTAAAAATAAGGTTAGACCCATGAAAGTGCATGTCTATCACGAGTTTCTGAAATGGTACATTACTGACTTTGATTCCTCGTCAATTCAATAGTTTCAACTGAGTCGAGCTCTTTTGAGATTTAAACAACGATCATTAAACTTTTTGATCACATTTTAATCACGTCTTCTCCCCCTCAAAAATAGCATATTCGTGATATTTTTGATATCAACGGATTAAACATTATTTTTAGAATCTTTTGGGGAGACAAACAGATTTGATTTAAGCATGAATTTGGAACATTTTGGTTTTATACTCCCCCTTTAATAAAGCATAATCAATTAAAGGGTTTAGAGGGAGTTATCTTGAGCAAAAAATATTTTGAAAGATTTTGAAAATCTTTTTGAACAATCTTGAAAAAGGTGCTCAAGATGATGATGATTTATTGCCAGTTTTAAATGTAGTGCACTGAAGCATACACTTGATTTTTCTTTAAAACACGAGTTTTGATTTGAAAATAATCAAAAGTCATCATTTTTGTCCGGGTTTCGTACCGAAGTATACGAAAGCCATTTTTTGAAGAAATTTTGAGAAACGACATGTTTTAGAAAACATTTAAATAACTCTCGCTCAAGCATCTGTATATGTCCGTATCATTGTTGAATGACATTTCTAGAAACGTAGAGAATATCGATTATACGAGAGACATGTCGTGAGAAGAATATTTTTGGATTTTTGATTTTCTATTGTTTTTGTATTTTTTGAAAGTTTTATATTTTTATATTTTGCTTTTGTTGGTTTTTTAAATTTTGTATTTTGATTTTCAAAAATATTTACAGCGAAGCTTTTTGGAAAATCATTTTCAGGAAGATTCGAGAAGACGTTCTAATTCCTCAGGGGTTAGGCTTCGCATTCCAATTCGTCGAGCTAAATCGTTAAACCTTTCTTTTGGAAGGGCTTTAGTGAATAGATCGGCGAGTTGGTAATCTGTCTTCACGAAAAATAATTCAACAGTACCTTCTTCCACATGTTCTTTTACGAAGTGATAGCGGACTCTGATATGCATAGTCTTTGAGTGATGAACAGGATTGCATGATATGGCTATGGCACTTTTCGAGTCACAATACATAGGTATTTTATCGAAAGTAAAGCCATAATCTGCGAGTTGTGTTCTCATCTATAGAACTTGAGCACAACACGCAGATAGAGACACATACTCAGCTTCAGCGGTTGAAAGTGCAGTGCAATCTTGTTTCTTTGAAGACCAGCTGACTAACTTTTCACCCAAAAATTGTGCCCCTCCTGATGTACCTTTTGCTGTAACTTGGTCACCTGCGTGGTCCGCATCTGAAAAGGCAATTAGATCAAATACGGATTCCTTCGGATACCAAAGTCCTATGTGAATGGATGTCTTCAGGTACCGAAAGATCCTTTTAACCTCTTTAAGGTGCAGTTCGGTAGGCTTTACCTGAAACCGTGCTAATAAGCAAACAACAAAATGAATATCGGGTCGACTAGCAGTAAGGTACATGAGCGAACCAATCATGCTCTGATATTTCTTCGGATAGATAGGTTTCCCAAACAAATCGGCTCTAATTTTTGGTGATGTTACCATTGGTGTGCCAACAGAGTCACAATTATCCATACCATGATTTTTCAAAATCTCAGTTGTATATTTAGCTTGATTAATAAAAATTCCACGTGGGGATTGATGAATTTGTAAACCAAGAAAAAAATTTAGTTCCCCCATCATGGACATTTCAAATTTGCTTTTCATGAGATTTTCAAAATGTTTTGAAAGATTCAGATTAGTGGACCCAAAAATGATGTCGTCCACGTAAATCTGAACAATCAAAATGTCATTTTTGCATTTTTGTGTAAACAAGGTAGGATCAACAGTTCCTTTGGTGAAGTTGTTTAGGATAAGGAAAGAAGACAGTTCATCATACCACGTTCTCGGAGCTTGCTTTAATCCATAGATTGCCTTTTTGAGTTTGTAGACATAGTCTGGATGTTCCATGTCGATGAAGCCTTCTGGCTGACTCACGTACACTTCTTCTTTCAGAGTTCCATTCAAGAACACGGTCTTAATGTCCATCTGATACATCGTGATGTTTTTGTGAGTTGCATAGGCTAAGAAAATCCTGAATGCCTCAAGTCTAGCTACCGGCACGAATGACTCTTCAAAGTCTATTCCTTCTTCCTGTCTGTATCCTTTGGCCACAAGACGAGCTTTATTGTGAATTACATTCATCTCTTCATCCCTTTTGTTCTTCCATAACCATTTGAGATCAATGACTCGAATGTCAATTGGTCTTGGAACCATATCCCAAGAGTCATGTAGATGGTATTGGAGAAGTTCCTCCTGCATCGCTTCTATCCGTGCGGGTTCTACCATTGCCTCCCGAATGTTCTTCGGTTCAATATTGCTAATTGAGCAAAGGTAAATGCACAAGTCGCGATCGGTGGCAAGTTGGCGTCTCGTCTAAATTGGCCGTGAAGGTTCACCAATAACTTGTTCAATTGGATGGTCTTTTGTCCACTTCAGAGTAGAAGGATACAGTTGGTTAAACGTATGCAAGTTAGATGGTTCTCGTAAGCTTGAAGATGATTCAGCTGATTCCGTAGCAAACGGGTTTTCAAATAAGTCTTCATCTAACGTTGCATCGTTCTGGTTTTGAGTAGGTTCTTCTTGAAATGATATGTTTTGGTTTTGCTCATCAACTGCGGGTAAAACTGTTGTAAGAATAGGATTTGCAGAAGTCGATGTAGATGACGTTGATGGAGTTCGTGCATTTGTTTCGACCGTAGTAGATGCATCTTCTGTTGGTGGTGGTGGATGATTTTGAGCGGGTGCAGCGGAATGATGGTTTGATGCATTTGTCGAAGTTCCACCATAGTATTCATCGAACATTAACTCAAAGAATTTCTCCCATTCATGTTCATGAGGAGTGCCAGCAAAAGTTGATGGAGCTCTTTGTTGTTCGAGTCCTGAACTGATGTGTCCAGAAGTCTGTGGGTTTGGTGCGGGTTCTAATCTATTTTGATTAGAAGCCATCGGATTTAGCGCGGGTTCTAGAGCGAGTCTCTCTGAAGCCATAATTTGTTCATCAAAATTCACATTCATATTCTCCATGATTCTCCTAGTTCTCCTGTTATACACTCTGAATGCCCTCGAGTTATCTGAATATCCAATGAAGATTCCAATATCACCTTTAGCTTTCTGTTTTCCTAGATCTTCTCTATCGTTTGTCGGATAGCACGAAGCGCCAAACACGTAAAGTAAGAGATATCAGGTTTTCTGTTGTTCACTAGTTCATATGGGGTTTTATTGAATCTTGGATGGATTAGGGATCGATTCTAAGTGAAACAAGCAGTGGCAACAACATCAGCCCATAGAAATAAAGGTGCGCTAGAATAGATTAGCATTGTGCGAGCAACTTCCACAAGAGTTCGATTTCTTCTTTCAACTACCCCATTCTGCTGTGGAGTTCTAACAACTGATGTCTGATGAGTGATTCCAACATCTTCAAAATAAGCTCTTAACTCCTGATTAGTAAATTCTGTGCCGTTGTCTGTTCTTACTACTCTTACTGGAGCTTGAAGAAGTACTTGAATACGTTTCAGGAAGGTGATGATGATGCCTGGTGCTTCGTCTTTTGACCTCGGAAATCTAACCTATGTATATCTTGAATAATCATCGACGATAACAAGAATATACTTTTTTCCATTAATGCTTTCAACTCTCATTGGGCCACATAAGTCCATGTGCAATATATGCAACTTTGCTTCTGAACTAGGTACGGGTTTGGGTTTATATGATGCTCTTTTGCTTTTTCCTTGTTCGCATGATGGACATAAGTGATCCTTGGTGTATTTGAACTTTCGAAGTCCGTTGACGATGTTGTCTTTGGCAAGTTTGTTGATTGTATCGAAATTGAGATGGGATAATCGTCTATGCCACAACCAGGACTTTGTTCCAGATGCTCGCATCCTAAGACATATTGGTGATGAAGAGGCCATTTGGTTTATGTCGATAGCATACAAGTTTGTATCACGATTCCCAGTTAAGAGATCTGTGCCATCCAAGTTTCTAACGAAGCAAGCATTTTTCCTAAAAGCAACCTCTAAATCTGCATCACAGAACTGCCCGACTGAAAACAAATTGTGTCCCAACCCTTCAACATAGTAAACCTGAGTGATCAAATAATTTCCAAAAGGTAGATCTCCATAGCCCATGATAGCTGCTACATGATCATTTCCAAAACGTACGGTTCCCATGAATTTCCAGACAAAATTGATCAGCAGCTTCATATTTCCGGTCATGTGCTTGGAGCAACCCGATTCGACGATCCAAAGACATATTTCGATAACCTGACAAGAACAGAAGAAGAAGATTTTGGAAACCGTTTTGATTTTGGTTCTTTTGGGTTAGAGGTAAAGTCCTGATTACACTCATAGAAGTTGTCTATTGAGAAAACAGGTTCATCACTCATTCTACTATTCTAGAATGTGAAATTTCTACCCGTTGGTTTCCAAATATCATTCCTATAATAAAGACTATGCTTCTTATCAGTAGTGTAAAACCTAAGTCTTGCAACTAGGCATCCTATTGGTTTAGCATAAGTTCTTTTTGGGAAGTTCTTCTGAACAGGCTTATCAATCACATTCTTAGAAACACAATCATCTTGAACATTAGTTAAAGATTTCTTGCAAGTTAAACAAACAGATTCAACAGATTCATTAAACTTAGCAGAGTTCATAGGTTCATTACATTCAGATGAAATGTCTTTCTTATTACAAAGCGGTAAATTCCTAGGGTGTTCTTCTACTTTCTTCTCATTATTCAAGCTACTACTCTTAGAGGCATGCGAGACTCTATTGTTCCTTGTATTGCTCTTAGGCTTTAGTCTGCTGCTCCTAGAGGTGCTTTCTAGTCCTGTAGAAGGTAAGGCACACTTATTAAGAATCACATTTTTATCTAGAGAAGTGGTTTCAGCTTTCCTAGTCTCTTTAGAGTGCTTTTCTAAACTTATGTCGTTTGTTCCATATATTTTAGATGTGGAGGCAGACGCATTAGTGGTACTCATCTTAAAAAGGCCAGGTGCTAAAACTTTTGGTGTCTCGATAACCGCTTTTCCTTTTTCAACATTTTGTTTAGGCAAGGCAGGTGGAGTGACTGGTTTTGATAAATCATTTTTCTCATTGACTTTTGGAGGAGGTAGAGAAACAGGCATTTTTGGTTTGAAAACCGGTTTGGGAACATTTGCTTTCTCCTCAGTCAACGGTTTTGTAATCTCAGTATCCACTGCCTTTCCTTTTTGACATTCTAGCTGAGCCCTCAAAAGATCATTTTTTGCTTTCATGTCATTGTAGGCACACTCATACGACAGTTTGTCATACTTGCATTCCTCAGTTTTTCGATCAAGTTGTTTAAAATATGATACATTTTCATTTTCAAGTTTTTCAAGTGCTTTTTCATATTTTGAAACAATTTCAGAGGTCTCAGACTGGAGTCTTTCATGATCTTCAACAGAATATGTTTGTAAAATAATGGACGTAATATCAGTAGTTAGAACATCTTCGAAGAGAGAATCATTTAAATTTTCCAAAACTTTGATGTGTTCAACACTTTCATTAGCTTGCTTTACCAGGGATTTATGGTCCTTGACAAAGTCAGTTGTTTCATTCAAAAATGCTTGTTCAAAATGAATTACCCTTGAGTTGATGTTATTCAGCTGAGGGGCAATTTCAGTTTCAAAAAACTTTTTGTTTTCATTATCAAAACTAGAAAACCAGATGTTAGTTGTAATATGGGTTTTAGTTTTAACAGTCTCTTGAAGTCCCGCAATTCTAGTTTTCACATTTTCTAAAATACTTCTAGCATCACTTGTGTTAAAAGGATTGTTTGAAGACATTTGTTCAATGTTCGAAAGAGATTTTGAGACAACAACTGGTTTTGAAACTGATTTTGAAACTGGTATTGACACTTTGTTTGAAACACTTGGTGTGATGGAAAACTTTGACTTTTCTTTTTGTGTAACAAAAGTAATTCCAGAAATTTTGTTCCATTTGTTGTAGTCGATTGGTTTAATTTCTGGATGATTTTGTTTCATTTTTGATCTACTCTCCTCAGATAGTTCTAACGTTTCAAGAGAATCATGAACAGTTATGGGTTCATGCAAAGGTTTTCCATTATTCAACACATTCCGTTCTTTCTGAGCTTTCTTGAGGAAACAAGGAGGTTTGTTACCAAGGGCCATTTTTTGTGTTGTATGAAAATACGGATTTGTTTGATTAATCAGCATAGTGGTTGATTAGCTGAATGACCCGTTGTAATAAGCAAATTTTCCAATTTTTTGATTTTTTCATCTTTATCAAGAATTTCATCAAGGAGAGAATCTTCTCGTTTTGAAAAATCAGTAATCAACTGTTTCTTCTCTTTTTCAAGATCAGAAAACATTGCTTTTTGTTTAGAAAGTTGGTCATTTAGATCAAAAATTTCCTTGTTTAAAGATTTTATTTTCATGTTCAAATTCACATCAAGTGTGTTATACTTGATTTGCAATTGTTGTTCTTTGAAAACGGAATTTCGAAAACCAGTTTCTAATTCTGACTCTTTGTTTTTGTGAAATTCAAAAGCTTTTGCGTTCTCCTTGTAACTCTCAAGCTCAGCGGTCAATTTAGCATTCGCAGCCTTAGCTTCGCGATTGACCGTTTTAACTTTCTTGATTTCAATGCCACAGTTATTGATTAATGTTTCAAAATAAGCAAGTGTTTCCTCATCAGTCTCAGTATTTTGTGCCACATAGCCTCCACTAGGATCCACATCTGGAGTTTCAGAGTTAGTATTTCTACAACTCGGATTGTCCAGGTATGTATCATAAGTAGGTGCGGATGTCACAGAATGCTGTTCGTCATGAGTAAACACATCAAATATGACATTGTTATAGCATGGATCGATGATTGGTACCTCAGATACTGCATTGGCGTCATAGACAGGAGGTGCGTCAGACTCAGTGTCATACTTAGCTTCCTGAAGATTTGCCATGAAGATGCAGTTTGCATTGATGTCCTCTCGGTCTTCCAAATCATCCATTATAGCTATAAAGTCATGTTCCTTAGCACTCAACTGAAGTCCTGCTTCTTCCTTTTGTACCAACATGATAGCTTTCTGAAGATACACAAGATCCTTCTTTTTCGGCTTAGTAGGACAGTTCCTTGCCATGTGACCCACTCCTTGACAGTTGTAACACGTAACCTGATTACCTTGATTCATATTTCCATAATTCCCAACGACTGGAGCTGCAGCATTCCCATTCTGATTACCCACTGCTCTATTCCCAACATTCTGCCCCATCTGATTTCCAACATTCTGACCCAACTGATTACCCTGATACGGAACCGCCTGATTACCCATGTGAAATCCAGTAGCATATCCCTGCTGATTCCCAATAACTCCAACCATTTGTCCTTGATTACCCATATTCAAACCCGGCTGTGCAATTTGTCTGTTGCGAGTGTTTGATGAAATCCTTTGGTTGTTGTTAGTTGGTATGGAATAGCGACTTCTGAATGCTTTACCCAAGAATGCAAATGCATGTCACAAAGCCCCTTCTTGTTCAGTTTCAGGATCAGTGATTCCTTGTTCCTGGTATTGTGGATATTGTTGTTGTTGAATGACTTGTTATTCTGGTGGATAGAATTGTTGTTGAGGGAAAACAGCTTGTGGTTGTGGAATATATTGCTGCAAGTTTGTATCATATTGGATTTCACAAACACATCAAACCATGATCAAACTAGGCGTATACAATAAGGTTTTAGAGAGAGAAAGAGTTAGAGGTTTGGGAACTTAGTGAGAGAAAATGAAAGTATTATTATGAGCTCTAACCCTCTACCTTGGGAGGTAGAGGGTATTTATAGTCTTACATAAAACGCCACCTGCGGGCTGTGGATCAGGCATACAGTGGGTAAAGACCCGTCCGTCCTCCACGGTGTTACTTAACTAAATACTACTTAACATTAAATAACTACGACTACGAGCTTTCTAACGATTACATATACTTGAGGTGACCGACACTTTAATAACTGGATTTACTAAATCCTAACAATCTCCCCCTAAGGGAGGTCACCTCAAATTACATTGAATACAAACTGATATTACATTAAGATTGTTCTTGGATTCTTGTTAATGTTCTTTGCTCTGTAGCCCGTAGTCTTTGATTCTTCATTATTGCAGGTTTGGTTAATCCAAGTGGAGGTCTTTAACTGATCCACGTGATAATGAGTTTTGAGCCAGTTTTGAGATCATCAGTTACCATAAATCTTTGATTCTTCCTTTGTGGTATTGACATTATGTGATGTTGTGACATTTGGACAGACATGCTCACATTCTGGATCATGATTTCTTCTTATCAGAGTAGCGGAAGGTTTAAATGATTCATGATATTTGCAGCAGCGTAGCAGAAGCATGGAGTGAAAATATCAGAGTTGTTGATGCACTTATCATGATTCCTTTAGAAATGAATGTGTTGTGTGAGCATGCGGCTATGGATTAACCTCTCCATTCTGATCAGCTGCACACATCGGGCGTACCTGTATACAACAGTTAGCAAATAAAGCGCACGAAAGTGTCTTTGATCACTTTCGTTGAATTGAGGTGCACGGCCCACGGTTCCCCGTTGATCAGTACAAGTAATGCCTGTGATCAGGTATAATTCCGAAGAATCTCCTTGACAGGGTTTCGCAGCTGTTCAAGCTGTTCTCAGACCGGAACGTCTCAAAGAAGACAACACGGAGTGAGTGAACCAGCGAATTTGAGATGCACTGATTGATCAAAAGAGATTTGAAAAACAATCGAGTACTGCTCAATAAAGTGTTTTTGCAATACAACGAGGGTTTTTGAGAAAAATCAATTATCAATCATAAACACCTTTTATATTTGAAATATTAATACACAGTCGATGTGCTAAAGAAAAGAATTTTTTAAGCACAACGACCGATTTTTCAAATGTATCCGTCAATCCATAACCTGAACCAGGATTGATTCATAAGTTTGAATCGCCCCATTGTTTCTGTTCAGTTGTCACATGGTTGATCTATTGGATAGATCTCACATGCCACCTACCAAGAGCTTGTTTGATGTTGGCTCTAGAAGGCTTTCCATCTTCATTGTGAATATGTTTGCATATCATTCAGATGTTCTGGCAATACCACAAGGATAATGCGTAGGACTCATAAGATATAAACTCTCTTTCCACATTGTGTGAAACAGAGAGTCTTCATTGACAGTGTCCTAAAGATATTTATTTGATGATCTCGTGGCTCTAGACTCAATTGTGCACGTTTGGTTCCTATGCCAGAGACTAGGGAGAGGGTCTCCTTCTTCAATATCAACAATCTCTAAGAGAAAGTCGATAGATTATGTAGGTTCCCCGTGAGAATGAAACAAGTCCCTTTTAAGATAAACTTGAGTGGCTTGGGAAGATAAGTGTAGTGCATCACTGGGTCCATGATGTCTTGTCTTCAATACCAGTGTTACCTTAGTAACCACCAGTATCATATGAATTGAACCCAGTTTCTGCCCTAAGGTTGAATTAATGGAGTGCTATTTATTTTCACCCTTTTCTCATTCAATTCTTTTTCATTCTTGAAAGCCTTCAGTGCTTACCGAGACTTCATAACTAGAACCTTGTTGGGTTTATTCTAGTTCTAGCTCTATCTCAGTCGGCACTCTTCCCATATCTCACTTTTCTCCTTTTTTCATCATACCTAAGGACTCTACACTATCTAGTGGATTGTCCCTGGGTAGATCCCTCCGGCTCTGGCGGGATCGTGGGAACAAATACCTACCCTAACCATCCTTATATCACCATACATGAAGTAAATTTGGTCGGTCTATTTGGTATATTTCATCTGCCATTGGAACCAATTGAAAACCTTTTGAGAATCAATCCAGATACTTGTGATATATTATCAAAGCATTTTGTACCTGAATTATTTTTGATATTTTTAGAAAAAGAGCTCCCCCTCAACATGTGCATCATGTATTTGAAATCATTTTGGCACACAGAGGCAAGAGGAAGGATTCACTTCTTTGGTTACCAACATTACTTTCCTGATCAAAAATATTGTTTTTCATACTTTGTTAAGGATAATTTTGGGAAGGATGTGGTTTTCAAAAACTTGCACATATTAGGGAAAACCTGAACATTGAAACAAATCAATCACATTTCAATCCTTTTTGGTTTGAAATATATGATCCCCCTCAACATGTGCATGGAAAATTTGAAATCGTTTGGCACATGTGGGAAGGAGAGCTTGTAGATCACTATAAAACCATTTATTGAATTATCAGTTTAAATCTAATTTAAATCACCAATTCTCCCCCGATAACAATTTTCAAATCATTTGAGATTTGTGATCTCTGGAGATTTAAATTGATTTTGAAAGCTTTTGAGGAGAATTGTGACTTGCTTATGAAAACATTTAACCGATAAGGATCAAAGCTGAGACTTTAAACTCCAAAAACACGCTTGAGTATCTTTTGAAAACATGACATAAACCTTGGTCTGAACCAGTTGTATGACAAATAACCTTTTAAATGTTTTGCCAAAAGTAGCAGAATTCGAATTAATTACAGTATGCTTATAGCTAATACTAGAATCAACATGATTCGTTTTTATTCAACTCAAACTTAATGTTCCTAGGGTGGTCTTCCACTCTCTTCCAATGCACATTCTTAGCTTGCGAGGTCCTATCTTGCTTTGTATTGCCTGGAGGCTTTGACCCGCTTGCTTTAATGTCACTGATTACTCCTGTAGAGGGAATTATGGGAACATTAGTTGGTTGGGCTACCTTTTTCATTCCCGAACTAAAAGTGCAGGGATTTGAACTACTTGAAGGCACATTAAAATTCACTTTCTTAATGCTGGGCATAGAATGGTTTGTATACTTAGCACTAGGCATGGAACAAGGCATCACAACTTTATCTTTCGCACCTAATGATTTAGGACATGTTGCTATTAAACATTCTAACATCTCCTTAGATCGTTTGGCCTGAATGCAAGCAAACCTAATTTCACTATCAAGTGGCTTATTTATGAAGTCCTCTTCTATAATCTCACGGAGACATTCAAGACTATCCTTAAGGCGAGCAAGATAATTATGAAATACAAGTTCGTTATTCCTAAGATGAGGAGGAATGTATTTAACAGTCACAATATATTTAGAGTCTGCAGATGACTTTGATGCAACATTCTCATTGATGACAAGTGGCATTTTCCCTTTTTCCTGACTCCTCAGATTCTCAATTTCTTTTTGTAAAGACGTTATTTTTTAGTTATTCTTGTCACGAGTGACTTTCATTGAATCATATAACTCTTTAAAGTGTCGTTTAACTTTTTCATTTTCTTCTAGAAAACTCTCATTTCCTTTTGTAAAACATTAACCAAGTTTTGAAGATGAAAAGTTTGAGAACACTGAGAATCTAAAGGAGGAGGCATTTGGGAGCCAGTCACATTGTTCTTTTCACCCTTTAATTGTGAAATTTGGGCTTTCAACTTTTTGATCGTGTTACAATGAGCTTGAATCTGTTCGTCACGTTTGTTTATTTGAAAAACTGCATCAAACTCTAGAACATTTGAGGATGTTTTGATGTTTGAGGTTTTGACATTTTCTTTGAGATGTTGATATTTTAGTTGCAGATCGAAATGTTCAACTTCTAGCTTAGAAAGATGTTTTACCAAATTATCGTGATCATCCTGATTAATTTTCTCATTTAGTTCTGAGTTTTTGTTTTCAAGCTCAATGACACGATCATGGGAAATTTTCAAAGCAACAGATAATTCATGAAATTGAGATGTAGTAATAGAATACTTAGTCACAGTATAAAACATATCTTGAGCAACACAACTCGAAATCAAGTTCTCATTTAAGATATGCAAGTTCTTCCTTTCAAGTAGGGTTGGATCAGTTGGAAAACCCCTTGCCTCTCAACCGAGAGGTCAGGGGTCCGATCCTCACTCCCTACAAAATGCTGGAGGTCCTTTCTACCTTTGGTAGACCTGGAAGCAGCCTCTCTACCTTAGGTAGGGGTAAGGCTGTCTACATCTTAACCTCCCCCATACACCGGAAACGGTATTGGGTACCCATAACCCGTGGAAGACGGCATTGGGCGTTACTTTTTTTTTAAGTTCTTCCTTTCAACTTCATTATATTTGAGTTCCTGTTCATAATCATTGACCTCAACTATCATTGCATCAAATTCCTTTTCCATTTCTTTTATATATGAGTTTATTCCCTTTTGAAGACTCTCAAATTGACCTTTTAATTGTTTAAAGAAAGGCATGACCTTAGTTAAATAACATTCTTTAGTTTGCTTAAAACCCCTTTCCCCTTCAGTAATCCCAGTGGGTGTGATCCTTCAGTAATCCCCTTACATGTTTTTCTCAAAATCAACAAATAGTTGATAAATAACATACAGGCTGATTAAGGTCTTGCTATTAGTGGAAATAGTTCTAGGAACTAAATGCATTGGTGTATTTGGAGGGTACACAGTAGCTGCAGGAACTTTCCTAAGGGGAGGGTTTGTTTCAACAAGTTCACTTGCGTTTTGCTTATCCATATCTTTCTTCCAAAAAATTTATTCTGGGGTTAATTGGGTTTGAGGCTTAAACCTGTTCAGAGAGATCCGATTTTCTTTTGTGTAATCATGGGGTTTGAACGTAATGTTTTGCTTTTTACACTCAGGATCTTTTAGCTTCTTATCCATTTTCTCCCTATTGACTTCTTCAAATTGCATATCTTCCTCAGTGCACTTAGCGCAACTAGGTTTCTACCTAGGCTTAAGGATTTCATTACCATCATATATTACCTTCTGAGCCTCTCTTGCTATTTTATCATACTTAGGATTGGGTTTCTCAACGAGGGGAATACTATGCTTATCGCTTAAGACTCTATGCTTAGTGATCATGTGAGAAGTCTGAATGGTATTCCCTTGTACGTACAACTTATTTTCAAGCTTGTTTTTCAATGTTTTTAGATTGGAAAAATCATTCAAAAGTTTTGATTCCTTAGCATTAAATTCATGTTTAAGCACTTTAACATTATCTTGAAGTTCTTGCTTTTGCTTAACAGTTTTAGAAAGCTTTTCTTGTAAGGAATTTAACTCTTGTTTTAACACTTCTTCTCTAAAATTACTTTTTATAATGATTGTACGCATTTGGTCATCCATTTCCAGCTCACGAGTAGTTAACTCAAACTTAGCACGCTGTTCATAAATAGCAACTTGTTCTTTATAGGCATTCAGTTCAGATATAACAGAATCATCAGGGGCACATGCAGTGTATTCATCAAAAACATAGTCATCATTGACTGCAGAAGATGCATCACTTGGTACAATCTCACTTTCACTTTGCTTCACATATTGATCATATGGGACAATATTGCTATTACCCTCATTATCAATATATGATTCATAAGTTTCAAGAGATTGTACTTCATTATGCATCTTTTGCTTATCAACTTCATTGTATAGTTTTAATACCTCTGAAATGATTGAATCTTTGGATGGACTAGCCTGTTGTGGTGATGAGACCTTTGGAGAGACCATTGGTGAAATGCTAGCCATGAAGATTGTCTGGGCAGTAGGTTTATCATCGACATCAGAGTCAAATGCATCACAGTCCGCTACTTGAAAGGCATTTTGATGATTGTGACCTATTTCCTGAATTGGCTGCTCTTCAACATCAGCATCATAAGTTTTGGCATTTCCCTCAGCAAGAAACAACAACTCCTCTTCATCCAAAGCTGCTCCATTATCCTGAGCTTGCACAAGTAACATCTTGTCTCTGAAGTATTCTGCATTTTGCGGACATTTTGGAGATGTGCAGTTCCTCGCAATGTGTCCATCCCCACCACAGTTGTAGCACTTGATTGGCTTTACTTGTCCTTGATTGGCATTCCTTCCACGATTCTGATTAACCACATACCCTCCACCAACTCCACCTCTTCCCTGTTCATACTGCCTACCTTGAACTGGTTGCACCATAACCTTTCCATCTCTGACAATAGCATGATTGTGTAGATTGGATGCAATTCTGATTTCATTGTTAGTGTGAAGACTGTTAGTATCAGGAGTAAGGGTCAAGTTTCGTTTAACCATAAGGGCCAGTTGATTGATGAAGTGTTCCATGACTGCATCAGCATCCGGTTGCTTGAACCTCGGATCGGGAATGAGTTTGTGATTACCGTTTCCAGTAGGTATGACTTGTAAAGCTTTTGTAGTAATCCCAACATTGGTGTAGAAAGCTGTTGAATCATTTGATGAACTTGTTTCTCCCTGTTTAGATTTGAACTGTTTAAGAATCATTCGTTCAAAAATAGCATGTCTCTCATTCTGAAGACGGAAGGCATACAGTTGCTCATAGTTGGTGTTCTTCAATCCTTTGGTTAGCTTCATAGAGGTGACAAATTTGTGCCATTCGGGAATCATGTTGTTCACAAACTTTGAGTTCAGCTGAATATTTGGCATGTTCATTTTGATATTCCTCATATCATTCACAAGCTTGTGGAATCTCACGTAATATTCATAGACACTTTCTTCTGGTTTCATCTTAAAGTGCTCAAATTCATCATAGAGTTGTGATTCTCTATCTTCTTTAGTTAATTCAGAACCCGAGAGAAGCATCTTGACATTATCCCAAACCGCCTTGGTTTCAGTGTCGTGATTGATAAGCTTGTAGATATCTTTTGGAAGACCTTGAAGTATAATGTTTCAAGCCTTGATATCAGCATCGAATCTCTTTTTCTCCTTATCACTGAGCTCATCATACGTCTTTGGTATGTCCAATACAAAGATCATTGTTCCATCTGCAGCAGTATCGAGTATGTCTCTAGTTGTCTCAACTTGATAAGGTCCTTCATCAATTGACTTGAGAATGTTGACTCCATTTTCCTTTCCTAGACAATACAACCTAATTCGTTGAGCCCATGAGTCATAGTCAGTTTTATCAAGCATGGGTGGACGAGTATCTGAACCAACTGCTTGAACGTCCTCAACTACAGTAGAGATGATTGTAGGCACGTTGGTAGACATGTTTACAGATTTTACGGGATTTTATAACTCTATGATTAAACCGGGAAATAGATTCTTTCACGGGATTTTACTAAATCAAGAGAAAACCGTATTAGAAACAAATATCAACCAAGTCGCTAAGTCACCAAGTCGCTAAGTAGCAACTCGCTAAAACCTCAAGTCGTTGTGAATCAAGTCGCTAAGCACAAGTCGCTATGAACCAAGTCGCTAAACACAAGTCGCTAAAGCACCAACTCGCTAAGCAGACAAGTCGCTAAAGAACAACTCACTAAGTGAACCAAGTCGCTAAAGACACCAAATTGCTAAACCGACAAGTCGCTAAAGAGCAACTCGCTAAGAGATCAAGTCGCTAAAGAGTAACTCGCTAGTAACAACAAAGACAAGTCGCTAGAAATAATAGAGACAAGTCGCTACGTCAACCAAGTCGCTAGCCGAAGTGGAACCTCCACTACTTTGTACTGTTTGTCGGCTTGTCTCAATAAACAAGTCGCTAGGATCAAGTCGCTACTACTTCAACTATAAGTCGCTGCAAATTAACAAAGCAAATCGCTACGAAGAAAAACTACTCCGAGACTCAAGTCGCTAGGTAGAAAAACTTAAGGACAACACTTTTCAATCAAAAACAAGCCCAACCACAGTGATTTAAGCTTTCCAAATCAAAACCTAAGCACTTACAATGATCCTAAACACAAAAGTACACTCAAAATTCAAACTTTAACACAAGAAATGATCCAAATGATGCAAAAACCACTAAACTTTTTCAAACTCAAAAACCATATAAAACCACTAGAAATCCAAGAATATGTAAGAGAGATGATCAAACCATGGCTCTGATATCATTTGTATCATATTAGATTTCACAAACACATCAAACTAGGCGTATACAATAAGGTTTTAGAGAGAGAAAGAGTTAGAGGTTTAGGAAGTTAGTGAGAGAAAATGAAAGTATTATTATGAGCTCCAACCCTCTACCTTAGGAGGTAGAGGGTATTTATAGTCTTACATAAAACGCCACCTAAGGGCTATGGATCAGGCATACAGTGGGTAAAGACCCGTCCGTCCTCCACGGTGTTACTTAACTAAATACTACTTAACATTAAATAACTACGACTATGAGCTTTCTAACGATTACATATACTTGAGGTTAGTGGAAGATGATGAAGCTTGTTGTTGTGTATTTACTGTAGTTTGAGTCTTTGCAATTAGTGCCAATGGATCATGATTCTTTGCCAATCTTTCTTTCCTGACTTCATTCACTTCAGTTTGGTTTTGTTTCTGAAAATCGTTGAGTTGATCAAAGTTCACCTGATGTAAGTCTTTTGTTTGGTTGACAATAGTGACATATCGTCCCCATTCTTCTGGAAGATTGTTCAGGAATTTGATGTTACTCACGATAGTTCTGGTTTCCAACTTGTTTCTGATAAGCTCATTCATTAAAGTGCAAAACCTTCCATAGTAAGATTCAATTGGTTCTCCTGGAGTAGATGTAAATTTTTCCCATGCAGTTAGCAGCTTGTTCTCCGTATCTTGTTGACCAATTTCTGTTCCATGACAAAGCCGTCTAACACGTTCCCACATATCGAAAGCAGTTTCACAACTGTCTACAGCAGCAAAGATGTCTCTTGGTAAACCCAGTTGGACAATATGAATTGCCATGTCATATGTTTCGACTTGCTTCTTATCCTCTTCAGTGTATTCTGATTCATATTGAGTACGAAAGGATGGTGGGACGGGAGGTGTTGCATCAGCATTTCCAGGGTCTTGGACTTGTCGAGGCTTGAAGGGTCCATTCGTAATGGATTGAATCATTAGTTTTCCATTAGGTTTGGTCTTGATGTAGCGGAGCATACGACTTGTCCATTGAAGATAACCACCTTTTTCCAACATAGGAGGACGGTTTTCGGCATTGGCTGCATGAATGTCTTGTTGAGTTGCCATTGATGAAGGTATTACTGATAAAGTTGATGTAGGATTGATTCAACGATAAAGGAGTTGTGTTTGATGAAGATTAAGCTCGGTTGTTGTAGTTAAAATTGGGTCTGAAAACTTAAAAACCTTAATAACTTCTTTTCGGAGCATTTTTAGGACTTGAAAGTTGACCCGAATGAACTTTAGCCAGATTAATGTGCCAATCTATTCGTTCTCACGGTCGTTTTGATGGGTAGAACGCTGAAAACGGAGTTACGGTTCAAAAGTTATAGCCGTTTGTAGTTTTGCTCAAAATCTTACTCGTAATCGTGTTCTTAAGCGTAGGACTCGATGCTTATGCGTAGGATTGCTTATGCGTAACTCTCCTTAGGCGAAAGATGATGCTTATGCGTAGACCCAGACTTACGCGTAAACTTAAGGTTAAACGTAAGCTTATGCGTAAACATTATACTTAGAAGTAGAGTACCTTACGCGTAAGATTTAACTTATGCGTAGAGTGCTTACTCGTAAGCTTTCTGCTTAGGCGTAAGATTAGATTTAAAAACCAAAATCCTTCACACTCATCCAAGCGTGAAAGATATCCACAAGTCGAAGTGTTTTTCAAGCTAATCCAAGCAAGGAAAACACTGAGTAACCGTTGTTGCACGAAGATGGTTCACCAAACGTAAACTTCAATTCTTACGCGTAGTACCTTACGCGTAGGAAAAGAGGGTTTTGACTTTTTCTTACGCGTAAAAAGAGGGTTTTGACTTTTTTGTACTTGCAACATTACGCGTAAAACAACCCAGTTTTTGCAAAATCATGAATTTTTCACCCAAAAACACGTTTTCAAACAATTTCTTTTGCACAAACTTCTTCCAAAACACTTATATATCAATAAAAACTACAACTTTAACCTTAAAACCACGTAAAAATCAAAACTTTATGCCAAAAACTCACGGTTTTAAATAAAAAATGCAACCTTTTATGTAAAGTTTGAAAAAAAAAACGTAACACAACACTCCTAAACCATTGTTAGGCGATTGATACCAATTGTAGGACCTTAAATATCTCAACCTTATCACGTATACCATTTATCAAACGAGTAGAACACGTAAACCAAACACCCACGAGATGCGTAAGAGTAAGAAGAAAGATTAAGATGGAAAGATGGTGACTTGATATGATAGGTTATGCGTATATGTGTTAGAGAGAAAATAAGATGAAAGGAAACTTATATTACTTGAAAGAAAAACACAGACATACACACTCAAGCACACCCCTCAAATGACCATTTGAGGGGTATTTATACTTCCTTACATATGCCCTAATAGGCTTTGGGATGGGCTTGGATTGGACTTGGATTGGATGACAACTTATACAAGGCTAGGTTAACATAACATTTAGCCATTTAGCTTAGCCCAATCCATGAGCCCGTCGACTATTCTAGCATGATATCTAACACACGTTACAAAGTTCCTAAACGTAAATGACCATCACTTCTAATAAAAATGTTACGGCTAACTCCAGACTTAACCATTTTTCACTTACTGTATAAATGGCACGACTTCCATCTTGTTTTCATCCATGCAATTCGTGGAAAATTGATTCAAAAACCAAGAAATATACAATAGGTAGTTCTTTAAACTAGAATTAACTCAAATTGACTACGAGAATTAATTCTTATAACAACCAATTGTAACGGAATTGTTTAAGCACATCTAAAATATTGTAGCAAACACATAAATCAAAGTTATTTCAAGGTGTTCTAAATGCACCAAATCAATCTAACACATCCATAATGATCTAACTATCCTTTGTGTAGCCTATGCTACCACCAAAGGTAACAAAACCTCCTTGAACTTCCTCAAACTCCTCCAAGTGATCCTTGTTACCAGTCATATGCCCAAAGCATCTACTGTTAACAATTTCTATGCCTCCTAGCTTCTAGTGTGGATGTTCCTTCACATTAAAAAGAGAAATTAGTTTCTCTTGGGGACCCAGGCCTATACAGGCTTGGGTCTGCCTTGTGGACCTTGAGAATTCAAAGTATAAACTGAAAATGGTCCACTATTACTCTTGGAGTGTGGTTTGGTCTGTCTCCAAGTATAACCTGTTGAGGGCTTAACAGCAGTCCCTCCATTACCTTTTGCAGCATAAGATTTAAACATTTGAGCTGCATTACAATGAAGGGCAAAGTTCACCAATTTTGAATTTATGGCCAGTAGGCTTCCACTGAAAACCCACATTAATAAATTTTTTCCCTATAGGCTTCCAAGATTGCTTAACCTGTTTTGCATTCCAAACTTTATCTACTGGGGATTTAACAGAATGCCTCAAATAGGACACAACACATTCATCATGATTACCAGAAATTAAACATTCATTACATGTTTTGCAAGCAGTAGTAGAATTCGAATTAATTAAAGTACACTTATAGCTAATACTAGAATCAACACGATTCAAATTGTTCAAGTTAAACTTATTATTCCTAAGATGGTCTTCTACTTTTTTCACTTGATCACTTTTAGCTTGCGAGGTCCTATCTTGCTTTGTATTGCCTGAAGGTTTTGACCCGCTAGCCTTAGTGACGCTGCTTACTCCTGTAAAAGAAATGACGAATTAGTTTGTTTCACTACTTTTTGTTTTTCTGGCATAGAAGTGCTGGGCTCTGAGACTTTAGGAGATACATCAAAAGTAATATGCTTGACCTTAGGCCTGCAAGAGTGTGCACCAAGTCTATCTCGCTTAGTATCACTATTAGGATAGGTGCCTAAGACATATTCTAACATTTCTTGAGATTTTTCAGTGTAAATGCAAGCATTGGCAAAATCACTATCTAGAGGCTTCTCTACTCTAGCATCTTCAACTATCTCACGAACAATATCTAGGCTATCCTTAAGGCAAGTGAGATAAGATTGACACACAGTCCAATTATTCTGAAGAGGAGGGGGAATATACTTAACATTGATTGGAAACTTCTTACAAGCAGACACCTTTGATACAACATGATCATCACTAGTGATTGGTATTTTCCGTTTTACTTGAGTCTTCAGATTCTCAATTTCTATAAGAAAAGAAGTTATCTTTTCATTGTTCTTGTCACGAGTGACCTTAATTGATTCATATAACTCTTTGAAATGCAGTTTTACTTTAGCATTTTCAGCTTGAAGACAATCATTTTCTTGTTGCACTTTATTAATGATGTTTTGAAGTTGGAAATTCTAAGAATCTAAAGGAGGAGGTATATGGGAGCTGTGGATTGACCTCTCCATTCTGATCAGCTGCACACGTCGGGCGTACCTGTATACAACAGTTAGCAATAAAGCGCCCGAAAGTGTCTTTGATCACTTTCGTTGAATTGAGGTACACGGCCCACGGTTCCCCGTTGATCAGTACAAGTACTGCATGTGATCAAGTATAATTCTGAAGAATCTCCTTGATAGGGTTTCGCAGTTGTTCAAGTTGTTCTCAGACCGGAACGTCTCAAAGAAGACAACACGGAGTGAGTGAACCAGCGAATTTGAGATTCACAGGTTGATAAAAAGAGATTTGAAAAACAATCGAGTACTACTCAATAAAGTGTTTTTGCAATACAACGAGGGTTTTTGAGAAAAATCAATTATCAACCATAAACACCTTTTATATTTGAAATATTAATACACAATTGATGTGCTAAAGAAAAGAATTTTTGAAGCACAACGACCGATTTTTCAAAGGTATCCGTCAATCCATAACCTGAACCAGGATTGATTCATAAGTTTGAATCGCCCCATTGTTCCTGTTCAGTTGTCACATGGTTGATCTATTGGATAGATCTCACATGCCACCTACCAAGAGCTTGTTTGATGTTGGCTCTAGAAGGCTTTCCATCTTCATTGTGAATATGTTTGCATATCATTCAGATGTTCTGGCAATACCACAAGGATAAGGCATAGGACTCATCAGATATAAACTCTCTTTCCACATTGTGTGAAACAGAGAGTCTTCATTGACAGTGTCCTAAAGAGATTTATTTGACGATCTCGTAGCTCTAGACTCAATTGTGCACGTTTGGTTCCTATGCCGGAGACCAGGGAGTGGGTCTCCTTCTTCAATATCAACAATCTTTAAGAGAAAGTTGATAGATTATGTAGGTTCCCCGTGAGAATGAAACAAGTCCCTTTTAAGATAAACTTGAGTGGCTTGGGAAGATAAGTGCAATGCATCACTGGGTCCATGATGTCTTGTCTTCAATACCAGTGTTACCTTAGTAACCACCAGTAGCATATGAATTGAACCCGGTTTCTGCCCTAAGGTTGAATTAATGGAGGGCTATTTATTTTCACCCTTTTCTCATTCAATTCTTTTTCATTCTTGAACCCCTTCAGTGCTTACCGAGACTTCATAACTAGAACCTTGTTGGGTTTATTCCAGTTCTAGCTCTATATCAATCGGCACTCTTCCCATATCTCACTTTTCTCCTTTTTTCATCATACCTAAGGACTCTACACTATCTAGTGGATTATCCCTGGGTAGATCCCTCCGGCTCTGGCGGGATCGTGGGAACGAATACCTACCCTAACCATCCTTATATCACCATACATAAAGTAAATTTTGTCGGTCTATTTGGTATAGTTCATCTGCCATTAGAACCAATTGAAAACCTTTAGAGAATCAATCTAGATACTTGTGATATATTATCAAAGCATTTTGTACCTGAATTATTTTTGATATTTTTAGAAAAAGAGCTCCCCCTCAACATGTGCATCATGTATTTGAAATCATTTTGGCACACAGAGGCAGGAGGAAGGATTCACTTCTTTGATTACCAACATCACTTTCTTGATCAAAATTATTGTTTTTCATACTTTGTTAAGGATAATTTTGGGAAGGATGTGGTTTTCAAAAACTTGCACATATTAGGGAAAACCTGCACATTGAAACAAATCAATCACATTTCAATCCTTTTTTGTTTGAAATAGATGCTCCCCCTCAACATGTGCATGGAAAATTTTAAATCGTTTGGCACATGTGGGGAGGAGAGCTTGTAGATCACTATAAAACCATTTATCGAATTATCAGTTTAAATCCAATTTAAATCACCAATTCTCCCCCGATCACAATTTTCAAATCATTTGAGATTTGTGATCTCTGGAGATTTAAATTAATTTTGAAAGCTTTTGAGGATTATTGTGACTTGCTTATGAAAACATTTAACCGATAAGGATCAAAGCAGAGACTTTAAACTCCAAAAACACGCTTGAGTATCTTTTGAAAACATGACATAAACCTTGGTATGAACCAGTTGTATGACAAATAACCTTTTGATTTAAATGAAATCATTCTCCCCCTCAATCAATGACATAAGTTGTTGATTGAGAGATAGAGATTTTGACCAATGTCAAATTTAGATTATTTTCAAAAATTGAGATCGAGTTATTTTAATTAGTTTTCAAAAAGATAACAAATACTTGTTTTTAGAATCAGAGCATGAGATTTGAATAATAAGATAAAGCATGGCTCTGTTCTTTCTTTCAAGATTTTCTAATTTTTATGGATTTTGAAAATTTTATATTTTGCTTTTTGAATAACTATTTACAAGAGATGGATGCAGAAAAACCTTTTACTCCTCTTCTTCCTCTTGAAGACGTTTAAGTGTTTCTGGTTGTAGACTCTTTAGACCAAGTCGTGGGAGGATAAACTCAAAACGTTCTCTAGGAAGAGCTTTGGTGAAAATGTCTGCTAACTGGTATTCAGTTCTCATAAAATAAAGTTCCACCACACCGTTTTCCACTTGCTCCCTGATGAAATGATGTCGAATGTCGATGTGCTTTGCTCTTGAGTGTTGTACGTTGTTGCATGAGAGAGCAATGGCACTTTTGTTATCACAATACAGAGAGATTTTGTTGAATTGAAAGCCATTGTCAAATAATTTGGGATCTCATCCATAGGATTTGAGCACAACAAGATGACATGGCTATGTATTCAGCCTCTGTAGAGGATATAGAAGTACTCATTTGTTTCTTTGAAAACCATCTCACACCCAAAAACTGAGCACCTCCAGACGTACTTCGACGTGTATCTTGACATCCTGCATGATCAACATCTGCATAGGCTGTTAGTGACATACCGGTGTCCTTCGGGTACCAAAGTCCCATATTGATGGTTCCTTGGAGATACCGAAAGACCCGTTTAACCGCTTCAAGGTACTTTTTAGTAGGCTTACCCTGGTATCTAGCACACATGCATACATCAAACAGAATGTCTGGTCTGCTGGCAGTAAGGTACATCAGGGATCCAATCATACTACGATATTTCGTTTGATCTACCATGATCCTTGAGTGATCCTCATCCAGTTTGGTACGTTATACCATGGGAGTGTCAACGGTGTCACAAGTATCAAATCCAAATTTCTTTAAAATTTCATTTGCATATTTAGATTGCTTTATAAAAATGCCTCCGGGACTTTGTGAAATTTGTGATCTCAAGAAAAATGACATTTGTCCCATCATAGACATTTGAAATTTTGAACCCATCTCATTATAAAATCGGTCACATTCATTGGGGTCAGTCGAGGCAAAAATAATATCATCAACATAAATTTGAACGTGAATTAAATGTTTGCCTGACATTCTGGTGAACAATGTTGGATCAACTGCTCTTTTGCTGAATCCGGTAGATAGAAGAAACTTTGATAGCGTATCATACCATGCCCTTGGAGCTTGCTTCAAACCGTAAAGGGCCTTCTTCAAGCGATAGACATGAGTAGGATGCTCTGGATTCACAAAACCTTCCGGTTGACTGACGTATACGACTTCTTTAAGATCTCTATTAAGAAAAGCCGTCTTTACATCCATCTGATAGACAACCATGTTCTTACTTGCAGCATTAGCCAGGAAGATTCTGATTGCCTCGATACGTGCAACTGGAGCAAATGATTCTTCAAAGTCAATACCCGCCTCTTGACGGTATCCTTTTGTAACCAATCGAGCCTTGTTCTTTAATACATCACCATGCTCATCAAGTTTTACTTTGAAGATCCACTTTAGAGCAATGATCATAGCACAGTCAGGAGCAGGTACTAATTCCCATACATCTAGTCGATCAAACTCATAAATTTCTTCTTGCATGGCATTGAACCAGCTGTCTTCATTCATGGCCGTTTTAACGTCTTTAGGTTCGATCTTAGATAGTACGGAATTGAAGAAGCACCATATGGCATCAGTTGCAAGTTGTTTACGAGTGGATACTGGACGAGAGAGGTTTCCAATGATGTTATCCAATGGATGATCATGTGTCCATTTTCTAAGGTGTTCATGTGGTTGTTGTTGAGGAAGTGAAGTAGCAGAGTCGTTTTCTCCTGATGAAGCTGGATCTGATGATGGATCAGGAGCAAATATGTTCTCAAAGGGGGCATCTTCAGGAGTAGCAAAGGTATTATCTCCATCATAGGTGCCAGACACAATTCCATGATGTATACTCGATGATTGATGATTTGTTGATGAGACATAGTGATCAACAGCAGGCGCTTCTTGACTTAATGACATAGAAACTGAAGGGTTGACTTCATTGACAGGGATAGGAGCAGCCTTTGTTGATGGAATTGAAAAATCATTAGCAATTGGCTCATAGTGTTCATCAAACATTGGATCAAACAATTTCTTCAAATCATCTTCTGAAGGAGGTACATAAGGAGTTGCTGGTGAGAGATTTTGTTAAAGAGACGAACCAATAGGACTACTTAATGAAGGTTGTGATGCGGGTCCAGAACTTGATTGTCCTGGAGCCATTTGCCCGGACAGCTCATCGAACGTGACGTGAATAGTTTCCATGATATCTTGAGTTCTTTTGTTGTAGATTCGGTAACCCTTCTTGTTTGATGCATAACCTACAAAAACTCCAATGTCCGCCTTAGCTCTTAATTTACCTAAATCTTGACCGTCATTCATTGGATAGCACAAAGCACCGAACACACGAAGGTAGGAGAGATCAGGTTTTTGTTTATGGACAAGTTCGTATGGAGTTTTTTCATGAGAGGTGTGTATAAGGGAACGATTTTGGGTGTAGCAAGCAGTGGCAATGGCTTCAGCCCAAAGAAACATTGGAACCTTTGAATAAATTAGCATTGTTCTTGTGGCTTCCACAAGAGTTTGATTTCGTCTTTCAACTACACCGTTCTGTTGAGGAGTTCGAGGAACACTTCTTTGATGACTGATTCCAACACTTTCATAAAATTGACTTAGGTCTTTGTTAACAAACTCTGTGCCATTGTCTGTTCGAACAATTCTAACAGTATTGTTGAGTCGAACCTGAAGCTGCTTGATAAGTTTGATGATGACATCTGGAGTTTCATCCTTTGTCCTCAAAAACTTTACCCAAGTAAATCGAGAGTAGTCATCCACAAAGACTAAAATATATTTTTTCCCATTTATCGTTTGCACTCTCATTGGTCCGCATAAATCCATATGAAGGGTATGAAGAACTTCCATTACTGAGTTTGTGGGTTTGGGTTTGTGGGCATTTTTCTTGCTTTTTCCCAATTGGCATGCTGAAAAAAGATGATCTTTTTTATACTTGAATCTGGGTAAGCCTCTTACAAGATCCTTTCTGGAAAGATTATTAATGGTTCCGAAGTTCAAGTGATTGAGACGACGATGCCATAACCATGATTTTGTTTTCGATGCCTTTGACAACAAGCAGATTGGAGAAGACTTTATCATGTCTTCGATAAAGATGGTGTAAATATTTGAACCACGAGTTCCTCTTAACAGTTCCACACCATCAAGTTCTCTAACGAAACAAGTATGTTTTCTAAAAGCCACTTCTAGATCGAAATTACAGAATTGACCAACAGAGAACAAGTTATGACCAAGACCTTCAACATAATATACCCTGGAGATTACACTTTCACCAACAACATAGTCTCCATAACCCATAATTGCACCGAAATGGTCGTTCCCGAATCTAACTGTCCCGATGAATTTACTCATGAAGTTCATGAGCCGCGAGCGATCTCCAGTCATATGCTTGGAACAGCCTGAGTCTAGGTACCATAGAACGATTTGAACGATCTACAGTTGAACACAGACAAGAATGGATAACTGGATAATTGGGATCCCCATGCAAGAATGGGTTCCATTCGGTTAGTAACAGTGATTGGAACACCCACATCAGAAGTGGAAACAATGGAATCATCAGGGATAGATGCAGTGCTAGTGTCCGTATTTGACCTATTCAAAGTATGTTCACTTCTTAAAGGAATAGTTCTACCAGTAGGCATCCATTTTCTAATGAGCATTGACTTGGAAAATTTAGGGCACAACTTATTAAGATTAAACTTGTGGCCAGTAGGTATCCACTGATAACCTATGTTACTAAATTTTCTTCCTGTGGGTTTCCAATGTTTTCTAACCTTCTTTCTCCACTGCTTTCTAGCCTTCTTAACATGTTTTATGGCATTAACAATCTTAACAGGGCATTTAATAGCATTAATCAAATCATTCACACCACATTCATGATTAGTAACAGAAACCAAACAATCATCATTAAATGTTTTGCCAAAAGTAGCAGAATTCGAATTAATTATAGTATGCTTATAGCTAATACTAGAATCAACACGATTCGTTTTTATTCAACTCAAACTTAGTGTTCCTAGGGTGGTCTTCTACTCTCTTCCAATGCACATTCTTAGCTTGCGAGGTCCTATCTTGCTTTGTATTGCCTGGAGGCTTTGACCCGCCTGCTTTAATGTCACTGATTACTCTTGTAGAGGGAATTATGGGAACATTAGTTGGTTTGGCTACCTTTTGCATTCCTGAACTAGAAGTGTAGGGATCTGAACTACTTGAAGGCACATTAAAATTCACTTTCTTAATGCTGGGCATAGAATGGTTTGTATACTTAGCACTAGGCATGGAACAAGGCATCACAGCTTTATCTTTCGAACCTAAGGATTTAGGACATGTTGCTATTAAACATTCTAACATCTCCTGAGATCGTTTGGCCTGAATGCAAGCAAACCTAATTTCACTATCAAGTAGCTTATTTATGAAGTCCTCTTCTACAATCTCACGGAGACATTCAAGACTATCCTTAAGGCGAGCAAGATAATTATGAAATACAAGTTCGTTATTCCTAAGATGAGGAGGAATGTATTTAACAGTCACAATATATTTAGAGTCTGCAGATGACTTTGATGCAACATTCTCATTGATGACAAGTGGCATTTTCCCTTTTTCCTGACTCCTCAGATTCTCAATTTCTTTTTGTAAAGACGTTATTTTTTTGTTATTATTGTCACGAGTGACTTTCATTGAATCATATAACTCTTTAAAGTGTCGTTTAACTTTTTCATTTTCTTCTAGAAAACTCTCATTTCCTTTCGTAAAACATTAACCAAGTTTTGAAGATGAAAAGTTTGAGAACACTGAGAATCTAAAGGAGGAGGCATTTGGGAGCCAGTCACATTGTTCTTTTCACCCTTTAATTGTGAAATTTGGGCTTTTAACTTTTTGATCGTGTTACAATGAGCTTGAATCTGTTCGTCACGTTTGTTTATTTGAAAAACTGCATCAAACTCTAGAACATTTGAGGATGTTTTGATGTTTGAGGTTTTGACATTCTCTTTGAGATGTTGATATTTTAGTTGGAAATCAAAATGTTCAACTTCTAGCTTAGAAAGATGTTTTACCAAATTATCGTGATCATCCTGATCAATTTTCTCATTTAGTTCTGAGTTTTTGTTTTCAAGCTCAATGACACGATCATGGGAAACTTTCAAATCAAAAGATAATTCATGAAATTGAGATGTAGTAATAGAATACTTAGTCACAGTATAAAACATATCTTGAGCAACACAACTCGAAATCAAGTTCTCATTTAAGATATGCAAGTTCTTCCTTTCAACTTCATTATATTTGAGTTCCTGTTCATAATCATTGACCTCAACTATCATTGCATCAAATTCCTTTTCCATTTCTTTTATATCTGAGTTTATTTCCTTTTGAAGACTCTCAAATTGACCTTTTAATTTTTTAAAGAAAGGCATGACCTCAGTTAAATAACATTCTCTAGTTTTCTCAAAACCCCTTTCCCCTTCAGTAATCCCAGTGGGTGTGATCCTTTTCTTACACGTTTTCTCAAAATCAACAAATAGTTGATAAACAACATACAAGCTGATTAAGGTCTTGCTATTAGTGGAAATAGTTCTAGGAACTAAATGCATTGGTGTATTTGGAGGATACACAGTAGCTGCAGGCACTTTCCTAAGGGGAGGGTTTGTTTCAACAAGTTCACTTGCCTTTTGCTTATCCATATCTTTCTTCCAAAGAATTTATTCTGGGGTTAATTGGGTTTGAGGCTTAAACCTGTTCAGATAGATCCAATTTTCTTTTGTGTAATCATGGGGTTTGAACGTAATGTTTTGCTTTTTACACTCAGGATCTTTTAGCTTCTTATCCATTTTCTCCCTATTGACTTCTTCAAATTGCATATCTTCCTCAGTGCACTTAGGGCAACTAGGTTTCTGCCTAGGCTTAAGGATTTCATTACCATCATATATTACCTTCTGAGCCTCTCTATCTATTTTACCATACTTAGGATTGGGTTTCTCAAAGAGGGGAATACTATGCTTATCGCTTAAGACTCTATGCTTAGTGATCATGTGAGCAGTCTGAATGGTATTCCCTTGTACGTACAACTTATTTTCAAGCTTGTTTTTCAATGTTTTTAGATTGGAAAAATCATTCAGAATTTTTGATTCCTTAGCATTAAATTCATGTTTAAGCACTTTAACATTATCTTGAAGTTCTTGCTTTTGCTTAACAGTTTTAGAAAGCTTTTCTTGTAAGGAATTTAACTCTTGTTTTAACACTTCTTCTCTAAAATTACTTTTTCTAATGATTGTACGCATTTGGTCATCCATTTCCTGCTCACGAGTAGTTAACTCAAACTTAGCACGTTGATCATAAATAGCAACTTTTTCTTTATAGGCATTTAGTTCAGAGATAACAGAATCATCAGGGGCACATGCAGTGTATTCATAAAAAACATTGTCATCATTTACTGCAGAAGATGCATAACTTGGTACAATCTCACTTTCACTTTGCTTCACATATTGATCATATAGGAAAATATTGCTATTACCCTCATTATCAATATCTGATTCATAAGTTTCAAGAGATTGTACTTCATTATGCATCTTTTGCTTATCAACTTCATTGTATAGTTTTAATACCTCTGAAATGATTGAATCTTTAGATGGACCAGCCTGTTATGGTGATGAGACCTTTGGAGAGACCATTGGTGAAATGCAAGCCATGAAGATTGTCTGGGCAGTAGGTTCATCATCGACATCAGAGTCAAATGCATCACAGTCAGCTACTTGAAAGGCATTTTGATGATTGTGACCTATTTCCTGAATTGGTTGCTCATCAACATCAGCATCATAAGTTTTGGCATTTCCCTCAGCAAGAAACAACAACTCCTCTTCATCCAAAGCTTCTCTATTATCCTGAGCTGGCACAAGTAACATCTTGTCTCTGAAGTATTCTGCATTCTGTGGACGTTTTGGAGATGTGCAGTTCCTCGCAATGTGTCCATCACCACCACAGTTGTAGCACTTGATTGGCTTTACTTGTCCTTGATTGGCATTCCTTCCACGATTCTGATTAACCACATACCCTCCACCAACTCCACCTCTTCCTTGTTCATACTGCCTACCTTGAACTGGTTGCACCATAACCTTTCCATCTCTGACAATAGCATGATTGTGTAGATTAGATGCAGTTCTAATTTCATTGTTAGTGTGAAGACTGTTAGTATGAGGAGTAGGGGTCAAGTTTTGTTTAACCATAAGGGCCAGTTGATTGATGAAGTGTTCCATGACTGCATCAGCATCCGGTTGCTTGAACCTCGGATCGGGAATGAGTTTGTAATTACCGTTTCCAGTAGGTATGACTTGTGAAGCTTTTGTAGTAATCCCAACATTGGTGTAGAAAGTTGTTGAATCATTTGATGAACTTGTTTCTCCCTGTTTAGATTTGAACTGTTTAAGAATCCTTCGTTCAAAAATAGCATGTCTCTCATTCTGAAGAAGGAAGGCATACAGTTGCTCATAGTTGGTGTTCTTCAATCCTTTGGTTAGCTTCACAGAGGTGAAAAATTTGTGCCATTCAGGATTCATGTTGTTTACAAACTTTGAGTTCAGCTGAATATTTGGCATGGTCATTTTGATATTCCTCATATCATTCACAAGCTTGTGGAATCTCACGTAATATTCATAGACACTTTCTTCTGGTTTCATCTTAAAGTGCTCAAATTCATCATAGAGTTGTGATTCTCTGTCTTCCTTAGTTAATTCAGAACCCGAGAGAAGCATCTTGACATTATCCCAAACCGCCTTGGTTTCAGTGTTGTGATTGATAAGCTTGTAGATATCTTTTGGAAGACCTTGAAGTATAATGTTTCAAGCCCTGATATCAGCATCGAATCTCTTTTTCTCCTTATCACTGAGCTCATCATACGTCTTTGGTCTGTCCAATCCAAAGATCATTGTTCCATCTGCAGCAGTATCGAGTATGTCTCTAGTTGTCTCAACTTGATAAGGTCCTTCATCAATTGACTTGAGAATGTTGACTCTATTTTCCTTTCCCAGACAATACAACCTAATTCGTTGAGCCTATGAGTCATAGTCAGTTCTGTCAAGCATGGGTGGACGAGTATCTGAACCAGTTGCTTGAACGTCCTCAGCTATAGTAGAGATGATTGTAGGCACGTTGGTAGACATGTTTACAGATTTTACGGGATTTTATAACTCTATGATTAAACCGGGAAATAGATTCTTTCACGGGATTTTACTAAATCAAGAGAAAACCATATTAGAAACAAATATCAACCAAGTCACTATAACCCTTGAGACAAGTCGCTAAGTCACCAAGTCGCTAAGTAGCAACTCGCTAAAACCTTAAGTCGTTGTGAATCAAGTCGCTAAGCACAAGTCGCTATGAACCAAGTCGCTAAACACAAGTCGCTAAAGCACCAACTCGCTAAGCAGACAAGTCGCTAAAGAACAATTCGCTAAGTGAACCAAGTCGCTAAAGACACCAAATCGCTAAACTGACAAGTCGCTAAAGAGCAACTCGCTAAGAGATCAAGTCGCTAAAGAGTAACTCGCTAGTAACAACAAAGACAAGTCGCTAGAAATAATAGAGACAAGTCGCTACGTCAACCAAGTCATTATCCGAAGTGGAACCTCCACTACTTTGTACTGTTTGTCGGCTTGTCTCAATAAACAATTCGCTAGGATCAAGTCGCTACTACTTCAACTATAAGTCGCTGCAAATTAACAAAGCAAATCGCTACGAAGAAAAACTACTCCGAGACTCAAGTCGCTAGGTAGAAAAACTTAAGGACAACACTTTTCAATCCAAAACAAGCCCAACCACAGTGATTTAAGCTTTCCAAATCAAAACCCAAGCACTTACAATGATCCTAAACACAAAAGTACACTCAAAATTCAAACTTTAACACAAGAAATGATCCAAATAATGCAAAAACCACTAAACTTTTTCAAACTCAAAAACCATATAAAACCACTAGAAATCCAAGGATATGTAAGAGAGATGATCAAACCATGGCTCTGATACCATTTGTATCATATTGGATTTCACAAACACATCAAACTATGATCAAACTAGGCGTATACAATAAGGTTTTAGAGAGAGAAAGAGTTAGAGGTTTGGGAACTTAGTGAGAGAAAATGAAAGTATTATTATGAGCTCCAACCCTCTACCTTAGGAGGTAGAGGGTATTTATAGTCTTACATAAAACGCCACCTACGAGCTGTGGATCAGGCATACAGTGGGTAAAGACTCATCCGTCCTCCACGATGTTGCTTAACTAAATACTACTTAACATTAAATAACTACAACTACGAGCTTTCTAACGATTACATATACTTGAGGTGACCGACACTTTAATAACTGGATTTACTAAATCCTAACAAAGTTGTTGTTAGTGGAAGATGATGAAGCTTGTTGTTGTGTATTTACTGTAGTTTGAGTCTTTGCAATTAGTGACAATGGATCATGATTCTTTGCCAATCTTTCTTTCCTGACTTCATTCACTTCAGTTTGGTTTTGTTTCTGAAAATCGTTGAGTTGATCAAAGTTCACCTGATGTAAGTCTTTTGTTTGGTTGACAATAGTGACATATCATCCCCATTCTTCTGGAAGATTTTTCAGGAATTTGATGTTACTCATGATAGTTCTGGTTTCCAACTTGTTTCTGATAAGCTCATTCATTAAAGTGCAAAACCTTCCATAGTAGGATTCAATTGGTTCTCCTGGAGTAGATGTAAAATTTTCCCATGCAGTTAGCAGCTTGTTCTCCGTATCTTGTTGACCAATTTCTGTTCCATGACAAAGCCGTCTAACACGTTCCCACATATCGAAAGCAGTTTCACAACTGTCTACAGCAGCAAAAATGTCTCTTGGTAAACCCAGTTGGACAATATGAATTGCCATGTCATATGTTTCGACTTGCTTCTTATCCTCTTCAGTGTATTCTGATTCATATTGAGTATGAAAGGATGTTGGGACGGGAGGTGTTGCATCAGCATTTCTAGGGTCTTGGACTTGTCGAGGCTTGAAGGGTCCATTCGTAATGGATTGAATCATTAGTTTTCCATTAGGTTTGGTCTTGATGTAGCGGAGCATACGACTTGTCCATTGAAGATAACCACCTTTTTCCAACATAGGAGGACGGTTTTCGGCATTGGCTGCATGAATGTCTTGTTGAGTTGCCATTGATGAAGGTATTACTGTTAAAGTTGATGTAGGATTGATTCAACGATAAAGGAGTTGTGTTTGATAAAGATTAAGCTCGGTTGTTGTAGTTAAAATTGGGTCTGAAAACTTAAAAACCTTAATAACTTCTTTTCGGAGAATTTTTAGGACTTGAAAGTTGACCCGAATGAGCTTTAGCTAGTTAAGTGTGCCAATCTATTCGTTCTCACGGTCGTTTTGATGGGTAGAACGCTGAAAACGGAGTTACGGTTCAAAAGTTATAGCCGTTTGAAGTTTTGCTCAAAATCTTACTCGTAATCCTGTTCTTAAGCGTAGGACTCGGTGCTTATGCGTAGGATTGCTTATGCGTAACTCTCCTTAGGCGAAAGATGATGCTTATGCGTAGAACCAGACTTACGCGTAAACTTAAGGTTAAACGTAAGCTTATGCGTAAACCTTATACTTAGAAGTAGAGTACCTTACGCGTAAGATTTAACTTATGCGTAGAGTGCTTACTCGTAAGCTTTCTGCTTAGGCGTAAGATTAGATTTAAAAACCAAAATCCTTCACACTCATCCAAGCGTGAAAGATATCCACAAGTCGAAGTGTTTTTCAAGCTAATCCAAGCAAGGAAAACACTGAGTAACCGTTGTTGCACGAAGATGGTTCACCAAATGTAAACTTTAATTCTTACGCGTAGTACCTTACGCGTAGGAAAAGAGGGTTTTGACTTTTTCTTACGCTTAAAAAGAGGGTTTTGACTTTTTTGTACTTGCAACCTTACGCTTAAAACAACCCAGTTTTTGCAAAATCTCGAATTTTTCACCTAAAAACACGTTTTCAAACAATTTCTTTTGCACAAACTTCTTCCAAAACACTTATATATCAACAAAAACTACAACTTTAACCTTAAAACCACGTAAAAATCAAAACTTTATGCCAAAAACTCACGGTTTTAAATAAAAAACGCAACCTTTTATGTAAAGTTTGAAAAAAAAACGTAACACAACACTCCTAAACCATTGTTAGGCGATTGATACCAATTGTAGGACCTTAAATATCTCAACCTTATCACATATAACACTTATCAAATAAGTAGAACACGTAAACCAAACACCCACGAGATGCGTAGGAATAAGAAGAAAGATTAAGATGGAAAGATGCTGACTTGATATGATAGGTTATGCGTATATGTGTTAGAGAGAAAATAAGATGAAATGAAACTTATATTACTTGAAAGAAAAACACACACATACATACTCAAGCACACCCCTCAAATGACCATTTGAGGGGTATTTATACTTCCTTACATATGCCCTAATAGGCTTTGGGATGGGCTTGGATTGGACTTAGATTGGATGACAACTTATACAAGGCTAGGTTAACATAACATTTAGCCATTTAGCTTAGCCCAATCCATGAGCCCGTCGACTATTCTAGCATGATATCTAACACACGTTACAAAGTTCCTAAACGTGATGACCATCACTTCTAATAAAAATGTTACGGCTAACACCAGACTTAACCATTTTTCACTGTATAAATGGCACGACTTCCATCTTGCTTTCATCCATGAAATTCCTGGAAAATTGATTCAAAAACCAAGAAATATACAGTAGGTAGTTCTTTAAACTAGAATTAACTCAAATTGACTACGAGAATTAATTCTTGTAACAACCAATTGTAACGGAATTGTTTAACCACATCAAAAATATTGTAGCAAACACATAAATCAAAGTTATTTCAAGGTGTTCTAAATGCACCAAATCAATCTAACACATCCATAATGATCTAACTATCCTTTGTGTAGCCTATGCTACCACCAAAGGTAACAAAACCTCCTTGAACTTCCTCAAACTCCTCCAAGTGATCCTTGTTACCAGTCATATGCCCAAAGCATCTACTATTAACAATTTCTATGCCTCCTAGCTTTTAGTGTGGATGTTCCTGCACATTAAAAAGAGAAATTAGTTTCTCTTGGGGACCCAGGCCTATACAGGCTTGGGTCTGCCTTGTGGACCTTGAGAATTCAAAGTATAAACTGAAAATGGTCCACTATTACTCTTGGAGTGTGGTTTGGTCTGTCTCCAAGTATAACCTGCTGAGGGCTTAACAGCAGTCCCTCCATTACCTTTTGCAGCATAAGATTTAAACATTTGAGATGCATTACAATGAAGGGCAAAGTTCATCAATTTTGAATTTATGGCCAATAGGCTTCCACTGAAAACCCACATTAATAAATTTTTTCCCTATAGGCTTCCAAGATTTCTTAACCTATTTTGCATTCCAAACTTTATCTACTAGGGATTTAACAGAATGCCTCAAATAAGACACGACACATTCATCATGATTACCAGAAATTAAACATTCATTACATGTTTTGCAAGCAGTAGTAGAATTCGAATTAATTACAGTACGCTTATAGCTAATACTAGAATCAACACGATTCAAATTGCTCAAGTTGAACTTATTATTCCTAAGATGGTCTTCTACTTTTTTCACTTTATCACTTTTAGCTCGCGAGGTCCTATCTTGCTTTGTATTGCCTGAAGGTTTTGACCCGCTAGCCTTAGTGACGCTGCTTACTCCTGTAAAAGAAATGACGAATTACTTTGTTTCACTACTTTTTGCTTTTCTGGCATAGAAGTGCTGGGCTCTGAGACTTTAGGAGATACATCAAAAGTAATATGCTTGACCTTAGGCCTGCAAGAGTGTGCACCAAGTCTAGCTCGCTTAGTATCACTTTTAGGATAGGTGCCTAAGACATATTCTAACATTTCTTGAGATTGTTCAGTGTAAATGCAAACATCGGCAAAATCACTATCTAGAGGCTTCTCTACTCTAGCATCTTCAACTATCTCACGAACAATATCTAGGCTATCCTTAAGGCGAGCGAGATAAGATTGACACACTGTCCAATTATTCTGAAGAGGAGGGGGAATATACTTAACATTGATTGGAAACTTCTTACAAGCAGACACCTTAGATACAACATGATCATCACTAGTGATTGGCATTTTCCGTTTTACTTGAGTCTTCAGATTCTCAATTTCTATAAGAAAAGAAGTTATCTTTTCATTGTTCTTGTCACGAGTGACCTTAATTGATTCATATAACTCTTTGAAATGCAGTTTTACTTTAGCATTTTCAGCTTGAAGACAATCATTTTCTTGTTGCAATTCATTAATGATGTTTTGAAGTTGGAAATTCTGAGAACCTAAAGGCGGAGGTATATGGGAGCCAGTCACTTCACTCCTCTTTCCCTTCAATTGGGAAATTTGAGTTTTCAAATTTCGGATCGTGTTACAGTGAGCTTGAATCCGTTTATCACGTGTGCTTATTTCAAAATATGCATCAAACTCAGGAGCATCCAAAGATGTCTTGACATTTGAGGTTTTGATTCTTTCTTCAAGATGTTGATATTTTAATTGTAAATCAAGATATTCAACTTCTAATTTAGAAAAATGCCTGATCATGTTATCATGATCATCCTTTTGGATTTTTTCATGCAATTTTGACTTCTCGGTTTCTAGCTCAGTGACACGATCTTGGGAAACTTTAAATGCAATTGACAAATCATGAAATTGAGAAGCAGTTATGGCATTATTAGTGACAGTATAAAACACATCTTGGGCAATGCATCTAGCAATCAAATTCTCATTAAGGATTTGAATATTCTTTCTCTCAATCTCATTGCTTTTAATCTCATATGCATTATTTCTTGCCTCGTTTTTCATTTTATTAAACATCTTTTTCATTTCTTTAACTTCAGTATCTAAGGCTTTTTGAATATCCTCGTATTGTTCTTTCAATTGTTTAAAGAATGGAATAACCTCAGTAAGATAACACTCTTTTGTTTGTTGAAAATCCCTTTCCCCTTCAGTCATACCAGTTGGTGTGATTCTCTTCTTACATGTTTTATCGAAGTCAACAAATAGTTGGTAAATCACGTATATGCTCACTAAGGCTTTGCATTATGTAAGAAGAGTTATAGGTACTAAGTGCATCAGTGTATTGGGAGGATACACCGTAGCCGCAGGCAATTTCCTAAGTGGAGGATTATTTTCAACAAGTTGTTCGGCCTTTCTCTTATCCATATCTAACTTCCAAAACACTTGTTCAGGGGTTAATTGAGTCTGAGGTTTGAATGTGGCAAGAATGTTTTCCTTAGAATAATTGGGAGTTTTGATATTTAATCTATTCTATATACATTTAGGTTCCTTCATTTTCTTATCCATTTTCTCTCTAGAGGCATTTTCTAACTCTATGTTCTCTTCAATGTTCCGTACACAAGTTGGCTTTTGTTTGGGCTTAAGAATCTTACTACCATCATAAATCACTTCTTGAGCCTTTTTGGCTTTGTTAAGGTACATAGGATTTGGGTCTTCTACAAGGTTTTCATTGTGTTCATCACTTAAAACTCTATGCTTTGTAATCATGTGAGCAGTTTGAATGGTGTTGCCTTGTACTTATATCTTGTTTTCAAGTTTGTTCTTTAAAGTATTAAGGTTGAAAAAATCATTTAGGAGTTTGGATTCCTTTTCTTTGAATTCCTGTTTAAGCGTTTTTACATTTTCTTGGATTTCTTGCTTTTGCTTAATAGTCTGATTAAGTTTATCTTGTAAGGATTTTAACTCTTGTTTTAACGTTTCTTCCCTTAAATTACATTAAGTGATCAATGTACACATTTGGCTATCCATTTCCTACTAACGTGTGGTCAGCTCAAATTTAGCACGCTGTTCATAGATTGCAAATTGATCCTTATATATATTTAGCTTAATGGTCATGGAGTCATCAGGAACATATTCAGTGTACTCATTAAACATATATTCATCATTAATGGCAGAAGATGAACCACTTGGTACAACAGGACTTTCATCGTGCTTCACATATTGCTCATATGGGATAACATTTCTATTTCCTATATTTACAATATTTGACTTAACGACTTCTATTGGTTGTACTTTGTTGGGAATCTTTTTCTCGTCAACCATATCATATAGTTTTAGTACCTCTGATATGACTGACTCATTGGAGGGACCAGCTTGTTGAGGTGATGAAACCATGGGAGAAATATTATCCATGAAAATAGTCTGTGTCGTTGGTTCATCATCAACATCAGAGTCGAAGGCATCACAATCAGCAACCTGGAAGACATTGGGATTGTTTTGTACCAAATCATACACTGGTTGTTCATCCACGTCAGCATCAAATGTGTTGGCATTCCCATCAGCAATAAACAACTCCTCCTCATCCAACACTGCTCCCTTGTCTTGCGCCTACATCAGTAACATCTTATCCCTGAAGTACTCAGCATTTTGTGGACACTTAGGTTGAGTGCAGTTCCTAGCATTATGTCCCTCACCACCACAATTGTAACACTTAATTGGTTTGCCTTGACCTTGAACTGCTATCCTTCCTCTGTTCTGAGCCCCCACATAACCAGCTGAAACATTCCCTCGTGCAACATTCCTTGGATTCACATTTTGCCTTCCTTGCACATTCTGTAACACAACCCTTCCATCTTCCACTGTAGCTTGATTGTGTGGGTTAGATAAGGTCCTAAGTTGGTTGTTGTTTTGGGGAAGTGAGGTTCTGTATTGTTGAACCAATAAAGCAACTTGGTTTGAGAGGTTTTCAATCAACATGTCTACTGGTATAGTAATCTGATTCTGATTCTGGGAAGATGGTAGAACCTGTGATGTTCGAGCGTTTAGCTACACATTAGACACAAACGCAACTGAGTCATTTGTTGTGCTTGTTGTTGTAGTTGGATTGAATTTTTCCATGATCAAACGGTCAAATGTAGCATGCTTCTCATGTTGAAGTAGGTAAGCGTACAACTGCTCATAGTTCGTATTTCTCAATCCTTTGTTCAGCTTCATTGCGGTAACAAATGTGTTGTTTATGAACTTCGAATTGAGTTGGATATTTGGCATGGTCATATTAATATTCCTCATATCATTCACAAGTTTGTGAAACCTCACATGGTACTCTGTAATACTCTCCCCAAAATTCATCTTAAAGTTCTCAAAGTCATCGTACAATTGTGACTCTCGATCTTCCTTTGTCAGTTTTGAGCCAGAAAGAAGCATCTTAACAATGTCCCAAACTGCTTTGGCCTGGGTGTTGTGATTAATCAGCTTGTAAATGTCCTTTAGTAGACCTTGAAGGATGATGTTGGAAACTCTAATATCAGCATCATATCTTTTCTTCTCCTTCTCATTGAGGTAATCATAAGTCCTTGGTCTATCCATACCCAGAGTGATACTTCCATCTTCACCAGATTCAAGTTGATCTCTGGTGGTGCCCATTTGGTAAGGTCCTTCATCAATTGACTGAAGGATGTTAAGACCATTCTCTTTATCCAAGAAATACCATCGGATTCTCTATGCCCAAGAGTCATAATCAGTTCTATCTAGATAGGACCATCAGCTTGAAGGTCATCTGAAACAATAGATATGATTTCTAAATACACGGGATTTTACAACACTTTGAATTAAACCGAGAAATCGAATCTTTCGCGGGATTTTACAAAATCAAGAGGAAACCATAGAACTCAAAACTAAAGTGTCAAATCTCAAGAGACAAATCACAACATTCAAGTCTCAACACACAAACCGCAATACTAGAAAAAACGCAGAGATACAAACCGCAACACCTGTCAAGTCGCAGAGATACAAATCGCAGCACATGTCAAGTGGCAGAGATACCAAAACGCAAGAACATAAACCACAACTCTTGACAAAACGCAGAGACAAATCGCAGAATATTCGAAACAGAACTTTCAAAAATGCAGTCAACTCAAATCGCAACATGTCAACTCGCAAGATATCAAAATGTAAGAACACAAATTGCAGCACTTGACAAAATGCAGGACAAATCGCAGCAGAACCAGACAAACCGCAAGTCTTGTCAAGTTGCAGAGACAAATCACACAACAAAGTAACAAATCGCAGGTCAGTTTCAAATGGTAATGTTGGATCATTATTTTATTGTGTTGATGATTCGGGTGGTCTTGGATGATCAAAATACATGTTTGCCATAGTTAGAGAGTTAGTTGAGAGAGAGAGGGTGTTCTTGCTAGAGGTTTACTCAAAGTATGGAATATTAGATTATGAAGCACCACCCCTTCCATGGATGGAAGGGGTATTTATACTTACAGACTACACGACCTCCTATCGGCCTGTGGATCAGGGATACAGTGGGTAAAGACCCGTCCTTCCTCCACGGTGTTACACTACGCTAAACTACGCTACTAAATAACTAATAAACTACTAAACAACTAAAATAACGACACGTCTACGAGCTAACTTATGCTAGATCATAATTGGGGTGACCAACACTTTAACATGGAATTTTCTAATTCCTAACAATCTCCCCCTAAGGGAGGTCACCCCATGTTTTACATTTCGAATCCTAGCATTCTATTCTTGACATCGTTCTTGAGCTCGTAGACTTGAATTCTTCACTTTCTCAATCTTTGTGCTTTAGTAGCAATTCTTCAAAGTCCGCACTGATTTGTACTTTTAGTGGAGGCCTTTAACTGATCCACATCTTTGATGATCTTCGAGCTTTCTTTGAGATCATCAGCCACAGTAAATCTCTGGATCACCCTTTATTGTGTTGCCATCATGTGAAGTTGTGACTTTCGGACCGACATGCTCACACTTTTGAATCATGACATCTTTCCATCAGAGAAGCGGAAGCCTTACTGGTTCATGATATTTGCAGCAGCGAAACAGAAGCATAGTAAAAAAAATATCAGAACCAGGTTATGTAGATATGCACCAGTCATGATTTCTTCAATTAAGTGTGGTTGCTGTGAACATGCGGCTTTGGATTGACTCCTCAATTCTGATCAGCTGCAATCGTCGGGGTGTACCTGCATACGACAGTTAGCAATAAAGCGCACGAAAGTGTCTTTGATCACTTTCGTTGAATTGAGGTACACGGCCCACGGTTCCCCGTTGATCAGTACAAGTACTGCCTGTGATCAGGTAGGATTCCTAAGAATCTCCTTGACAGGGTTTCGCAGCTGTTCTAGCTGTTCTCAAACCGGAACGTCTCAAAGAAGACAACACGGAGTGAGTGAACCAGCGAATTGAGATTCACTGATTGATGAAAAATGATTTGAAAAACAATCGCGTATTGCTTGAAGAAAGAGTTTTGCACTACGACGAAGGTTTTATGAGAAAGATCAATTTTCAATCAAAATACTTTTTGTATTAGAGAATGAGTACATATTCGACGTGCAAGCGAAAAGAAGAGATTCGCACATTGAACAGTTTTTCTAAAAGTATTTTTCAATCAGAGATACTTTTTGAATTTGAAAACATAAGCACACATTCGACGTGCTAGCGAAAAGAAGATTTGCACATCAAACGGTTTTTTCAAAAGTATTCGTCAATTCCATTCCTGGACCAAGGTTGATTCAAGAATGAATCTCCCCATTGTTTCTATCCAGTTGTCACATGGTTGATCTATAGAATAGATCTCACATGCCACCTACCAGGAGCTTGTTTGATGTTGGCTCCAGAAGGCTTTCTATCTTCATTGTGAATATGTTAGCATATCACTCAGATGTTCTGGCAATACCACAAGGATAATGCGTAGGACTCTTAATATATTCTTACTTTCCACATTGAGTGAAACAGCAAGTCTTCATTAATTTAGTGTCCTAATGAGATATTGTGGATGATCTCTTGGCTCTAGACTCAATTAGTGCACATTTGGTTCCTGTGCCGGAGACTAGGGAGAGGGTCTCCTACTTCAATATCAACCATCTCTAAGAGAAAGTCGATAGATTATGTCGGTTCCCCGTGAGAATGAAACAAGCCCTTTTAAGAGGAACTTGAGTGGCTTGGGAAGTTTAGTGCAGTGCATCACTGGGTCCATGATGTCTTGTCTTCAATACCAGTGTTACCTTAGTAACCACCAGTAGCATATGAATTGAACCCGGTTTCTGCCCTAAGGTTGAATTGATGGAGGGCTATTTCTTTTCACCCTTTTATCATTCATTTCTTTTTCATTCTTCAACCCCTTCAGTGCTTACCGAGACTTCATAACTAGAACCTTGTTGGGTTTATTCCAGTACTAGCTCAGTCTCAGTCTGCACTCTTCCCATTCCTCACTTTTCTCCTTTTTTCAATATACCTAAGGACTCTACACTATCTAGTGGATTGTCCCTGGGTAGATCCCTCCGGTTCTGGCGGATCGTGGGAACGAATACCTAACCTAACCATCCTTATAACTCCATGCATAAAGTAAATTGGTCGGTCTTTTGGTATTGTTCTTTCCTTCATGAAACCAATTGAAAAATCATTTGGAAAACCAATCAAGGTACTTGTGATACGAGATCAAAGCATTTTGTACCTTAATAGTTTTGATCATTTAGAAAACCTCCCCCTCAACATGTGCATATGATTTAGAAATTGTTTAGCACAAGGAGGCAAGAGAACTTTGAAATATTTTCTTTGATCACAATTTTCATACGAAAAAGCCATTTGATTTTCATTGGTAAATTCTCCCCCTCAATATGTGCATAGGATATTTGAAAACATTTTTTATCACATAGAGGCAAGAGTTCTTTTGAAGCACATCCACTGATGAGTGTCTAAATACTCATCATTTTTATAACATTTAAACTGCAAAATCATCTGAAAACACTCAGAAACACATCAAAATGATCAAAATATCACAAATCAGTGTTTTATGTGTTTTAAATGCAAAAATATCAAAATCAGATGAAAAACATATCAAATTTGCAAAAATTGCAGTTTTAGTCCCCCAAGTTTCTAAAATTGTCAAAAACAGTCCCTGAGCGCATAATTTCAAAAGAAAAGTCACCAAAGGTCCTTTTTAAATCATAACTTGTCAAATTTAGTCCTTTGGTGAAAAATGTCAAAAGTTTGAGAAAATTACAAGAATGGTCCTTCAAGTTTGAAATTTGGCAGAAATGGCCCCTAGAAAATTGGAATATGACAGAATTGGTCCCTGTACTTTTGAAGCTTGTCAGTATTAGTCCTTGGAATATCTTTGATGAGTTGGCAGCTATGGTCCCTCAATTTTTCAGAATTTCACATTTAGTCCTTGTGTTTTATAACTCTTTAACCCTTTTTGACCCTTTCATAACCTTTGTGACCCCCTGTCAAAAAGCCTTTTGAACCCCCCTTTGTTACTAATACACTGCCCAGTCAACCAATTGGTTTGACTTACCAGTTGGCGCCAACACCTTATCCCTCCCACTTGAGCCTGAAATTCCTCAACCTCCCATATCCCCCCTCCTCTCTTTTCCACACCTTTGTCCCCCCTCCTCCACCACAATACAAAATCCATTTAATGATCCCTTCACCTCTTTACTCAACTCCTCCACCTGTCAAAAATCAATTCCCGCCAAAAAATGATCAAATGGCCAATATTCACTCTTTTCATCCAATGGTCCTAATTTATGGTGGGATTCACTCAGAAAAGAAAGAGAAACAAGTGGGAGTATAAAAGAAGGAAGAAGGAAGCAAGCAAAGGAGTAGATTATTAGTTTTAAATTTCTCTATGTCGTTTTTATCTTTAATGTATTAATTTAATTTCAAAACTGTAATTTTGTGTTTACAAATGTTAAATTCAAGTTGTATTTGTAGTTTTACCAAGTTTTAATCATTGAGTACAAGTTTTAATCTGTTTTCATATATTTGCATCACTGTTGAAATTTCCAAAGTAAAAATATTATTTAAAAGCTTCACAAATCTCATCTATCAGCTTCAATAAGCTCAAATGAGCTTGTGAAAGCATTGTACAAGCTCACATTCTAGTTTCCACTCATTTTGTATCCGGGTCAACAAAAGTCAACTGGTGGCTCAAATAGCTATGGAAATGGTAATGGGTTGATGCAGGCTTGGAGTTGGGTTAAAAATGGTTTAGTATAGTGGTCCTTTGTTCTGGTTTTAGCTTTCATAACAGTTGGACAAGTGGTTAGTTATTTCTCAATTTTCACTTTTCATGCCATTTTTGTTTTTCATGCTTGTTTAAGTAATTGTTGTCACCAATGGGTAAAACCTGTTTAGATAGTTATATTTAGGTCATTTGGACTCAGTTGGATCATTATTACAAAGATGGAACAGTAGTTAGGTCAGTTAAATTGCCAATCATCAGTTTAAAGGTGTGTTTGGATTTGCTGTAATCTCTGTGTTCAGGGCTGGTTCAATGTTCAACTCTTCTTGTTTTAAGTATATTTAGCTCTAAATAACTCATATTGGTTTAAGTTTGTGCCTGCAAAAAGCTGAAAGTCAAAACTCCATTTCATTTGTTTTTGCAGCTTTACTGTTGAAGCTTTTGTAAATCCAAATACTTGTTTTGTGTTCCAAACTCATAAACAAAGCTTGACATAGCTTCATTTTATCTATAAACATCATTATCAGGCAAGCATTTGGGATCAAAAGTCAGTTTAGTCAAACATCACATCTAATTTCAAAAGTCAAAAGTCCCTAATATCAGTCCTGTCTCATGATCTTGCAGACCTGTCCACAAGCTCATAAGAGCTTGTGGGTGGCTCATTTTTGGTTTATATGTACTTTACTAGGTCTATTAGAGATTGCAATACTTAGTTTTAGGTTTCTGGCTTATTCAATGGCTTATTTTTAAGCTGGAAGATTGGACTCAGTAGTGCCCTGTGCAGGGTAATTAAGCTACACAGCTTTTGACCAGATCTTTCAGAGCTTGCACAAAGCTCATTTGAGCTCCCCTAGGTCTGTAACTTGGTCTATAAGCTCTCACCCAGGTCTAGTGTAGGATACAAGTTTTTGTTTCATGTTTCCAGCTTATTCATGTACTTATTCATAGGCTTAAATCAGAGACCCTTGTCACTGTTTTCTGCAATAATCTCAAACATCAATCTGTTGCAATTTGTTGTTTCAGAGGTTTAGGTTAGTTGAAACTTGTTCCATTTCTGTTATTCTAGCTTATAGTAGCTTCTGTTTTGATTTGGTACCTTTTGGATTGCATTTGCTTATTCAAGAGCTTATTTCAATAAGCACTTCAACATCAGTTCTATATTTCTCCATATAGCACCTTGTTTTTCCATTTTTCTCAGATTCCTTATTTAATTTTAAGCATTTCCTGAATTTTTCAGATTTTTCCTAGCTTGTTTACTATTTTTCTTAATTTAAATTAGTTTTTAAGCACTTTTAAATAGCATTTAATACAAATAATTAAGAAAAGGTTCTAAAAAATAATTTTTCATTTTTCTTAAGTTTAGATAAATGTAAAAAGCCTAAAAAGTATTTTTCCATATTTTTCTTAGTTAAATTTGTATTTTCTAGCATTTTAATTAGTTTTAAATAGTTTTAAATTAGTAATAAATATATAAAAAGTCTAAAAAATATATTTTCTGTTTTAAAATTAGTTTTATCATATTTTAGATTTTTCTAAGTCTTAACTTTATTTTTCTAGTCTTATTTCATATTTTCTTTTATTTTAGAGTATTATTAAATAGTTTAAAATAGTTTTTAATTAATAATAATTACACAAATAGTTGTAAAAATAATTTTCTTTTTCTAAATATTTTCTTTTATTATTAGGTTTGTAAAAATGTATTTTTCATATTTTTAGGATTTATATTGTGTAAGTTTCACTTTTTATTTTGTACGTTTACGTTATTTTTATTTAAACGTAAGTTTTAAGTTTTTGGTTTTAAACGTTCATCACTTTAAATATAGTGATAGCGTTTATTTAATATCTTTTAACTTTTTAATTTTCTTAATTTGTATTTAAGTCGCTTTAATTTATAAATTTTTTCAGTAGTGTAATTATTCAATCCTTATCCTTTCTGATCGCTATCGTTAGTGATCATTCTATCGTCTGAATCAGTGTTTGCACACCATTGAGTCTCCGTGGGACATAACGACCCGGGAATCCCCTGTATTCTCTGATCTTCATTGCATTTGTGTCTGAGCAGTTTTAAGTCTGTTTGATTTGACTGTTTTGCGCAGATCAAAATTTTGGCGCCGCTGCCGGGGAGGCTTTAGCGTGTGTTTAGCCTTTTTCAGATCCATTCTTGCACATACCCCATCTTTTGTAAAAAGTTTTTTGTAAAGTTATCAGAAAATCCAAAAAGTTCATTAACACTTTTCCTAAAGTGTTAAAAACGCCAAAAATATTTTCATTCTTTGTTTTTGCAGCATGTTTTTCAAAAATCCAAAAATATCCATCTTTTATCCTCTAATCTGTTTAATTCTCCATTTCTTTATCCTCAAACCTGTTTAATTCTTCATTCCTTATCTTCTTTAACCATTTGATTCTTCATCTCTTATCCCTCTTATCCGTTTAATTCTCTATGTCATGGTATTTGACATGTTCCTGGTGTGGAGGTCCATTTAACGGTGGAAATTGTCGGCGATGTACCAATGTGGGTTTCGGAGACAAGTTTGTCGGTAATCCCGATCCCATTTCAAATGAAACACCCGATTTTTCCTACCTACCTCCACAGCCCCAATATGAATCCTACTCATGCGAGTTTTGTGGGAATGATTCTCATTACGGTTTTGATTGTCCACCACGGGTCCCGCTTGTCTATGAGCCGGAACCGTGTTACAATCAGAACTTTGGTGAAAGTTATTCTCCCAATTATCTCTGTTGTGAGAATTGCGGGGGTCCTCATGCGACTTTTGAATGTCAACCGATGAATCAAAATTTTCAAAATTCCAATTCTCCCGGTTTTGACAATTTCCAACCCCCACAGTATTCCATCAGTCATCAGACTTCCGAGCCTTCACAGCATCTCGATGATTACGAGGAGTGTAATCTTCCACAAAGTTCTGAAGAAATACGCATTCGAAAGAAACTACAAATGAAAAGAATGGTGTGTAAGCTTCAGCAGATGAACATAAGAATCCGATATGATGACGATGATGATGAGGATAGTATTCAAATGAGGGAATACTATGAGGACGACGAGGAGAGTGTTATTCCTTTGAAAGATATCATTTCTCAACTCCCTCAGTCTATTGCTATCACACCTATCTTACCTTTTATTGCTTCCAAAGACTCTCTCATAATGGGGGACGAGCCTTCTAGCACTATTCCAGAAATGGAACCGTCTAGTGTTGAGAGCCTTGTTCCAACCCCAAGTGAGTCTGAGGTTATCTCCGGTAATATGTGTGATGAGCCTCTTAATAATGATTCTTCTCCTCCTCTTGACATTCCATATGATCATGTCGAGATGTTCTCCGATTCTGATAACGATTGTACTTCGTTTGACGATTCTTTATCCTATGGAGACATCGATTATGTCGAGGAGCTACCCTCTGAGCTAGTTACCTTAGAGGAAGTGAGAGATTCTGATGATCTGGAAATTGAGGACGAGATACTTCGTGAACAATTGTTCAATATAAATCTCCTCGTTTCTAAGATCGAATCATTTTGTGCTAAGTCAGCTTCATCTCCTATCCCCGTTGTGGATAGTGACTCTACATTGGACAAGCCCGAGCTTGAGGCTTTTTCCAATGATTTCCTTCATGAAGAGTTCTCCGGTGAACTCTCTCATGACATATCTCCTCCGGAATATGATCATTTCTATTTTGATCTTGAGGATGATATTGGCTCGGAGGAAGGTTTACTCTATCATAAGAGTTTGCTTATTGATGATACTACCTTCACCCTTCCTCCAGATATGTCTACATTTGAGGATGACGAATGGATCCTAATTGTTATAAACATCTTCCTTCCATTCCTCACTTATGATATGACTTCCTCTCTTCTTCACTCCTTCGGGAGTGAGGACACTATCTTTGACCCCGGCATTTTCATATACCATCTGTGAGCCGGGTCTGTCTTTCTCTTTATCTCATCGGTGTGGAACTTTCACGCGCTTCAAATGTTTGTCCAAACATCTTGAATGAAAGTCCGATGGAGATTGTATCTTCCACTTGCTTCCCCATGAACCAATGAATACGGGGTCGAGTCAAGCTAGCGACTCGGTAATAAAAAACAGTAGCATGCCATATGGGTTTTCACCCATATTTCTGTCTTCTCACCTCTTTCTATCACCTAAGTGTGGGGGTGATGCCCCACATGTTATATATATATATCTCTAAAAAAAAAAAAAAAAAAAAAAAAACCTTTCTAAATAATGGCCGTAATATTTCCCTTTTACGTTCTTTGTTTCGGCATAACCGCCGGTACTTTGAATATTGAGGGCAATATTCATTTCTAAGTGTGGGGGGGAATTCTCACGAATTTCATATATTATCTACCCAATTCCCCCGTTTTTGGCCAAAATTTTTTTTTTGGAGTAAGTGTTTTACACTTTCTCATTTGGTTATCAGTCCGCCATGTCTGTAAGACAAAAGGATTGGCTAATCCAGGAGCAAACGGCTCTTGGTAAAGATTTCTCAAATCCGTTTATATGGCTTGCAATTTGCCCAAAATTGTATGGTATTCAGCTCACCATATCCTAAAAAGTGAAGAGTTGGCTAGCCCGCAAGATTATGGCTTGTGGTAAAGGCAGTGGAAAATCCATAATTGGTATTCAGCTCACCAAAGATAATATTGATAATTTATCTAAGAGTTGGCTCGTCCAGAAGGGTACGGCTTCTGGTAAAGACAAAATCAAATCCGTTGAAAGCTGGTGGTTTGCTCAAAATCACATGGTTATCGGTGTACCATGGTTCTTACTTGAACTGAAACATTTGGCTACTCCAGAAGTAATGGCTTTTGGTAAAGAGATTAAAATCCATTATGTTTTCTCAAATCATTGCTAGGGACTAGCAATATCTCAGTGTGGGGGATTGATGAGTGTCTAAATACTCATCATTTTTATAACATTTAAACTGCAAAATCATCTGAAAACACTCAGAAACACATCAAAATGATCAAAATATCACAAATCAGTGTTTTATGTGTTTTAAATGCAAAAATATCAAAATCAGATGAAAAACATATCAAATTTGCAAAAATTGCAGTTTTAGTCCCCCAAGTTTCTAAAATTGTCAAAAACAGTCCCTGAGTGCATAATTTCAAAAGAAAAGTCACCAAAGGTCCTTTTTAAATCATAACTTGTCAAATTTAGTCCTTTGGTGAAAAATGTCAAAAGTTTGAGAAAATTACAAGAATGGTCCTTCAAGTTTGAAATTTGGCAGAAATGGCCCCTGGAAAATTGGAATATGACAGAATTGGTCCCTGTACTTTTGAAGCTTGTCAGTATTAGTCCTTGGAATATCTTTGATGAGTTGGCAGCTATGGTCCCTCAATTTTTCAGAATTTCACATTTAGTCCTTGTGTTTTATAACTCTTTAACCCTTTTTGACCCTTTCATAACCTTTGTGACCCCCTGTCAAAAAGCCTTTTGAACCCCCCTTTGTTACTAATACACTGCCCAGTCAACCAATTGGTTTGACTTACCAGTTGGCGCCAACACCTTATCCCTCCCACTTGAGCCTGAAATTCCTCAACCTCCCATATCCCCCCTCCTCTCTTTTCCACACCTTTGTCCCCCCTCCTCCACCACAATACAAAATCCATTTAATGATCCCTTTACCTCTTTACTCAACTCCTCCACCTGTCAAAAATCAATTCCCGCCAAAAAATGATCAAATGGCCAATATTCACTCTTTTCATCCAATGGTCCTAATTTATGGTGGGATTCACTCAGAAAAGAAAGAGAAACAAGTGGGAGTATAAAAGAAGGAAGAAGGAAGCAAGCAAAGGAGTAGATTATTAGTTTTAAATTTCTCTATGTCGTTTTTATCTTTAATGTATTAATTTAATTTCAAAACTGTAATTTTGTGTTTACAAATGTTAAATTCAAGTTGTATTTGTAGTTTTACCAAGTTTTAATCATTGAGTACAAGTTTTAATCTGTTTTCATATATTTGCATCACTGTTGAAATTTCCAAAGTAAAAATATTATTTAAAAGCTTCACAAATCTCATCTATCAGCTTCAATAAGCTCAAATGAGCTTGTGAAAGCATTGTACAAGCTCACATTCTAGTTTCCACTCATTTTGTATCCGGGTCAACAAAAGTCAACTGGTGGCTCAAATAGCTATGGAAATGGTAATGGGTTGATGCAGGCTTGGAGTTGGGTTAAAAATGGTTTAGTATAGTGGTCCTTTGTTCTGGTTTTAGCTTTCATAACAGTTGGACAAGTGGTTAGTTATTTCTCAATTTTCACTTTTCATGCCATTTTTGTTTTTCATGCTTGTTTAAGTAATTGTTGTCACCAATGGGTAAAACCTGTTTAGATAGTTATATTTAGGTCATTTGGACTCAGTTGGATCATTATTACAAAGATGGAACAGTAGTTAGGTCAGTTAAATTGCCAATCATCAGTTTAAAGGTGTGTTTGGATTTGCTGTAATCTCTGTGTTCAGGGCTGGTTCAATGTTCAACTCTTCTTGTTTTAAGTATATTTAGCTCTAAATAACTCATATTGGTTTAAGTTTGTGCCTGCAAAAAGCTGAAAGTCAAAACTCCATTTCATTTGTTTTTGCAGCTTTACTGTTGAAGCTTTTGTAAATCCAAATACTTGTTTTGTGTTCCAAACTCATAAACAAAGCTTGACATAGCTTCATTTTATCTATAAACATCATTATCAGGCAAGCATTTGGGATCAAAAGTCAGTTTAGTCAAACATCACATCTAATTTCAAAAGTCAGAAGTCCCTAATATCAGTCCTGTCTCATGATCTTGCAGACCTGTCCACAAGCTCATAAGAGCTTGTGGGTGGCTCATTTTTGGTTTATATGTACTTTACTAGGTCTATTAGAGATTGCAATACTTAGTTTTAGGTTTCTGGCTTATTCAATGGCTTATTTTTAAGCTGGAAGATTGGACTCAGTAGTGCCCTGTGCAGGGTAATTAAGCTACACAGCTTTTGACCAGATCTTTCAGAGCTTGCACAAAGCTCATTTGAGCTCCCCTAGGTCTGTAACTTGGTCTATAAGCTCTCACCCAGGTCTAGTGTAGGATACAAGTTTTTGTTTCATGTTTCCAGCTTATTCATGTACTTATTCATAGGCTTAAATCAGAGACCCTTGTCACTGTTTTCTGCAATAATCTCAAACATCAATCTGTTGCAATTTGTTGTTTCAGAGGTTTAGGTTAGTTGAAACTTGTTCCATTTCTGTTATTCTAGCTTATAGTAGCTTCTGTTTTGATTTGGTACCTTTTGGATTGCATTTGCTTATTCAAGAGCTTATTTCAATAAGCACTTCAACATCAGTTCTATATTTCTCCATATAGCACCTTGTTTTTCCATTTTTCTCAGATTCCTTATTTAATTTTAAGCATTTCCTGAATTTTTCAGATTTTTCCTAGCTTGTTTACTATTTTTCTTAATTTAAATTAGTTTTTAAGCACTTTTAAATAGCATTTAATACAAATAATTAAGAAAAGGTTCTAAAAAATAATTTTTCATTTTTCTTAAGTTTAGATAAATGTAAAAAGCCTAAAAAGTATTTTTCCATATTTTTCTTAGTTAAATTTGTATTTTCTAGCATTTTAATTAGTTTTAAATAGTTTTAAATTAGTAATAAATATATAAAAAGTCTAAAAAATATATTTTCTGTTTTAAAATTAGTTTTATCATATTTTAGATTTTTCTAAATCTTAACTTTATTTTTCTAGTCTTATTTCATATGTTCTTTTATTTTAGAGTATTATTAAATAGTTTAAAATAGTTTTTAATTAATAATAATTACATAAATAGTTGTAAAAATAATTTTCTTTTTCTAAATATTTTCTTTTATTATTAGGTTTGTAAAAATGTATTTTTCATATTTTTAGGATTTATATTGTGTAAGTTTCACTTTTTATTTTGTACGTTTACGTTATTTTTATTTAAACGTAAGTTTTAAGTTTTTGGTTTTAAACGTTCATCACTTTAAATATAGTGATAGCGTTTATTTAATATCTTTTAACTTTTTAATTTTCTTAATTTGTATTTAAGTCGCTTTAATTTATAAATTTTTTCAGTAGTGTAATTATTCAATCCTTATCCTTTCTGATCGCTATCGTTAGTGATCATTCTATCGTCTGAATCAGTGTTTGCACACCATTGAGTCTCCGTGGGACATAACGACCCGGGAATCCCCTGTATTCTCTGATCTTCATTGCATTTGTGTCTGAGCAGTTTTAAGTCTGTTTGATTTGACTGTTTTGCGCAGATCATCCACAATCACAAAATCCATTAAGAAAACCATTTGAAAACACAATCAAGGTACTTTATAATCTCTTTAAAAAAACTTTTGTACCTCGATGGTTTTGCTCCCCCTCAATATGTGCTTCGAGATTCGAAAGCGTTTAGCACATACGAGAGAGCAGCCTGCACAATTGAATCCAAACGATCACCTTTTATCAAATTTCATTATTAAATCACAAATTCTCCCCCGATCAAAAATATCAAACCCTTTGAGATTTTGGATCCCAAGTGATTTAATACGGTTTATAAAACATGGGAGAATATGTGGACTGGTTTAAATACTCATCATGTTTTTGGATAAATCCTCCTCCTCAACATGTGCATTGTGTATGAAATCGTTTGGCACATGGAGGCAGGAGTGCCTTTAAAGGACTAAAACCAATTCCATTTAAACAGATTTGAGATTTAAATCACGATCTCTACCCCGATCAGAAATATCAAACCATTCGAGATTTGTGTTCCCAACTGATTTAAATCATTTAGAAAAATTTGGGGAAAGACGTGGCAGGATTCAATTTTGAAAGATGACAGATAAGGACCAGATTTAGACATTAAAGATTGTTATGATTGTTTTTAAGAGATCTTTTAGTAAAATAAAACAATTTCACAATCAAACAAGAACAGAAAAAATTTCATTTTTGAAAGACCTTGATTCTAAAGAAAAAATCATACCATGACATAACATTAAATCTTTAGATCACCACTTTTTAACGTACAAACGGACTTTTATGAATAGATATTGTTTGAAAATATTAAATTTAAATCACTCTCCCCCTCAATCCATGACATAAGTCAATAATTGAGTGACTTAGGTTTTGATAAAAAGAAGTCCGGTGATTTTCAAAATTTAGTTCAATTAATTTTCAAAACAATATTTTTCTATTTTCAAAACAATTTAATCAAATTATTCAAAATTGTTTTAAAAAATGGTATCCTGCACAAAGATACGTTAGTGGTTGAGAAGCTTCCGTTGTTGTTGTTGTAGGGTTGGAAGAAAAACCGTCTGCAAATGCAGTGAGACTTCTTCTTACGTTGCATTTTGAATGCCAACTGAGGTCCAATTAAGCTCCGTTTCTTCACTTGCTGAAGAAAACCATCTGCTGATGCAGTAAGACCTCTTACGTTGCATTTCATGCCAACTCTCCATTGAAGTCCGGTTAAGCTCCGTTTCTTCATTTGTCAACCCAAGATATAGTTACCCTTTCCTTTCGGCATCCAATCATCTTCAATTGTGGGATCCGGATCGGGAACATTCTTATAACCAATATACCTGCATACGTTACTGAACACACATACAAATATATGGTGGTCGACATCACCCATAACATCAATCGACTAATTAAAGTCAATTCAACATAACAATCAGATCATATAAGGCATGGGGTATAAAGTGTTTCTCAAACTCTAATCATCTAAACCTAACAATCATATCCTAGAAACCTAGTCCTTCAACATAGGCAATTATATTTTTTCAGATAAGCACGTAGGATAATTAAGAAAGTCCGTTAGATGATATAAATTTGAAAACATTTTCCCCCTCAATCAATGACTTATTTTCTGAAAAGATTAAAAGCGTTGAAGTCATTGATTGAGTTTTCTATTTTCACAAAAACTCTGAATCTGATTGTTTTTAAAGCAACTCATTTACCACCATTTTGAAAACACCAAATATTTTTCTGAAGAATTTTAGACGGAAAAACATTTGTGTCGGAACAGCAGTCCTTCGACATACTTTCCTTGTTTTGTTTTTAGGAAAAGTGCACGAAATGTTTTGAAAATAGGTTTAGCGCAACACTTTCCTTCCTTTAAAAGAACGGGTTGCTATCTGAAATAATAGCAAGCCATGGTTTAAGCGCGGGTTACAGTCTGAAGTAACTGTAAGCCATTATTTGAAGCGCGGGTTACAGTCTGAAGTAACTGCAAGCCATAGTTTTGTGACATGTTTAGAAAAGAATATTTACACCTTATGCTCGAACTTCATCTAAAGTCCCGTGCCATTATTGAATGACATTTCTAAGACCGCAGATGTTATCGATACCAGAAGACATGTCTTTAGAAAACATATTTTTGGTATTTTTGAAATTTTCTGATTTTTATGGATTTTTGAAGGTTTTATATTTTTCTATTTTCTTTTTGAGGTTTTCTATTTTTGTATTTGGTTTTGCTGGTTTTATAATTTTGTATTTTGCTTTTCTGAAAAATATATACAAAGATAGAATAGATGATATAGTTAAATAAGATGATGATACGAGTACCGAGATAAGGATATCGAGCAGCCCCGTTGAAGAAGATAGAAGTCATCATCCCTTAAACATTCACCACCAAAGCTTCCAGGGCTCTTGAATCGAAGAAAGAAATTGAACCAACTGAAAGTGAGACTTTGGAAGCTTCCCCCCAAACCGAAAATCCTTTAGCTGAGCAGATTCAAAGCTCTATTTCAAGCTTGCCTTAGCCAGGTGCACAAAGAAGCACACCATTATCATAAATCCCGCTGCTTCATTTAAGAATGATAATCGAGGATCTCCATTCGGGGTTATATCATCCAATAGAAGAACAACAACGTTTCATCCCATACTTAAATAGTCTTCTCAAATTTCATAACCACTGAAGTCTGACGCAATCCATTCCAAAAAGGTGTCAAGAGAACAATCCCCCCAAGTAGATGAATTGATGCAGTCAGTCTCTTTGTATAATGCTCAAGAACTCTCCCGAATACACATCATGAGGGTAATGAAGAACAACTCCCCAATGTTCACATCTCTCATCCCTGATGAATGTGTATGAAGCTCAAGAACCCGAAGTACACCAATATCCAAGAACTCTCCCAAATACACATCATGCCCGGAAGGAAAACACCTCCCCAATGTTTGTGGTAAACAATGGCTTTCTTCCCTGATGATCGTGTATGAAGCTCAAGGACCCGAAGTACACACATTCCCCAAAGAGATAACAACCGATAACATTGAAGAAGCAGGCCGAATCACTGATTATCTCTGCGGGTGACAATCTCTGCGGATGTCAACACCGGAATAAGTGATTATATCTCTGAATCACAGATTAAGCCCTCAAGTAAAACAGCTGAGCATCCCCAATGTTCACAATTCTCTCTCCCCTGATGATTGCGATAACATCGAGATCATCACACACCAATGTACCTCTTATATCTTCAGAAACATTTTCTAACATCTCTTCCCCCACATAGTTGAAATAAGAACACTAAACGCCTTGATGAGTAAAACCTTGAGTTTCTCTGCGGTCATGACATTTGTTTTCCCGGGATATCTTCAATCACTTAGAAGTATTAAGCTCATCAAGTTTACTCGCCATGAGTCAAACCTTGAGTTTCTCTGCGGTAATAACATTTGTCTTCCCAGGATATCTTCAATTACTTAGAAGTATTAAGTTCATCAAGTTTACTCGCGTTTAGATGCTTGTCTCCTTCCCATTTGCTGGTTTTGACACTTCAGAATCAGCAACTCTTTGTAAGCCCAAATACTTGAAATCTTTTGAGAAGAACACTATAAGCACAAATATATCTGTGAGAATCAACTTGCTGAAGCAGAATGTGAGCAAGTCTAATTGGGGATTAAATCTGGCTTTTCACTCTCCCCCAATTAGTGCTCTCCCCCAAACCGAAAATCTTTTAATAAATGCCCAGAATAAGAAGAAGTCTTTTGATAATCAAATGCAACTCGTCTTTAGTCTTCTAACATGTAGCAGAGAATGTAGAACAGACTGTAGACTCGACCTTCTTCAAGATTATACAGTTGGGGAATAGATAGTTAACATCTTCAACTCACACCAAAAAGCATCTCACCAAAAAGCATCCCAATTAACTTACATCTTGCATATCCCCTTAGCTAAAATCCCTCCCAATCAAACAAGAACAGAAGGGTGTTCATCAAGAAAAACAGCAATCAGGCCTCAACGAACACACAAGATGGTAACACCAAACTACCAATCACATCAAACAAGAACAGAGAGATTGTTCGGAATCATCATGTTGATGTATACGTGAAGCATTAACCGGAAGCACTTTGTCGATAAACTCATCAATCCGAGTGAAGATGTCAACCAACGGCTCTTCGAAGAAACACCATGTAAAGATGATCCGATCAGTAGAAGCTCGGTTCTTACATGAGTTTGGAGCCGTTTGACCATTTATTCTCATATGTCAATCAACCATGCAAAATTATCACACTTCTTCTCCCCCTCAAGAATTGCATACGGAGATGCCATTCTTGATTAAACAATTGAAAATCATCCAAATGTAGTCAATTCACACTTCTCCCCCGCAAAATTAGCACAGGATGTTGCCATCATCATCATAGTTGAGCAAGTGGAATAAGAAAACAATCATCGGTAGTCCGGTTCACTTGATAAATGAAAGCGCGCGGAAAAAGCATGAAGCATGTTGATGAGAATGGTCATTAATGAGAAGATTTCTCTTCTTTCGAAGATAAAGCGCACTGACACGTACACTTTTCTTTTCTTTGAGGAACGAGGCATGAACTGTTGTGTTCATACGTCATAATCTCTCTCTTTTCTGCTCTCTTGGCAAAACATGTAATCAACCCCATTATCATTCAGTAGGCTCTTTGCAGTGACAGCTGATGGAGATGACCCAATATGATGAATTTGACCCTAAAGTAAACTAACCCGAACTCGTGACTTAAACTTGCACATATGTAACAAAGAGCGGTGCCGAGAATTCATGCTCCATTGAATCTCTAATTACTCTATACTCTTCAACCAACCAACCATCGAGTATAAGACGTATGTCACCTCTTGAAAATCCACAATTGAATGTGACACTGAGCACTACAACGTAACTCCTTAAAGTGATAGTTATTTTGTGGTGGTATGAGCCCAATTCCCCCAAGTGGTAAAAGAAAAGGTAAAAGACACCCAACAATAACTAGATTTCCAAGTCTTCGTTTTTTGATAATAAGCTCGAACAAGGATCATGAAGAATCTTCATCCAACCATCCCCGATACCTTCAGATACTAAGTACACTCGCCCGTGATATTTCACTTCAACCTCAAGTAAATAATACTGAATTAACGCCGTTGTCACATCTTCTGAACTGCTCAAATCAAGCCTTCTTTGACATTTAAATGAACTTTGATAATGGTTTCATCCCGACCATGGTTAAAAGCACATAACCCCGTAAAACCATGTAATAACCAAACTGCCATGAAGAATATCCAAGCAATCACCCAATTCATGAAGTACATCCTTTTATCCCTTCCTTGAAGCAGAAACCGTAGCACCAGCATCAGAAAAGATCCCGAAATACGTTTTCCATTACTCCAGGATGGTTCCATCATTACTGGATTTTACAACTCTATGGTTTAAACCGAAAAATAGATTCTTTCGCGGGATTTTACAAAACCAAGAATAAACCGTAAGATAGATCCGGAAATGCACTTTACTAATACCAGGATGTTTCCATTGTCACGGGATTTTACAAGTCTATGATTTAAACCGAGAAATAGATTCTTTCGCGGGATTTTACAAAATCAAGACCAAACCGTAAACAATGTCAGCTTGAATACATTAAGACCACTTTGGTTTAGGTGAATATCTGTTTTAGGGGAACATGCAGTGGTTCATCAGCGGTTCATAGTCCAACATCAACAACATCATCAACCATCCAATCAACACTTTGGTAAACACATCATTCACGCATACTGTCGGCTATTGTAGTGACCACATGGAGAAGTAAACCCGATATACCAAACTTTGAACATGAAGTAGAATTCCCCAGATTTGTTACTTAACCTTGTACTAATCCTTGTGAAGAAGAAACGGTGTACCCAATGTACTAAACCTCTTGACATTCTCAACTGAGTGAGACACAGAAGTGATAGTTACGTTGTGGGTTAAACGAGAAAGAAATCACAACCGTAATTAAATAGCCAAGTCTTTATCACCCTCAATAAATGCCCAAACAAGTCATCTTTGCGGAAGGGTAGAAAGAAGACGAAATAAGTAATCGCGCCCGGAAAATCTCACTTCAAATCCAAATAAGAAATATCAAATACAAACAACCCCGCAGTCAACTTCGTTCAATCATCAATTCAAGCCGTGATGTAATCCCCGTGAAAATATATATAAACCAAAGCATCAAACCACATAATAACATCAACTCTCATCAAATATCATAGTCACATCTCATCGTCAGATCACATCGTTAAAACTCATATCATTATCAACATAACACTCTCCCATTAAATTATCATGAATCATAAATTCAAATTCACTAGCATGAAGCAATATCCAACGAGGGTCCGGACCAAAAATATTCAATATCACATATCACCACATGAAAGCGACTCGATTCAATTTAACACGAAACGACCCGGTCCATAAAAAGAATATCAAGCCCATCATCTAACTTCCAATTTACATGAGTCCATTCCATTCATTTAAACTCAAATCCACGAGGCCCTAAGTTTTTCAGAAGCTATACAATCCGCCTGGTCCAAATCTGTTAACATCTTAACGAATCACACGGCCCATATCTTGAGAATGACACAAGATCCCTTGTATACTTTACCAAGCCCACACCATCACTTAAAACTCGGCCCAGTTAGAATAGATAGCACCCGATCCAGTTAATCACATATTGATATAAATCTCTACCCTAATTTCACACTTCATTTGCAAACCCTAAATCACACATTACAGATAATACGCCTCCCTCCTCATCTCAAACACTCTCAACCCAAAATCTCAATCATCTTAAATCTGCTCTACACATCATATACGAAACAAGCACAAGACTCATTATTCATAACAAAGAACCTTCGTTCTTATGAGCAAGCCACAGGGATGGCTTTGAGGACAAGAATCTTTTTAAGCCACATGGATGGCTATGAGATGTATGCATAGATCTCCAAGATTGAATTGATATTCCATTCACTCACGGGTAGGTTTACTTATCATTGGATGTTTTTTAATTTACTTGTAACCGAATAATGAACAAGGTTTGAAACCCTAAATGTTTTGAACTTTCTTCAATAATATTCGGATATTTCAACAATTTTAGATCGATGATGATGAGCTTTCGTGTTAAAGACTCTTGGCAGTCTTAATACATCATTAAATGGTGTCACGAAAAGAAATTCTGAGATCACTAGGAGAGGTTTGATGTTGTTTTGATATATGTTCATAGTCCATGAATCTTGACAACGTTAGTTGGAACGAACCGAGATAGAGACATAACAATATTATTATGAACTTTACATATTATTTCGGACATGAAATAAAGCAAAGCTTAACACGGTCAGTGATGTGATTTGGTTCATACTCAAGAATCTTTTAAAGATTACAACTCTTTGAGCCACCACTGAGATCTAGAAAAAATATGTTTCGAGTAATAATTGATGTGAATGAGTCTTCAATCTTGATGAGTCTAGATGTATGATTGGTAAGGTTCGAATTAGGTTGAGTTTAGATTGGTTTTGGTTCGGATCTGAATACCTTATACATATAGATATTGTTGACTGATGATGGTCATTGGACTTGAGGTTTAAAGATCTTTGGTCGTGGTCTTGTTGTGGTCATAGATATGTTGTGGTCGTGTCTTGTGTTATGTCATTCTTCTTCATCTACCTTTCTGTCACATGGTCAAGTCGCTAGTGACAATGGTCTTGAGTCAACTCGCTAGCCAACTCGCTAGCCAACTCGCTAGCCAAGTCGCTAGCCAAGTTGCTAGCCAACTCGCTACGTCTTGTTCAATAACAAGTCGCTAGGTTTTTTCATTACAAGTCGCTGTCATAAATCGCTAACTTGTTAAAAAACAAGTCGCTAGCTTAATTTACCAAGTCGCTAGATATATTCATTGAATCAGGACATCTTTTACAGACAACTCGCTAGCAAGAAAATGATCAGTTTCAAACCCAGAAAAAGACTTGAAAAGAGATACATATTACCCATTTAGACCCATTGTTTGGACCTTAAAACCTAACCATATAACCGCTGACTTCACTTTTGGTACAAAAACATCATCACACAAAAAATGATGAAATTAACATATCTGTTTGGACCACACAATATGACCAAGACAGAAATGTATACATGAATAGACAACAGACATCTTTGACCAAAAGAGGAATAACGAATACATAAACCAAGTAATAACCACATGACAGTTTTACCCAAGATATTTCGACCATTTAAAAACAGATGCAAAAACAGTTTAAGACAAGATTCAAAAAACCACCAAAAATCATCAAAACAACGTAACCTTGGCTCTGGTACCAATTGTTGGATCATTATTTTATTGTGTTGATGATTCGGGTGGTCTTGGATGATCAAAATACATGTTTGCCATAGTTAGAGAGTTAGTTGAGAGAGAGAGGGTGTTCTTGCTAGAGGTTTACTCAAAGTATGGAATATTAGATTATGAAGCACCACCCCTTCCATGGATGGAAGGGGTATTTATACTTACAGACTACACGACCTCCTATCGGCCTGTGGATCAGGGATACAGTGGGTAAAGACCCGTCCTTCCTCCACGGTGTTACACTACGCTAAACTACGCTACTAAATAACTAATAAACTACTAAACAACTAAAATAACGACACGTCTACGAGCTAACTTATGCTAGATCATAATTGGGGTGACCGACACTTTAACATGGAATTTTCTAATTCCTAACAGGTAAAATTGTCACTATCGTCCTTTTTATCCTTTTTGCTAGCTGTCAAAACGCACCCTTTGTCCTTATCTAACAAATCGCAACAAACATCACCAAACCGCAACACAAATAACGTCAAACCGCAACAAACTCAGACAAGTCGCAACACAAGTTCACCAAACCGCAAGCAAGAAACTGACAAACCGAAACAATGAAAAAACCAAAACGCACCTCATAATGGACGAAACACAACGAAGAACATTCACTAAACCTTGCGTTTTCAATCAAAAATAACCACAAACAAGATGAAATAAGCCTTCCAAACCCAAAACTAAGCTAATATATCCTAAGCACAAAAGTACAACCAAATAACAAACTTAACCACTAAATAAGATCAAACAAGTGAAAATGGTCTCCAAACCATTCGAACCATAAACCATCAAAAACCAATCTAAGATCGAGCACACACGAAGTAGATGATCAAACCATGGCTCTTGATACCAATTGTAAGAGATTAGTTATCATAAACACACAAATAACAAGGTATATGGATCGAATATGGTGTACGGTTAGAGAGAAAAAGTGAAAGGATGGGAACTTCTAGTGAGAGAAAGTAAATTATATATTATGAAGCTCCACCCTCTATGATTGGTGCAAAACCGTCAAGTTTTCTCACACAAGCCGGCCACTTGTGAATGGCCGACCGTAAGAAACTTCAAACAGTTTAACACCAATGCAATGAAGATCAGGGGAGTATAGTGTTTCCCCGGGTCGTTATGTCCCAGCGAGCTATGCGAAGAATCACCAAACGAATAGTGATCGAGAGATTTGAACGGAAAAGGGATTTGATATGATTATAACTACAGAAAAAGGGCATAAATTACAGGGGCTTAAATGCAAATTAAAGAAAATTAAAAAGATAAAAAATATTAAATAAACGCTATCACTATTTGCAAAATGATGTTTTTGATTTTTCTGTTTTTTAAAACTTAAATTAAAAACTACGCGACGTACAAATGAAAATATGAAAATGAAGCAATATTAACCCTAAAAATACGAAAATGATATTTTTACGATCCTAATGATAAAAGAAAATTTCTAGAAAAATAAAATTATTTTTAAAACTATTTATCTAATTATTATTAATTAAAACTATTTTTAACTATTTAATATTAGCCTAAAATACAAGAAAATAGGAAATAAAGCTAGAAAAATAAAATTATGACTTGGAAAAATCTAAAATAACAAAAGAGAATTTTCAAAACTATTTTTATGTTTTTCTGATTATTTTTCTATTTTCTAGGAATTAAAAACTATTTAAAACTATTCAAATTGCTTAAAAATACAAATTTAACTAAGAAAAATCTAGAAAAATATTTTTTTGACTTTTTATATTTATCTTAACTTAAGAAAAATGAAAACTTATTTTTTTGAAACTTTTCTTAATTAATTGTATTAAATGCTAATTAAAATGACTTAAAAACTAATTAAAATGACTTAAAAACTAATTAAAATGAAGAAAAATAGCAAACTAACTTGGAAAAATCTGAAAAATTCAAGATAAGTCTAAAATAATATTCTAAAGCTGAGAAAAATATAAAAACATGTGCTTGTGTGCAAGAAAATGTAACTGCAATGATAAGTGCTTATAATTAAGCATTTGAAATAGGCAAATGGCTACCAAAGACACCCAACTGAACACAGAAGCTAAAATATACTAAAACTACCCAATTGCAACTAATCTCAACTACTTTAAACCTCTATATTGCAAATTGATCAGATTTGATGATTTGAGCTTATTGCTTAAAAACAGTTTTAGGTACTAAGTTTGGACTTAAGCACAAGCTTCAAAATAAGCTAAAAATGAAAAACAGATATGGGAACCTAAACTAGACCTGGGTGGCTATCTATAACCCAAAGCTGAGACTTGGACAAGCTCTTGAGAGCTTTGTGCAAGGACTGCAAGAACTGCACAACACCTGTGCAGTTCAGTGCAGTGTGCACAGGGCATATAAGCCCATATTGATAAGCAGTTTTGGTGCTTATAAAAAATTTACAAAATTCTTCAAAAATGGTAAAAAGAAATTAGACCAGATGAAGTTTTTAAAACAACAAGTTTCACTTAATTTGGCTCAGCAATGAATCCAAGAAAAATCACTCCATTTGGGCTCAAAACTGAATTTGCAACTTTTGACTTTTGAACAGATTTGGTATATTTGACTTTGGTGAGATTTGAGCTCAATCTAAGGACTGATTGTGATGTTATAAGATGAAATGACACTACTGCAAGCTTTGTCTATGATTTTGAAACACAAAACAAGATTTTGTTTTTCAAAAACTCCAACAGATGAGCAATTAAGACAGTTAAATGGCTAAATTGACTTTGAATGTTTGCAGGCACAAAACTATGACAGCAATGAGCATAAAAGAGTTACACAAGAATGAAACAACAGGTCTCAACTATTGAACCAACCTTAAAGACAGATTTAGCAACAAATCCAAACACACCTTAAACCAACTTATTTGCAATAAAAAAAAATCTAACTACTGATTTAGCTAAAGCAGACACTTAAACTGAATTAAGCTAACCTAAATACAACTTATTGAACAGATTAAAACTATTATAAACCACAAGAACAGATTATGCAATAACTGTTTAAATTGACTTACAATTTGTCCCAGCCACTATGGCTTGAAACAGCAACCAATGAACATCTATCCTAAATAAATCAACCCAATGGACTATAAATCAACCCAATTCCAGCACTGCTACACCCATGTCCATTTCATACCCATTTTTGCTCCAATTTGACTTTCATTGACCAATATCCAAAGTGACTTGAAACTAAAATGTAAGCTTATAAAAAGCTATGAGAAGCTTGTATAAGCTTATTGGAACTGAGAAATAAGCTGTTTGAAGCTTTGGTATCAGAATTTAAAATGGAAAATTTCAACAGTGGGCTTGAAACATGAAATCTTAACACAACTTGAATTGATACTTGGAAATAATTTATAATGATACAATAACCTTAGTTTGATACAAAGAAACAAAATATTACAGATTTTTACACTAAATTAAAAACTTTAAGTTAAAAACAACATTGATGATATATAAAAACTACAAGACTCTCCTTCTTCTCATCCTTTTGCTTTCTTTTATACCCAAACTTTCTTCTCTCACTTCTCTGATTAATTCCCATCAATTTCCTGAGCCATTGGATGTCTTGAAGCTATATTGGCCGTTTGATCAAGTTTTGGCGCCAAAACTGCTTTTATCAACTGGGAGGTTGAGTGAGGGGTAGAAGAAGCATTTAATGCTTTCTTGGAGTGTTGTTGAGGTGGGGGGACATGGAAAATGGATGATGAGGAGGGGGGATGGGAGATAGTGTGTTGCAGGCTTAGCAGTTGGGGAGAAAGACTTTGGCGGGTTTGGTTTATTTGACCAGATTTGACCAAAGTGTATTATTAAAGGGAGGGTCAAATTGGTAAGGGTCCAAAGGGAAAGGCAGGGGTCACAAGCTTTTGACAGGGTCCAAAATGGGTTTAAGGGTTTAATAACCAAGGACCTATGTGTAATTTCTGAAAATCAAGGGACCAAGGTTGCCATATTATCAAAGATGTTTCAAGGGACCAAAAGTGACAAGTTTTAATAATATAAGGACCAAACTTGACATTTTCAAATTTCCAAGGGCCATTTTTGCCAATTTTTAAACTTGGAGGACCAAACTTGTAATTTCTCAAAACTTTTGATATTTTTCACCAAAGGACTAATTTTGACAACTTATGATTTTAAAAGGACCTTTGGTGATTTTACTTTTGAAATTAAGTACTCAGGGACTATTTCTGACAATTTTTGAAACTTGGGGGACTGAAACTGCCAATTATGCAAACTTAGCTCATTTTTCATCTGATTTTGAACATTTTGCATCTGAAACATATAAAATGCAATTTTGGAATATTTTCAGTATTTTGATGCATTTCTGAGCATTTTTAAACGTTTTGCAGTTCAGATTTGACCAAAAATGATGAGTATTTACACACTCATCAATCCCCCACACTAAACTATTGCTAGTCCCTAGCAATCTTTTGAGAAAAACTTAATGGATTTGAATCTCTTTACCAAAAGCCATTACTTCTGGAGTAGCCAAATGTTTCAGTTCAAGTAAGAACCATGGTACACCAATAACCATGTGATTTTGAGCAAATCACCAGCTTTCAACGGATTTGATTTGTCTTTACCAGAAGCCGTTTGCTCTGGACTATCCAACTCTTAGATAAATTATCAGTATTATCTTTGGTGAGCTGATTACCAATTATGGTTTTTCCACTGCCTTTACCACAAGCCATAAACTTGCGGGCTAGCCAACTCTTCACTTTTTAGGATATGGTGAGCTGAATACCATACAATTTTGGGCAAATTGCAAGCCGTCAACGGATTTGAGATATCTTTACCAAGAGCCGTTTGCTCCTGGATTAGCCAATCCTTTTGTTTATTAGACAAGGCGGACTGATAACCAATTGAGTAAGTGCAAAACACTTACTCCAAAAAAAAAAAAAAAAAAAAAAAAAAAAAAAAAATTGGCCAAAAACGGGGGAATTGAGTGGTATAATTACATGATAAAATTCGTGAGAATTCCCCCCCACACTAAGAAATGAATATTGCCCTCAATATTCAAAGGACCGGCGGTTATGCCGAAACAAAGAACGTAAAAGGGAAATACTACGGCCATTATTTGAAAGATTTTTTTTTTTTTTTTATTTTTTTTGAAAATTTATATATATATAACATGTGGGGCAACTCCCCCACACTAGGGTGGTACACACGGGTGAAAACCCATGTTTAACTACTGTTTTTAATTACCGAGTCGCTAGCTTGACTCGACCCCGAATTCATTGGTTCATGGGGAAGCAAAGTGGAAGAAACAATCTCCATCGGACTTTCATTCAAGATGTTTGGACAAACATTTGAAGCACGTGAAAGTTTCACACCGATGAGATATATTCCCGGCTCAAGATAATGGTACATGGAAATGCCGGGATCAAAGATAATGTCTTCATTCCCGAAGGAGTGAAGAACAGGAGAAGTGACAGAATATATGAAGAAAAGAAAGAAAATCATGATAGAAATCATGACTAACTCTTCATCCTCAATAGGAGAATTCATAGTTTCATGAATCTCATCAGTTAAGCTTGCTTGATCAAGACATATTATGGGAGTGTCTAGATCAAAGTAGAAATTATCATACTCCGGCGGAGATATGATATGAGTGAGTTCATCTGAGAACTCCATGAAGGTGAATGAATCATAATCAGAATTGATATGAGTGGGTTCACTGGTGAACTCCTCCAATGTAAATGATTCATAATCGGGGAGAGAATTATGAGAATGAAAAGTGGTACTGCCACTAATATTCTCTCCCATATTATCAAAACAGAAGGCTTTCATTTCCGGATTAGAATCATCGGAAAGAATGTCACTACCCTTAATGGGGATAGGAGATGAAATTGGTTTCTCTTTGAAAGCCTCGATTTTAGAAATGAGAAGACTGACATTCAATAATGTAAGACGAAGAGCTTCATCTTTGATTTCAGTGTCAGTAACTTCATCATTCTCTTCTTCTAAGCTAACAAGCTCAGAAGGTAAATCTTCCACATAAACGATATCTCCACAAGATAACGAATCGTCATCATTAGAATCGGAGAGCATCTCAACATGATCATTTTGGAAGACAAGAGGAGAAGGGATATCACACACATGATCAAGAATTCCCTGTGACTCTCTTGGGATTGGGACAAGGTTCTCAACACTAGACTTTATGAATTCGTCCGATTCCTTTTCAGGAACAGTGTCAAGATGCTCGTCCCCCATGCTCAGAGAGTGAGTGGGAGCTTCGGGTGTGATAGCAGTTGTTTGAGATGGAATCTCAACTGCTGGGATATCAACTGACTGAGGGAGTTGAGAAATAATATCCTTAAAAGAAATACTCTCCTCGTCATCATCATACATAGCTAGCTTAAGAAATTGGGAACGCCTTAGAGCTGCTTGCTCTAGGACTAATAATTCTTCCCTAGATTTGCGGGCCTCTCGTTCTTCTCGTTCTTCGGCCAGCAATTCTCCCATGGTCTTTTCACTACTCACTTGATTCTTAAAGTTACTAATCATATCATCAAGTGTTTTCATTACGGTTTCAAAATCTTGGGAGTTTTCTTGAGACAACGGCTCAGGTGGAGTTTGAACCGTATGGTGCTGTGGAGGTTGGCAATTGTCAAACCTGTGAGAGTCATGATTGTTACAAGGAAATGGATTCCCTATTTGACAATCAGAGCTGAAGTGGGGACCTCCACAGTTCTCACAACAGTAAAACTGCTGAGTCTGGACAGGTAAATTATATGGATATTGGTCATAACCAAAGTTCTGAGCATCACTGGAAAACTGTTCATAGACAAACGTGTTTCCGGATTGACACTCAAATCCTTGGTGAGGACCTCCACAAAATTCACAGCAGTTATGTTGATTATATGAAGATAAGTCGGGCTGTGGTGGGTAATTGGAAAAGTTTGAGGGGTCGTTAAATGAGTTCGGATTAGGATCATAATCAAATGAGTTCCTCGAACCACAAAATAAACAACTCCCGTTATGAATATCATTACCACATTGTACACACGTACACCAGCGACATGGTGAACCAAAAAGAGGCTCACCACAACCGACACAAGGAATAAACGATTTCATTTGAGAGTTATGAAAAAGAATCGGTTCATTCAAAGAATCAACAAAACCAACATGGTGATCCGAATGACTATCAAGTCTCGAAGAGCATTTTGAAAAATCCGGAGGTGGGACAAGCGGTGTGCTCTGAGAGCTAGCAATTTCCACTACTTCCGTTATGGTCTCCGGTGTTTGAACGGGCTCATCGTAATCAATTCTGATTCTTGACCTTTTTTCATCGGCTTGAATTTGTTCAATTAGATTACGGGCTCTAAATTCAAAGAGATTGTCCTCGTAACCCTCGGTGGGTGCTTGAGGTAACACTAACATTCGAACGGGTTCGTCAACATTAGAACGTATTTCGGGATGTGGCGTGGGGTCGAAATAACTTTGAAAAGACTTTTTGATGGATAATTCGCACAAATCGCAAAATTCGCTTGAACTAGGCCATCCACACCGCTCACACACGTACTTGTGACAATGACGTTGATCCTTTTCCATACACCGAAGATGATCGTCGTCATTAGAATTAAACATAAAGAGGGTTAAGAAGAGAATCAAATGGTCATGAGGATAAAGATGAGTATTTTTGGATTTTTATAAGAAAATATAAATATATATAGATGGATGGTATGAACAAAGAGTGAATATTCAAATCACTAATCTGCTAAGCGTAAGATAATTAGCACAGCTCCCCGGCAGCGGCGCCAAAAATTTGATTGGTGCAAAACCGTCAAGTTTTCTCACACAAGCCGGCCACTTGTGAATGGCCGACCGTAAGAAACTTCAAACAGTTTAAACACCAATGCAATGAAGATCAGGGGAGTATAGTGTTTCCCCGGGTCGTTATGTCCCAGCGAGCTATGCGAAGAATCACCAAACGAATAGTGATCGAGAGATTTGAACGGAAAAGGGATTTGATATGATTATAACTACAGAAAAAGGGCATAAATTACAGGGGCTTAAATGCAAATTAAAGAAAATTAAAAAGATAAAAAATATTAAATAAACGCTATCACTATTTGCAAAATGATGTTTTTGATTTTTCTGTTTTTTAAAACTTAAATTAAAAACTACGCGACGTACAAATGAAAATATGAAAATGAAGCAATATTAACCCTAAAAATATGAAAATGATATTTTTACAATCCTAATGATAAAAGAAAATTTCTAGAAAAAAAAATTATCTTTAAAACTATTTATCTAATTATTATTAATTAAAACTATTTTTAACTATTTAATATTAGCCTAAAATACAAAAAAATAGGAAATAAAGCTAGAAAAATAAAATTATGACTTGGAAAAATCTAAAATAACAAAAGAGAATTTTCAACACTGTTTTTATATTTTTCTGATTATTTTTCTATTTTCTAGGAATTAAAAACTATTTAAAACTATTTAAATTGCTTAAAAATACAAATTTAACTAAGAAAAATCTAGAAAAATATTTTTTTGACTTTTTATATTTATCTTAACTTAAGAAAAATGAAAACTTATTTTTTTGAAACTTTTCTTAATTAATTGTATTAAATGCTAATTAAAATGACTTAAAAACTAATTAAAATGAAGAAAAATAGCAAACTAACTTGGAAAAATCTGAAAAATTCAAGATAAGTCTAAAATAATATTCTAAAGCTGAGAAAAATATAAAAATAGGTGCTTGTGTGCAAGAAAATGTAACTGCAATGATAAGTGCTTATAATTAAGCACTTGAAATAAGCAAATGGCTACCAAAGACACCCAACTGAACACAGAAGCTAAAATATACAAAAACTACCCAATTGCAACTAATCTCAACTACTTTAAACCTCTATATTGCAAATTGATCAGATTTGATGATTTGAGCTTATTGCTTAAAAACAGTTTTAGGTACTAAGTTTGGACTTAAGCACAAGCTTCAAAATAAGCTAAAAATGAAAAACAGATATGAGAACCTAAACTAGACCTGGGTGGCTATCTATAACCCAAAGCTGAGACTTGGACAAGCTCTTGAGAGCTTTGTGCAAGGACTGCAAGAACTGCACAACACCTGTGCAGTTCAGTGCAGTGTGCACAGGGCATATAAGCCCATATTGATAAGCAGTTTTGGTGCTTATAAAAAATTTGCAAAATTCTTCAAAAATGGTAAAAAGAAATTAGACCAGATGAAGTTTTTAAAACAACAAGTTTCACTTAATTTGGCTCAGCAATGAATCCAAGAAAAATCACTCCATTTGGGCTCAAAACTGAATTTGCAACTTTTGACTTTTGAACAGATTTGGTATATTTGACTTTGGTGAGATTTGAGCTCAATCTAAGGACTGATTGTGATGTTATAAGATGAAATGACACTACTGCAAGCTTTGTCTATGATTTTGAAACACAAAACAAGATTTTGTTTTTCAAAAACTCCAACAGATGAGCAATTAAGACAGTTAAATGGCTAAATTGACTTTGAATGTTTGCAGGCACAAAACTATGACAGCAATGAGCATAAAAGAGTTACACAAGAATGAAACAACAGGTCTCAACTCTTGAACCAACCTTAAAGACAGATTTAGCAACAAATCCAAACACACCTTAAACCAACTTATTTGCAATAAAAAAAAATCTAACTACTGATTTAGCTAAAGCAGACACTTAAACTGAATTAAGCTAACCTAAATACAACTTATTGAACAGATTAAAACTATTATAAACCACAAGAACAGATTATGCAATAACTATTTAAATTGACTTACAATTTGTCCCAGCCACTATGGCTTGAAACAGCAACCAATGAACATCTATCCTAAATAAATCAACCCAATGGACTATAAATCAACCCAATTCCAGCACTGCTACACCCATGTCCATTTCATACCCATTTTTGCTCCAATTTGACTTTCATTGACCAATATCCAAAGTGACTTGAAACTAAAATGTAAGCTTATAAAAGCTATGAGAAGCTTGTATAAGCTTATTGGAACTGAGAAATAAGCTGTTTGAAGCTTTGGTATCAGAATTTAAAATGGAAAATTTCAACAGTGGGCTTGAAACATGAAATCTTAACACAACTTGAATTGATACTTGGAAATAATTTATAATGATACAATAACCTTAGTTTGATACAAAGAAACAAAATATTATAGATTTTTACACTAAATTAAAAACTTTAAGTTAAAAACGACATTGATGATATATAAAAACTACAAGACTCTCCTTCTTCTCATCCTTTTGCTTTCTTTTATACCCAAACTTTCTTCTCTCACTTCTCTGATTAATTCCCATCAATTTCCTGGGCCATTGGATGTCTTGAAGCTATATTGGCCGTTTGATCAAGTTTTGGCGCCAAAACTGCTTTTATCAACTGGGAGGTTGAGTGAGGGGTAGAAGAAGCATTTAATGCTTTCTTGGAGTGTTGTTGAGGTGGGGGGACATGGAAAATGGATGATGAGGAGGGGGGATGGGAGATAGTGTGTTGCAGGCTTAGCAGTTGGGGAGAAAGACTTTGGCGGGTTTGGTTTATTTGACCAGATTTGACCAAAGTGTATTATTAAAGGGAGGGTCAAATTGGTAAGGGTCCAAAGGGAAAGGCAGGGGTCACAAGCTTTTGACAGGGTCCAAAATGGGTTTAAGGGTTTAATAACCAAGGACCTATGTGTAATTTCTGAAAATCAAGGGACCAAGGTTGCCATATTATCAAAGATGTTTCAAGGGACCAAAAGTGACAAGTTTTAATAATATAAGGACCAAACTTGACATTTTCAAATTTCCAAGGGCCATTTTTGCCAATTTTTAAACTTGGAGGACCAAACTTGTAATTTCTCAAAACTTTTGATATTTTTCACCAAAGGACTAATTTTGAAAACTTATGATTTTAAAAGGACCTTTGGTGATTTTACTTTTGAAATTAAGTACTCAGGGACTATTTCTGACAATTTTTGAAACTTGGGGGACTGAAACTGCCAATTATGCAAACTTAGCTCATTTTGCATCTGATTTTAAACATTTTGCATCTGAAACATATAAAATGCAATTTTGGAATACTTTCAGTATTTTGATGCATTTCTGAGCATTTTTAAACGTTTTGCAGTTCAGATTTGACCAAAAATGATGAGTATTTACACACTCATCACTCTACCTTAGGAGGTAGAGGGTATTTATAGTTTTTACAAAATACGCCACCTACGAGCTGTGGATCAGGTATACAGTGGGTAAAGACACGTCCGTCCTCCACGGTGTTACTTAACGACCTACTTATAATTACTAAACGTCCAAGACTACGAGCTTTCTAATGCTAACAATTACTCGAGGTGTCTGAGTCTTTAACTTACGGATTTACTAAATCCTAACAATCCTCCCCTTAGGAAATTACCTGCGGCTATGGTGTATCATCCCAATACATCAATGCATTTAGAGCCTAGAACTCCTCCTACACATTGTAAAACCTTAATTAGCATATACGTAATTTACCAACTATTTGCTGATTTCGAAAAATCACACCAATGGGTATCACTGAAGGGGGAAGGGTTTTTGAGCAAACAAAAGAATGTTATCTTTCTGAGGTTATTCCATTCTGTAAACAAGTGAAAGAACATTTTGAGGGTATTCAAAAGGCCCTAGATACTGAAGTTAAAGAAATGAAAAAGATGTTTAATGAAATGGAAAATGAGGCAAGAGATAATGCAAATGAGCTTAAAAGCTATGACATTGAGAGAAAGAATATTCACATCCTCAATAAGAATTTGATTTCCAGATGTATTGCCTAGGATGTGTATTATATTTCCAATTATTCTACTTTAACAGCTTCTCAATTTCATGATTTATCTCTTGCATTTAATGTTGCCCAGGTTTGTGTTAATAAGCTTAAAGCCAAGAATTTAAAATTGCAAGAAAATATCCAAAAATATGATCATGATAACATGGTCAGACATTTTTCTAAGTTAGAGGTTGATTATCTTGATTTGCAATTAAAATATCAACATCTAGAAGAAAGAATCAAAACCTCAAATGCCAAGACATATTTGGATGCTCCTGAATTTGATGCATATTTTGAAATAAGCTCACGAGATGAACGGATTCAAGCTCACTGTAACACGATCCGAAAATTGAAAGCTCAGAATTCCCAATTGAATGGAAATAGGAGTGAAGTGGTAGGGTCCCATATACCACCGCCTTTAGATTCTCAGAATTTTTAATATCAAAACATCATCAATAATTTGCAACAAGAAAACGAACACTTTCATGTTGAAAATTCAAAGGTTAAATCGCAATAAAAAGAGTTATATGATTCATTTAAGGTCACTCATGACAAACACATTGAAAATATAACTTCTTTTCTTAACAAGATTGAGAATCTAAAGAGTCAGGTGAAAGGGAAGTTGCCTATTCCCACTTGTAAATATGCTGTTCCAAAGGTTTCTGCTTGTAATAATTGTGACATTGAAGTGATGTATATTCCCCCTCCTCTTAGAAATAATAATCTTGCATATCAATCATATCTCACATACCTTAAGGATAGCCTAGAGAGTCTTCGTGAGATTGTAGAAGAAGATATAATAGAGGAACCACATGATAGTAAGGTTGCCTATGCGTATATATATGCTAAACGATCTCAGGAGCTCCTAGAATATGTCATTGCCACATGTCCTAAAATTGGTACCAAGCGAGAGAGAGTTATTGCACCCCCTTTAATGCCTAAGATCAAGCATGTTACATTTGATGTACCCCTGAAAACCTCAGAACCCAACACTTCTAGGCCAAAAATGCAAAAAGCAGTGAAACAAATTAATATTCTAATCGTTACTTCCACAGGAGTAAGCAGTGACACTCAAGCTAGCGGGTCAAAGCCTAGAGGCAATAAAAAGGAAGATAGGACCTCGCAAGCTAAGAGTGATCAAGCGAAGGAAGTAGAAGACCATCGTAGGAATAATAATTTTAAGTTGAACAATTTGAATCGTGTTGATTCTAGTATTAGCTATAAGCATATTGTAATTAATTCGAATTATACTGCTGTCTGCAAAACATGTAATGAATGTTTATTTTCTGGTAATCATGATGAATGTGTTGTGTCATATTTGAGCCCTTCTGATAAATCCTCAGTAGATAAAGTTTGGAAAGCAAAACAGGTTAAGCAATCTTGGAAACCGACAGGGAAAAAGTTCACTAATGTAGGCTATCAGTGGAAACCCACAGATCATAAAATCAAAATTGATGAACACTGTCCTTCAACTAGAACTGCCTTTCCTAGAACAGTGCCTGCTAAGATATGGAGACCCACTGGTAGAATCATTCCTTTAGGAACACAGTGCACTGTGACTGAGTCCAGTGCCTCTACTAGTGTTGCCCCACTAATAATGTCATGGCATCTAGGGATGCTGTAGGTCTACAAATTTTTTGTGCTAACCAATCGGATCCCATATTCACGTAGGGATCTACTACTTCTAGTTATCCATTCTCGTTTGTTTTCAAATGCAGGTCGTACAAATCGTCCTTCGGTATTTGGATTCAGGTTGCTCAAAACATATGACTGGGGATCGCTCACGGCTCAAGAACTTCATAAATAAGTTTATCGGGACTGATAGTTTTGAGAATGATCATTTTAGGGCAATTATAGGTTATGGAGATTATGTTTTTGGTGACAGTGTTATCTCTCGGGTATACTATGTGGAAGGGCTTAGCCGCAATTTGTTCTCTGCTGGTCAATTTTGTGATTCAGATCTCGAATTGGCTTTCAGAAAACACACATGTTTTGTTAGAGAATTGGATGGTGCTGATCTTCTCAAGGGATCTCGTGGTACCAATTTGTACACCATCTCTATTGAATACATGATGAGGTCTTCTCCTATTTGCTTGTTATCAAAGGCATCAAAGAACAAATCATGGTTATGGCACCGTCGACTCAATCACTTGAACTTTGGTACTATAAATTATCTTGCTAGAAAGGATCTTGTGAGAGGCTTACCCCGGTTAAAATTTGAATAAGATCATCTTTGTTCTGCTTGCCAACTGGGCAAAAGCAAAAAGTATGCCCATAAACCTAAACCTGCCAACACCATCATAGAAGTTCTTCACACCCTTTCACATGGATCTGTGTGGACATTGAGAGTGCAAAGTATAAATGGGAAGAAGTATGTTCTAGTTGCTCTCTACTACTACTCTCGGTTCACTTGGGTAAAGTTTTTGAGAACCAAGGATGAAACTCCCAAGGTTATCATTAAGCTTATTAAACAACTGCAGGTTAGGCTTAACAAAACAATCAGAATCATCCAGACAGATAATGGAACTGAATTTTTGAACAAACAACTCATTCAATTTAATGAAAGCATTGGGATCAGTCATCAGAAAAGTGTTCCACGCACTCCTCAACAGAACGGAGTTGTTGAAAAATGAAATCGTACTCTTGTGGAAGCCGCACGTACTATGCTGATCTTCTCTAAGGCTCTGATGTTTCTCTGGGCGGAAGCTATTGACACGGCTTGTTACACCCAAACCGATCCCTAATACATACTCTTCACGGAAAAACTCCATATGAATTAGCGCACAACAGAAAACTGGATCTCTCATTTTTACGCGTATTTGGGGCTTTATGATATCCAACCAATAACGGTCAAGATCTGGGAAAGTTGAAAGCTAAAGCTGATATTGGATTTTTTGTTGGCTATGCACCAGATCGAAAGGGTTACCGAATCTGCAACAAAAGAACCTGATATATCATAGAAACTATTCATGTAATGTTTGATGAGCTAACTGAGCAACTGGATCCTGGATACACCAGTTCTGGACCCACACCTCAACTTTTGACACCTGGACCAATTAGTTCAGGTCTTGTACAGAATCCCACGCCTGCAGCTCCTTATGTACCTCTTTCAGAAGAATATCTGAAAATTTTGTTTGATCCGATGTTTGATGAATATTTTGAGCCGACAACTGATGATACTCCTGCATCACCAGTTGTTGTTGCTCCTGCTCCAACCAACACAAATGGTCCATCAGTCTCTATTTCCATAAGTCAAGAAGATCCATCTGCCGACCATGCACTATCATCATCGAATCCTCAATCTTCTTCAGTACATCAAGGCACTGCAGTAGATAATTCTTTTGAAGTGAAGACCTTTGCTACTCCTGAAGATGCTCCATTCGAGAATATATTTGCCCCTAAACCCACTCCTAAGGCATCTTCATCAGGGGACCATAACTCTGCTACATCAGTTCCTTATCCTCAACCACATGCACATCTCAGAAAATGGAAAAATGATCATCCACTGGATAACATCATTAAGAACCCTTCTCGTCTAGTGTCAACATGAAAGCAACTTGCCACTGATGCCTTGTGGTGCTTCTTCAATTTTGTACTATCCAAAGTCGAACCGAATGATGTCAAGACTGCAATGTCTGAGGACAGCTGGTTTAATGCTATGCAAGATTAAATTCATGAGTTCGATCAACTTGGCGTATGGGAATTAGTGCCACCTCCAGATTGTGCAATGATCATCGCTCTTAAGTGGATCTTTAAGGTGAAACTTGATGAGCACGGTGACGTTCTGAAGAATAAGGCAAGATTTGTTGCTAATGGATAGCGACAAGAGGAGGGTATTAACTTTAAGGAATTATTCGCTCTGGTTGCACGTATAGAGGATATCAAAATCTTCCTTGCTAATGCTGCCAGCAAGAATATGATAATCTACCAAATGGATGAAAAGACTGCTTTCCTTAACGACGATCTCAAGGAAGTGTTCTATGTCAGTCAACCGGAAGGATTTGTGAATCCCGAGCATCCTACTCATGTCTACCGTTTGAAAAAGGCTACATGCGGCTTGAAGCAGGCTCCAAGGGCATGGTACGATACTTTGTCAAAGTTTCTTTTGGAAAATGGATCTACAAAGGCGTTGTTGATCCTACTTTGTTTACTCGGAAATCATGCAAACATTTAATTCAAGTTCAAATATATGTTGATGATATTATCTTTGCCTCGACCGACCCAAATGAATGTGACTATTTTTCTAAGAAGATGAGCTCTAAATTTCAAATGGCAATGATGGGATAAATGTCATTTTTCTTAGGTTTACAAATTTATCAAAGTCCCGGAGGCATTTTCATAAATCAATCTAAATATGCTAATGAAATATTAAAGAAATTTGGATTTGATTCTAGTGACCCTGTTGATACTCCCATGGTGGAGAGAACAAAACTAGATGAGTACCTCTCGGGGATCCCAATTGATCAAACTAAGAAGCGTAGTATGATTTAATCCTTGATGTATCTCACGGCCTGTAGACCAGATATTCTGTTTGTTGTATGCATGTGTGCTCGGTATCAGGCTAAGCCTACCAAGGAAAAACTTGAAGCGGTTAAACGGGTCTTTCAGTATCTCCAAGGAACCATTAATATGGGACTTTGTTTTCTGAAGGACACCGCCATGGCACTAACAGCCTATGCAGATGCTGACCATGCAGGGTGTCAAGATACACGTCGAAGTACGTCGGGAGGTGCTCAATTTTTGGGTGATAAATTAGTGAGTTGGTCGTCAAAGAAGCAAATGATTACTTATATATCTTCCACAGAGGCTGAGTACATCGCCATGTCAGCATGTTGTGCTCAAATCTTATGGATGAGATCCCAACTATCTGACTATGGCTTTGTATTCAACAAAATCCCTCTGTACTATGACAAAAAAAGTTCCATCGCTCTTTGCTGAAACAATGTCCAACACTCACGATCAAAGCACATTGACATCCGACATCACTTCATCAGGGAACAAGTTGAGAACGGTGTGGTTGAACTCTACTTTGTAAGGACTTAGTACCAATTGGCAGAAATCTTCACAAAAGCTCTTCCAAAAGATCGGTTTCAGTTTATTCTCCTGCGACTCGACATGAAGAGTCTGCAGCCGAAAACACTCAAACGTCTTCAGGAAGAGAATGAGGAGTAATGGATTTGCTTCACCAATTATTTGTATATAATTATTAAAAATCAAAATACAAAATATAAAACCAAAAAAACCCATAAAAATTTTAAAAATCAGAAAATTCCAAAAATATTGTTTTCTCAAGGCATGTCTTCTGATATCGATAACATGTATAGTCATAGAAATGTCATTCAATAATGACACGGGATTTTTTATGAAGCTCGAGCAGAAGTTCAAATGTTTTCAAAACATGCCTAAACAATGTCTTGCAGTTATTTCAGACTGTAACCCGCGCTTAAACAATGGCTTGTAGTAATTTCGGACTGTAACCCACTTTTTCAAGAAAGAAAAGTGCTACGCAAAATTGATTTTTTATAAATATCGAGCACTTACCCTAAAACGAAATGAGGAAATTCCGTTGCCAAAAAGACGGTTGGTCCTATACAAATGTTTTTCATTCTATGATTCTTCAGAAAAATATTTGTATTTCACATGGTGGTAACATATTGTCTGAAAATAAATCGGACTCAGACATTTAAAAATCAATCGGACTCCATTTTGTCAAAACATTTGTCACTCAATCAATGACTATGGTCATCGATTGAGGGGGAGAGTGATTTCAAACTTCAAACTTCATATTTTCAAATAAGTAATACCCGATCAACTCCATAGTCCATTTGTACGTTATAAAGTGGTGAATAAAGTTTTGGTGTTACGTGTCAGTGTATGATCTTTCGTTATACTCAAAGATTTTTCAAAATGAAAATTTTCTTTTACTCAAAGATCTCTCAAAATCATCATACTTGACACTAGCACTCTCCCTCATAAATTGAGATGGAGTGGTATAATGTTTCTTATCAGTAAATATTAAAAGCAGACCACATATTTCCCCAAATTTTTCTAAATTATTTAAATCAATTGGGATCACAAATCTCAAAAGGTTTGAGATTTTTGATCGGGGAGAGAATGTGATTCAAATATTAAATTTGATAAAATGGTGAATGTTTAAGACTCAAACAAGCACTCCTTCCTCAAATAATTCAACCTTAGGGCAGAAACCGAGTTCAATACATATGCTACTACCAAGGTAACGCCGGTATTGAAGAAAAGACGTCATGGACCCAGTGACACACTGCAGTAAACTTCCAAGCTACTCAAGTTCTCTTAAAAGGACTTGTTTCATTCTCACAGGGAACCGATGTAATCTATCGACTTTCTCTTAGAGATGGTTGATATTGAAAAAGGAGACCCTTTCCCTAGTCTTCGCATAGGAAAACCAAGTTTCAATATTGAGTCTAGAGCTAAGATATCATCAATAAATCTCATTAGGACACACTGTCAATATGCTTAATGTTTCATACACGGTGAAAAGTAAGAAAATATACATTAAGAATCCTACGCATTATCCTTGCAGTATTGCCAAAACATCCGAGTGATACGTAAAGTATTCACAATGAAGATGGAAATCCTCTAAGAGCCAACATCAAACAAGCTCTTGGTGGGTGACATGTGAGATCTGTAAACTATTGGATTTCATAAACACATAACATAAATCATATAAGAGGCGTATGAAAGAGTTTAGAGAGAGAAAGAGAAGAGAGTTGGGAACTATGTGACACAAAGAGAAATGGTATTGAAGCTCCAACCCTCTACCTTGGGAGGTAGAGGGTATTTATAGTGTCTTACAAGATACGCCTCCTACGGGCTGTGGATCAGGCATACAGTGGGTAAAGACCCGTCCGTCCTCCACGGTGTTACATATTATACTACTTATTAACATAACATAACTACGACTACATGATTTCTAACGAATACATATTCTTGAGGTGACCGACTCTTTAACTCATCGATTTTCTAAATCCTAACAATCTCCCCTAAGGGAGGTCACCTCAAGTTACATTGAATACAAACAGATATTACATTTTCTTTGTTCTTGGTTTCTTGATTACGTTCTTCGCCCTGTAGTCCGCAGTCTTAGATTCTTCATGTTCCGTATGTTTGAAGATTCAAGTGGAGGTTTTTATCTGATCCACGTGTTGATAATTGTTGAGCCAGTTTTGAGATCATCAGCCACCATATATCTCTGGTTCATCCTTTGTAGTGTTGACATTATGTGATGTTGTGACACTGGACCGACATGCTCACATTCTGGATCATGATTTCTTCTCATCAGAGTAGCTGAAGCTTTTAGTTGATTCATGATATTTGCAGCAGCGTAGCAGAAGTATGGAGTGAAAATATCAGAGTCGTTGATACATTTATCATGATTTCTTTAAAAATAAATGTATTGTGTGAGCATGCGGCTATGGATTGACCTCTCAATTCTGATAAGCTGCAAACGTCTGGTGTACCTGCATACAACAGTTAGCAATAAAGCACACGAAAGTGTGTTTGATCACTTTCGTTGAATTGAGGTACACGGCCCACGGTTCCCCGTTGATCAGTACAAGTACTGCCTGTGATCAGGTATAATTCCGAAGAATCTCCTTGGTAGGGTTTCGTAGCTGTTCTAGCTGTTCTCAAACTGGAACGTCTCAAAGAAGACAACACAGAGTGAGTGAACCAGCAAATTGAGATTTACTGATTGATTAAAAATGATTTGAACAACAATCGTGTATTGCATATCAGAAAGAATTTCCGCAATACAACGAAGGTTTTATATGAAAAATCAATTTTCAATCATAAACACCTTTTGATATTTGAAAATGTGATACACAGTCGATGTGTCATAGAAAAATGATTTTTGCGCACAACGACTGGTTTTTCAAAGGTATCCGTCAATCCATAACCTGAACCAGGATTAACTCATAGTTTTGAATCACCCCATTGTTTCTGTTCAGTTGTCACATGGTTGATCTATTGGATAGATCTCACATGCCACCTACCAAGAGCTTGTTTGATGTTGGCTCTAGAAGGCTTTCCATCTTCATTGTGAATATGATTGCATATCACTCAGATGTTCTGGCAATACCACAAGGATAATGCGTAGGACTCTTAAAATATATTCTCTCTTTCCACATTGTGTGAAACAGAGAGTCTTCATTGACAGTGTCCTAATGAGATTTATTGATGATCTTGTGGCTCTAGACTCAATTGTCCACATTTGGTTCCTATGTCGGAGACTAGGGAGAGGGTCTCCTTCTTCAATATCAACAATCTCTAAGAGAAAGTCGATAGATTATGTAGGTTCCCCGTGAGAATGAAACAAGTCCTTTTAAGAGGAACTTGAGTAGCTTGGGAAGTTAGGTGCAGTGCGTCACTGGGTCCATAACGTCTTGTCTTTAATACCAGTGTTACCTTGGTAACCACTAGTAGCATATGAATTGAACCCGGTTTCTGCCCTAAGGTTGAATTATTAGAGGGCTATTTCTTTTCACCATTTTCTTATTTTATTTCTTTTTCATTATTCAACCCCTTCATTGCTTACCGAGACTTCATAACTAGAACCTTGTTGGGTTTATTCTAGTTCTAGCTCTATCTCAGTCCGCACTCTTCCCATTTCTCACTTTTCTCCTTTTTACATCATACTTAAGGACTTCTACACTATCTAGTGGATTGTCCCTGGGTAGATCCCTCCGGCTCTGGCGGGATCATGGGAATGAATACCTGACCTAACCATCCTTATATCTCCATGCATAAAATAAATTTGGTCGGTCTTTTTGGTATTGTTCTTCTGCCATTAAGACCATTTGAAAATTGTTTGAATAATCAATCCAGGTACTTGTGATCTATGATCAAGGCATTTTGTACCTGAATTGTTTTTGATATTTCAGAAAATGATCCCCCTCATCATGTGCATTGTATGTTCGAAATTGCTTTGGCACATGGAGGCAAGAGGACTTGAAAATCTCAGATAGAATTAAGAATTCACTTCTTTGATCAACATTTTCTAAAAATATCGACATCACTTTCCCGATTAAAATTAGTATTTTAAATACGTTGTTAAAGATAATTTTGGGAAAGGATGTGGTTTTCAAAAAGTTGCTCCCCCTCAATATGTGCATCGAGATTCAAAACTGTTTTGCACATATTAGAGGGAACTTGCACTTAGAGAAAAATTAATCACGTTTCAATTCCATTTGGTTTAAGATAAATGCTCCCCTTAACATGTGCATGAAAAATTTGAAATCATTTGGCACATGTAGGGAGGAGAGCTTGCTAATTACTTACAAAACCATTTATTGAATTACCAGTTTAACTCCAATTTAAATCACAAATTCTCCCCCGATCACAATTTTCAACTTCATTGAGATTTGTGATATCTATTGATTTAAATTAATTTTGAAAACTTTGGAGGAGAATTATGACTTGCTTTTGAAAAACATTTTAACTGATAAGGATCAGATTTTGAGACTTTAAACTCCAATGTTCAAGCATGCTTAAGTATCTTATGAAAATATAACATTAGCCAAGGTCTGAACCAATTGTATAAGACATTGCAATTGTTTGACAAATAACCTTTTTGATTTAATTGAAATCATTCTCCCCCTCAATCAATGACATAAGTTGTTGATTGAGAGATAGAGATTTTGACAAATGACAAGTCTAGATGATTTTCAAAAATTGAGTCCGAGTTATTTTTCATAGCTATTTAGTTTTCATGAGATGACAAATATTTTTTCAGAAGAATTTATAGAAGGAAAAATATTTGTGAAGGAAACATTTGTCTCTTTGGTGACAAACATTTGTTTTTAGAATCAGAGCATGAGATTTGAAAAGTAAGATAAAGCATGGCTCTGTTCTTTCTTTTAGAAACCGGGTTATTGCCTGAAATGACAATAAACCACCATTTTTCTCCATCTCATTTTTATTTTATTTATTTATTTTTTATTTTTTTTAAACAATTTATGTACATTCGAACTTTATCTAAAGACCCGTGTCACTCTTTGAATGACAACACAAAGACCGTAGATGAAGTCGAATAAAAAGATCAAGACAAAAGTGACAATATTTTTTTGAAATTTTTCAGATTTTTTAATTTTTATGGATTTTTTTGAAAGTTTTATATTTTTCTATTTTCTTTTTGTTGTTTTTATAATTTTCTATTTTGATTTTGATGAATATATGTACAAAGAATAGATGAATAGATGCCTTTACTCCTCTTCTACCTCTTGAAGACGTTTGAGTGTTTCAGGTTGAAGACTCTTGAGTCCAAGACGTGGAAGAATAAACTCGAAACGTTCTCGAGGGAGTGCTTTAGTGAAGATGTCTGCTAGCTGATAATCAGTTCTCACAAAATAGAGTTCTACCACACCTTTTTCCACTTGTTCCCGAATGAAATGATGTCGAATGTCGATATGCTTTGCTCTTGAATATTGAACGTTGTTGCAGGAGAGAGCAATGGCACTTTTGTTATCACAATACAGAGGAATTTTGTTAAAGTCAAAGCCATAGTCAGATAGTTGGGATCTCATCCATAGGATTTGAGCACAACAAGATGACATGGCAATGTATTCAGCCTCTGTAGAGGATATCGACGTACTCATTTGTTTCTTAGAAGACCAGCTTACAAGTTTTTCTCCCAAGAATTGAGCACCACCTGATGTGCTTCGGCGTGTATCTTGACACCCTGCATGGTCTGCATCTGCATATGTTGTTAGTGACATGTTGGTGTCCTTCGGATACCAAAGTCCCATGTTAATGTCACCTTGGAGATACCAAAAGACCCGTTTAACCACTTCAAGGTGCTTTTTGGTAAGCTTAGCCTGGTATCTAGCACACAGGCATACATCGAACTGAATATCAGGTCTACTGGCTGTGAGGTACATCAGGGATCCAATCATACTACGATATTTTGTTTGATCTACCATGATCCCAGAGTGGTCCTCATCCAGTTTGGTACGCTCCACCATGGGAGTGTCAACGATGTCACAAGTGTCAAATCCAAATTTCTTTAAAATTTCATTAGCATATTTAGATTGATTGATAAAAATGCCTCTGGGACTTTGTGAAATTTGTAATCCTAAGAAAAATGACATTTCTCCCATCATAGACATTTGAAATTTAGAGCCCATTTCATTTGAAAAACGGTCACATTCAGTAGGGTCGGTCGAGGCAAAAATAATATCATCTACATAGATTTGAACATGGATTAAATGTTTGCCTGACTTTCTGGTGAACAATGTGGGATCCACTGCTCCTTTGCTGAATCCAGTAGATAAGAGGAACTTTGACAGAGTATCATACCACGCCCTTGGAGCTTGTTTCAGACCATAGAGAGCCTTCTTTAAGCGATAGACATGAGTAGGACGTTCAGGATCCACAAAACCTTCTGGTTGACTGACGTACACGATTTCTTTCAGATCTCCATTTAGAAAGGCAGTCTTTACATCCATTTGATAAACCACCATGTTCTTACGTGCAACTGGAGCAAATGATTCCTCAAATTCAATACCCTCCTCTTGACAATATCCTTTTGCAACAAGTCTTGCCTTGTTCTTTAATACATCCCCATGCTCATCAAGTTTCACTTTGAAGATCCATTTGAGAGCAATGATCATAGCACACTCAGGAGCTGGTACTAATTCCCAAACATCAAGACGGTCAAACTCATGAATTTCAGCCTGCATTGCATTGAACCAACTGTCCTCTGACATTGCGGTTTTGACATCTTTTGGTTCGACTTTTGATAGTATGGAATTGAAGAAGCACTATAAGGCATTTGTTGCAAGCTGTTTACGGGTGGATACCGGACGAGAGGGATTCCCTATGATATTATCAAACGGATGATCGTGTATCCATTTTCTGAAGTGCTCGTGTGGTTGTGGTTGAAGAACTGAGGTAGCAGAGTTGTTTTCCCCTGATGAAGATGGTTCTGATGATGGATCAGGGGCAAAACTATTTTCAAACGGTGCATCTTCTGGAGTGGCAAAAGGGTTTTCTTCGTCTGTGACTGCAGCAACGTTTCCAGTATGTACGCTTGAAGATTGAAGAGTTGAGGATGATGAAGAATGATCTGCAGTAGGCGCTTCGTGAGATAACGACATAGAGATGGATGGGTTGACTGTGTTGGATGGATTGGGAGTTGCCTCTGTTGAAGTAGTAGAGTGGATGTTGTCCTGAGATTTAAAGTATTCATCAAACATTGGATTAAACAATTTCTTCACATCTTCATCCGAAGGTGGTACATATGGAACTGCAGATGAGGGATTCTGTACAAGAGAGGAACTAATGGGATTACTTAATGAAAGTTGAGAGGCGGGTCCAGAACTGGATTGTCCTAGAGCCATTTGCTCGGTCAGCTCATCGAACGTAACGTGAATTGTTTCCATGACATTTCAGTTTCTTTTGTTGTAGATTCGGCATCCTTTTCTGTTTGGAGCATATCCTACAAACACTCCAATGTTCGCTTTAGCTTTTAGTTTACCTAAATCTTGACCCTCATTAGTTGGATAACACAAAGCACCAAACACACGAAGGAAGGATAGATCAGGTTTTCGATTGTGGACAAGTTCATATGGAGTTTTTCCATGAGCTGTGTGAATTAGGGATCGATTTTGGGTGTAGCATGCAGTGGCAATGGCTTCAGCCCAGAGAAATGTTGGAACCTTTGAATAAATCAGCATTGTTCTTGCGGCTTCCACAAGAGTTCGATTTCGTTTTTCAACTACACCGTTCTGTTTAGGAGTTCGTGGAATACTTCTTTGATGACTGATTCCAACACTTTCATAAAACTCACTAAGTTCTTTATTAAAAAACTCAGTTCCATTGTCTGTTCGGATGATTCTAACAGTCTTGTTAAGTCGAACCTGCAGCTGTTTGATAAGCTTAATGATGACATCTAGAGTTTCATCCTTTGTCCTCAAGAACTTAACCCAAGTGAATCGAGAGTAGTCATCAACCACGACTAACACATATTTCTTCCCGTTAATTGTTTGCACTCTCATAGGTCCGCACAAATCCATATGAAGAGTATGAAGAACTTCCATAACCGAGTTTGCGGGTTTGGGTTTGTGGGCATATTTCCTGCTTTTTCCCAATTGGCATGCTGAATAAAGATGATCCTTTTCATACTTTAATCTGTGTAAGCCTCTTACAAGGTCCTTTCTGGAAATATCATTAATGGTTGCGAAGTTCAAGTGATTGAGACGACGATGCCATAACCAAGACTTTATTTTCGAAGCCTTTGACAACAAGCAGATTGGAGAAGACTTCATCATATCTTCGATAGAGATGGTGTATAGGTTTGTACCACGTGTTCCTCTTAATAGTTCCACACCATCAAGTTTTCTAACAAAGCAAGTATGTTTTCTAAAAGCCACCTCTAGATCGGAATCACAGAATTGACCAACAGAAAACAAATTATGACCAAGATCTTCAACATGGTATACCCTGGAGATCACACTACTTCCAATAACATAATCTCCATAACACAAAATAGCTCCAAAGTGATCATTTCTGAATTTAACAGTCCCGATGAATTTACTCACGAAGTTCACGAGCCGTGACCGGTCTCCAGTCATATGCTTGGAACAGCCTGAGTCCAAGTACCACAGAACGATTTGAACGACCTGCAGTTGAACACAGACAAGAATGGATAACTAGATAATTGGGATCCTCATGCAAGAATGGGTTCCATTTGGTTAGTAACAGTGATTGGAACACCCACATCAGAAGCAGAATCAATGGAATCATTAGGGATAGATGCAGTTCTAGTGTACGCATTAGACCTATTCAAAGTATGTTCACTTCTTAAAGGAATAGTTCTACCGGTAGGCATCCATTTCCTAATGGGCATTGGCTTAGATAATTTAGGGCACAACTCATTAAGATTAAATTTGCGGCCAGTAGGTATCCACTGATAACCTACATTACTAAATTTTCTTCCCGTGGGTTTTCAATGTTTTCTAACCTTCTTCCACCATTGCTTTCTAGCCTTCTTAACTTGATTGTTAGCATTAACGTTTTAACTGGGTATTTAACAGCATTAATCAAATCATTCACACCACATACATGATTAGTAACAGAAACCAAGCAATCATCATTACATGTTTTGCCAAAAGTAGCAGAATTCGCATTAATTACAGCATGCTTAGAGCTAACACTAGAATCAACATGATTCGTTTTATTCAACATAGTTTCATTCTTCCTAAGGTGATCTTCTACTCTCTTCCACTGAACATTCCTAGCTTGCAAGGTCCTATCATTCTTTGTGTTGCCTTGAGCCTTTGACCTAGTCGTATTGGTGTTACTTTTTACTCCTGCAGAGGGAATGGGAACATTAGTTGGTTTGGCTACTTTTTGCATTTCAGGTTTAGAAGTTTTGGGATCTGAACTACTTGAAGGCACATTAAATTTCACATTCTTAACATTGGGCATAGAGCAAGGCATAATAACTTTGTCATTCTTACAAAAGGATCTTGGGCATGTTTCTCTTAAACATTCTAAAAGCTCCTGAGATCGTTTAGCATATAAGCAAGCATACCTAACTTCACTATCAAGTGGTTTATTTATGCGATCTTCTTCTACAATCTCATGAAGGCATTATAGACTATCCTTAAGATGATAAAAGTAATCATGAAACACAAGTTCATTGTTTCTAAGATGAGGAGGAATGTATTTAACAGTCATAGTATATTTGGAATCTGCAAATGCCTTTGATGCAACATTCTCATTAAAGACAAGTGGCATTTTTCCTTTTACCTGACTCTTTATATTCTCAATTTTCTTTTGTAACGAAGTTATTTTTTCATTGTTCTTGTCATGAGTGACTTTCATTGAATCATATAACTCTTTGAAGTGTCATTTGACCTTTTCATTTTCTTCTAGAAAACACTCATTTTTTTGTTGTATCACGTTAATGATGTTTTGAAGATGGAAGTTTTGAGAAAATTGAGAATCTAAAGGAGGAGGCATTTGGGAGCCAGTCACATTGTTCTTTTCACCCTTTAATTGTGAAATTTGGGTTTTTAACTTCCTGATCGTGTTACAGTGAGCTCGAATCTGTTCGTCACGTTTGTTTATTTCAAAAACTGCATCAAACTCTGGAACATCCGAGGATATTTTGATGCTTTAGGTTTTAACATTTTCTTTGAGATGTTGATACTTTAGTTGCAAATCAAAATGGTCAACTTCCAATTTAGAAAAATGTTTTACCAAGTTATCATGATCATCATGTTCTATTTTCTCATTTAGTTATGAGTTTTTGTTTTCAAGCTCAATGACACGATCATGGGAAACTTTCAAAGCAATAGATAATTCATGAAATTGAGAAGCAGTATTAGAATGCTTTGTAACAGTATAAAACACATCTTGAGCAACAAAACCAGAAATCAAATTATCATTAAGGATATGCAGATTTTTCCTCTCAATCTCATTATTTTTTAGCACACATTTATAATCATTGACCTCGATTATCATATCATCAAATTCCTTTTCCATTTCCTTAATTTTTGTATTTAAGCCCTTTTGGAGACACTCAAATTGATTTTTTAGTTGTTTAAAGAAAGGCATGACCTCAGTTAAATAGCATTATTTGGTTTTCTCAAAACCCCTTTCCCCTTCAGTAATCCCTGTAGGTGTGATTCTCTTCTTACATGTTTTCTCGAAATCAACGAATAGTTGGTATACAACATATAGGCTAATTAAGGTCTTGCTTTTAGTGGGAAGAGTTCTAGGTACTAGATGCATTGGTGTATTTGGAGGATACACAGTAGCAGGGGGTACTTTCCTAAGGGGAGGGTTCTTTTCAATAAGTTCATCAGCTTTTTGCTTATCCATGTCTTTCTTCCAAAAAACTTGTTCAGGTGTTAATTGTGTTTGAGGTCTAAACTTCTTTAAGGCAATCCAATTTTCCTTAGTGTAATCATGGGGTTTAGTTGTTATGTTATACTTGATGCACCAAGGATTATTTAATTTCTTATCAGATTTCACTCTCTTGACTTCTTCCAATTGTTTATCCTCCTCAGTGCACTCAACACATGTAGGCATTTGTCTAGGTTTAAGAATTTCGTTACCATCATAGATTACTTTTTGAGCAGCTTTTGCTTTCTTACCAATCTCAGGATTTGGTTCATCAACAAGAGGAATACTATGCTTATCGCTTAAGACTCTGTGCTTAGTTATCATGTGAGCAGTCTGAATGGTGTTCCCTTGTATGTACAACTTATTTTCAAGCTTGTTTTTCAAAGTTTTTAGGTTGGAAAAATCAGTTAAAAGTTTTGATTCCTTAGCATTAAATTCCTGTCTAAGCACTTTAACATTTTCTTGAAGTTCTTGCTTTTGCTTAACAGTTTTGTTTAGTTTGTCTTTTAAGGAATCTAGCTCTTGTTTTAATATTTCTTCCCTAAAATTACTTTTTCTAATAATTGTACGCATTTGGTCATCCATTTCCGGCTCACGGGTAGTTAACTCAAACTTAGCACGTTGTTCATAAATAGCAACTTGTTCTTTATAGGCATTCAGTTCAGAGATAACAGAATCATCAGGGGCATATGCAGTGTATTCATCAAAAACATAGTCATCATTGACTGCAGAAGATACATCACTTGGTACAATCTCACTTTCACTTTGTATCACATATTGATCATATGGGATAATATTACTATTACCCACATTATCTATATTTGATTCATTAGTTTCATGTGATTGTACTTTGTTATGTATCTTTTGCTCATCAACTTCATCGTATAGTTTTAATACCTCTGAAATGATTGAATCTTTGGGTGGACCAGCCTGTTGTGGTGATGAGACCTTTGGAGAGACCATTGGTGAAATGCTAGCCATGAAGATTGTATGGGCAGTAGGTTCATCATCGACATCAGATTCAAATGCATCACAGTCAGCAACTTGAAAGGCATTTTGATGATTGTGACCTATTTCCTGAATTGGCTGCTCATCCACATCAGCATCATAGGTTTTGGCATTTCCCTCAGCAAGAAACAACAACTCTTCTTCATCCAAAACCGCTCCATTGTCCTAAGCTTGCACTAGCAGCATCTTATCATTGAAATACTCTGCATCTTGAGGGCGTTTTGGAGATTTGCAGTTCCTTGCAATATGTCCTTCACCACCACAGTTGTAGCACTTGATTGGCTTTCCTTGTCCTTGATTTGCATTTCTTCCACGGTTCTGATTAGCCACATACCCTCCACCTACTCCACCCTTTCCTTGTTCATACTGTCTTCCTTGCACTGGTTGCACCATGATCTTACCATCTCTGACAATAGCATGATTGTGTAGATTGGATGCAGTTCTGATATCATTGTTAGTATGTGGAGTTAGGTTCAGATTTTGCTTAACCATAAGAGCCAGATTTTGCAGTTCTGATATCATTGTTAGTATGTGGAGGCTTATATGATGGATCTGAAATGAGCTTGTGGTTACCGTTACCAGTTGGTATGACTTGAGAAGCTTTGGTGGTAATTTCTACATTTGTGTAGAATGCAGTTGAGTCATTTGATGAGCTTGCATCTCCATGATTAGCTTTGAACTTTTCAAGAATCATTCGTTCAAACATAGCATGCTTCTCATTCTGAAGTAGGAAGGCATACAATTGCTCATAGTTGGTGTGCCTTAATCCTTTGGTTAGCTTGACTGAGGTGACAAATTTGTGCCATTCGGGATTCATGTTGTTCACAAACTTTGAATTGAGTTGAATATTTGGCATGGTCATTTTGATATTCCTCATATCATTCATAAGTTTGTGGAACCTCACATAGTATTCAGTGACACTTTCTCCATGGTTCATCTTAAAGTTCTCAAAATCATCATACAATTAAGATTCCCTGTCTTCTTTGGTCAATTCAGAACCAGAGAGAAGCATCTTAACATTGTCCCAAACTGCCTTGGCTTCAGTGTTGTAATTGATTAACTTGTAGATGTCTTTTGGTAGACCCTGAAGTATAATGTTTGAAGCTCTGATATCAGCATCGTATCTCTTTTTCTCCTTATCATTGAGCTCATCATATGTCTTTGGTCTGTCCAAACCTAAGATCACTGAACCATCCGCAGTAGTTTCAAGTATGTCTCTGGTAGTCTCAATCTGATAAGGTCCTTCATCAATTGATTTGAGAATGTTAACCCCATTTTCCTTTCCCAAACAGTACAACCTAATTCGTTGAGCCCATGAGTCATAATCAGTTCTGTCAAGCATAGGAGGACGAGTATCTGATCCTGCTGCTTGAGCGTCCTCAGCTACAGAAGAGATGATTGTAGGCACGTTGGTAGACATGATTACAGATTCTACGGGATTTTACTATTCTTTGATTAAACCGGGAAATTGACTCTTTCACGGGATTTTACAAAATCAAAAGAACAACCGTAAAATGTAGCACGAAGAAGTGACAAGTCTCGATAGACAAGTAGTGAACTTAACAAGTCGCACCCGAACCAACTCGCTTTGAGGTCAACTCGCTTAATCAACTCGCTTAGTGGACAACACGCTTTGAGGTCAACTCGCTTAAAAGACAAGTCGCATAGAACACAAGTCGCATAAAGAGACAACTCGCTTAATAGCCAAGTCGCATAAACCAACTCGCTTAGAGCACAACTCGCATAGAACACAATCGCTTAAGAGAAAACTCGCTGAAACAGACAACTCTGTTTCAAAGCAACTAGCTTAGGCAACAACTCGCTTAAGTAACAACTCGCAAAGGTGGCAAATTGCTTCACGCAATACCCCAACTCGCTTCGAATAATCGTTATACGAGACTCAACTCGCTTCGTACAACTTTTAAAAACAACCACTTTACAATCCAAAAACAACCCAACCACGATAATTCAAGCCTTCCAATTCAAAACCTAAGCACATATGAGGATTCTAAACACAAAAGTACAATCAAAATTCAAACTTTAACACTAAAGATGATCCAAATAATTCAAACTCTTCTAAACACTTATAAAACCTTATGAAATCTAAAACCAAGAACATGAAAAATTAGTGATCAAACCATGGCTTTGATACCAATTATAAACTATTGGATTTCATAAACACATAACATAAATCATATAAGAGGCGTATGAAAGAGTTTAGAGAGAGAAAGTTTTAGAGAGAGAAAGAGAAGAGAGTTGGGAACTATGTGAAACAAAGAGAAATGGTATTGAAGCTCCAACCCTCTACCTTGGGAGGTAGAGGGTATTTATAGTGTCTTACAAGATACGCCTCCTACGAGCTATGGATCAGGCATACAGTGGGTAAAGACCCGTCCGTCCTCCACGGTGTTACATATTATACTACTTATTAACATAACATAACTACGACTACATGCTTTCTAACGAATACATATTCTTGAGGTGACCGACTCTTTAACTCATGGATTTTCTAAATTCTAACAAGATCCTTCATGGATCAAACTTGTGACAACTGGAAAGAAACGATGGGGTGATTCACTTTTGAATCAACCTTGTTCCAGGAAATGGATTGACGTATACTTTTGAAAAACCTTTCGATGTGCTCTACAATTGTTTTTCTAGCACATCGACTGTGCATAAATTTTTCAAAAAAAAGTATTTGTGATTGAAACTTGATTTTTTTCTCATAAAACTTTCGTCGTATTGCAAAAACTCTCTTCAAAAATACGCGATTGTTTTTCAAATCAATCAGTGAATCTCAATTTGCTGGTTCACTCACTCCGTGTTGAGAATGGCTAGATCAAGCTGCGAAACCCTCTCAAGGAGATTCTTTGGAATTCTACCTGATCACAGGCAGTATTTATACTGATCAAAGGGGAACCGTGGTTCTTTCAACCCTATTCAACGAAAGTGAGCAAAGACACTTTCATGTGTTTTATTGCTAACTATTTTTTGCAGGACCACCTGACAGTTGCAGCTGATGGAAATTGAGACATCAATTCATAACTACATGCTCACATTTCACGCTTACAATCAAAGAAATCATGATAAATGAAAGACATACAGCAATGCTTCCACAATTCTGATGCAACATATCATGATCCAGAAAAGTGTAAGCATGTCGGTCCAAAAGTCACAACATCACATGAAGGCGATACAACAAAAGATGATTAAGCGATTTACTGTGGCTGATGATCTCAAAGAAATCTCAAAGATCACCAAGTCAAGGAACATTCAAAGATCACCATTGGAAGTACAAAGAATGCGTACTTTGAAGAATCAAAGACTACGGGCTTGAAGGACAAAGACATGTAATAGAATTGTGGTGACCTCCCACAGGGGGATATTGTTAGCATTTATTAAATCCAAGTTAAATACTCAGGGACCCCGAGTATTTGTTAGCATTAGAAAGTCCGTTGTCTTAAACGTTTAGTAGTTAGTTAAGTAACACCGTAGAGGACGGACGGGTGTTTACCCACTGTACACCGTATCCATAGCCCGACAGAGGGCGTTTTGTAAGACACTATAAATACCCTCTACCCTCCTAGGTAGAGGGTTGGAGCTTTCATCTATGCAATTTCACTTTCTCTCTCTACAAGTTCCCAACCTTTAAACTTTATCTCTCTAAAACCTTATACATATTCGATCCAAATACTAAGTGTTATGTGTGTTTATGATAACCAATCAATTACACCAAGGATTCTACATACTCAACCTGCTCAGCCTCCTTCCTATCATCATGGAAAGGACACTTTTGTGTACTATGCATCCCTTCACCTACTTGTATAGAATGAATGTTCTCCTTAACCATACTCATATCACATCCAAGTAGATCAAGTTTCTTGGTGATGTCACCAATGTCATCAAAGCCATTGTTATTTGTCACCCAAGTGGTTGCTCCATCATACAAATTTCGTGAATCGTCAGCCATCTTTTGAATTGATCTAAGGGCTTGTGTTGGTGGCATCATAGGGATAGGTCCTTGAGAGTCGAGAATTTGGCAGGAAGAGATGTTTAAACCGTTGTAGAAAATAAGGACCATCTGATGGTTGTTGATATCATGCGTTGGGCATCTATAAAAAAGGTCATTTTATCTTTCCCAAGCTTCATCTAGCGTTTCATCTACCTCTTGTCTGAAACTCCTTATTTCTTCCATTTTCTTGGTAATCTTTGAAGGAGGACAATTCTCCGAATAAATGCTTTCTCTAAAAGATTCTATGTATTGATCGACCCAGTAGGAAGCCTGTACATCCATCTTCTAGCTGCACCTGTGAGTGTAATTGGAAACACTCTAAGCATTAATGCATCATGAGTGACTCCTGGAGTGTGGAAAAGATATGTGATATCTCATACTCTTCGCACATGCAGGTGGGCATCTTCATCATCAGTTCCTACGAAAAGCATGTGTCTGAGCCCCCTCATAAACTGGCTACTGATCTCAAAGCTGATATTATTGCTGATCTTGGGACTTACCACGCCCGGTCGTTGGTTACCTTGAGTCAAAACCATGTATTCCTCCATAGTGAGCATGTCAAAATCTGAATTTCCCACATCATGAAATTTAAAAAGTAAACAAAAACAGAAAAGAAAGGAAAAAGAAAACAAAAATAAAAACCTAAAATTATAAAAGCGGAGAGAAAGTTTACAAAACTTAAATTAAAATCCTAATATAGCTCCCCGGTAACGGCGCCAAAAACTTGATGCAGAATTTCTGACTTATGGTCTACCTATGGTCTACCTTATGCACTCACGGGCAGTGTACCCGGTCGTGTGTAGTGTAGTATTCGGTAAAGTCGAGGTCATCCCAAGAGCTATGTGTATGGATTCTAACTTAGGTCTAATGTCACGTTTTAAAGGGGGTTTTGATTGATTGATTAATAAACTAATAAACAAAAATGAAATGCGTAATTTAAATGAGGTTGTGAACAATAGAGAGAAAGTGTGATAACCTAATTATTCATCCTATCATGTTATGTCTATGTTTTCTAATTATTACTTCGTATTCCTTCAAGTGGGAGTTCAATTCGCTAGACTCCTTTGGTCAATTCATCATAGCCTATTAGACATAGACTCCTACCCGAAATCAAAGACTTACCCTTTAGGGTGACGAGGATCTCTAGAAATCTATGCTAAGTCATTAAGTTCCTTACATGGATTCGAAACAATGTGTGCCCAGGCGCTAGCATCTTAGACACACATCCCTAACTTCTTAAGCTCTGCCTTCTGGAAGGTGATCCTTTGGTCAATTTGCACGAGAGGGATTGATAGTCCTTTGCTCAATTCTTATCAACTCTCGCAACCTACTTCCCTAGGGTCCTTTGGTCAATTCTCCTAAGCAAGAAAATACGACCGCAATTTAAAACTACCAAAGTTAGGGTATCTACCAATGAACTATGCATGCATACACTAGAACCAATAATAAAAGTGCAAAAACATAAACAAAACAATTAAGGAATCATAACTATGCTAGCACCAAAGTTGCTTAGCCAAACATATAGTAAACTATACCAACAAAAATGAATAAAACATGAATTGAATTGAACATATTATTTGATACAAATTACTTCATGTAGAGCTAATAATGATGATGATTTCAAGTGAATTTTTCCTTGAAAGATGGCTTGGAACTGCTGGAAATTTCCCTGGAGTGGTGCCCTAGTCGACCCCTAGGAGAGGGGGAAAAAAGAAACCCAATAGTGCAGAATTCAACCTCTATTTATAGGGTTCGAAATGGTTATGGTGTAACCAAACTTTAAGTTACTATGTAACCTCAATTGCAGCGTAACCAAAGTTTCAGTTACTCCGTAACCTCAGTTAGTCCGTAACCTCAGTTACAGCGTAACCAAAGTTTTAGTTACTCCATAACCTCAGTTATGGCGTAGTTGAGTTTTAAGGTTATGGCATAACCTCTTTAGCTTTTCAAAATAGCAATATTGCAACTTAGGACCTTATGTACCTTCGTTCCATTGATGGAGACCAACACATAAATGTGTTAATTGAGCACCGAACTTCGTATGTAGTAATATTACGGCGTAACCTATTGGGAATTTATGCCGTAATTCTTGAGCTGTGTTGACTTAGTCTTCGTGTGATAAATCTACAGTTATGGTGTAATGAGACTGATGAGTTACACCATAGTTCCTATATGCCCAACATACTTCTTGAATATTTTCATTAATAACCTTTCAATTTCGCGTCTCTTTGTTCCAATGCCTCATTTATCCTAAACTGTTAATATGAACGAATATAAACGAATTAAGTACCATATTAATACAAATGAGGCCATAAACACAAGAATTTGATATATAAAATATCATGTTAATTTGATATTATCACGTCATAAAATTTTAATAAAACTTGTTACATTTAAGTCATTTAAACTATATACTCTACTTCAAACGCATAATTAATACAACCATCCAACTTTCATTTCACACACATTATGTTGGGTTTCAAAGACTTCCAGATACTGCTGTTGCTTATATGGTTAAGACTGCTCATGGAAATCAATGAAAAATGTTCCAAGTATGTTATTGTTGTTGGTTAAAGATTAAGATTGCTTGTGTATACTACTACTGTTGAGAACTTCAAAGAAATATATACTAAGTGGTTAATGCTGCTAAAAGAAAACTTAGTGCTGCTAGTACTAAGTTACAACTGTTGAAGAGTTAATGCTTCCAGAGTAACGATTAGTGCTGTTGGTTGTTAGTTAATGTTGTTTATGTTTTAAGTCGGTTAGATATGTATAGAATGTTAGAATGTTTAGATAAGTATGTAAATAATTTTATATACTTAGGAAAGTATTCTTATCTTGGAGAATACGTATTGTAACCCTAATAGGACTCCTTAGCCTATAAAAGGAGGTCCTAGAGCATAGAGATGAGTATGTATGTTTTGTTAAGCTTCAAGGTTGTAAACCCTAATACTTGTTAGAGTATTCGTATTATAATTAATAATATTGAATCGTTTATTGATAATTAATTGTGTTCTTCTTAATATTGAATACTAGATTTCGGATAGTGTTTGATAAATTCAAGACAGTTTCTAGTCTAGTTGTGTTAGCTTATCTAACATAGCTAAACCTTTACAAGCTAAGGGAACATGATCAAGTACATAACTGGGATCAAGAAGTCGTATCAGATCTTGTGATTCTAGAAGTTGTGATCAAAGAAGAACTTCTTCTAATATACAAGATTTTGCTGTAAAAGATGGATCAAGACTATTCGCATATGGTTGATGCATCAAGGGTTCCAGTGCTCAAGGCTGGTGAGTATGAGATCTAGAGAATGCATATTGAGCAGTATATCCAGATGCTTGACTTCCAACTCTAGGAAGTCATTGAGAATGGAAAGGCTCCACCAAAAACAGCAACATCTCTAGAAGGTGTTGTGACTATCTTGCCTCTTACTACTGCTGAAAAAAAGGTCAAAACGATTGGAAGTTAAAGAAAGAAGTACTTTGATGATGTCCATTCCTAATGAACATCAGTTAAAGTTTAACTTCTTTAAAGATGCCAAGTCTCTCATGGAAGCTTTTGAAAAGAGGTTTGGAGGTAATGATGCTACAAGGAAAACAAAGAAGAATCTCTTGAAAAGCACTATGAGAACTTCTCTGCTCAAGGTTCTGAGATTCTGGATCAAACCTTTGATCGATTTCAAAAGCTCGTAAGTAAGCTAGAGATTTTGGGTGTGGAGATCTCTCAGGAAGATGTGAATCAAAAGTTTTTGAGAAGCTTGTCCTCTGAATGGAACACACATGTTGTTGTGGGGAGAAATAAGGCTGATCTTGACACAATAAGCCTGGATGATTGATGAGTGTGTAAATACTCATCATTTTTGGTCAAATCTGAACTGCAAAACATTTAAAAATGCTCAGAAATGCATCAAAGTACTAAAAATATCTCAAAATTGCATTTTATATGTTTCATATGCAAAATGTTTAAAATCAGATGAAAAATGAGCTAAGTTTGCATAATTGGCAGTTTCAGTCCCCCAAGTTTCAAAAGTTGTCAGAAATAGTCCCTGAGCACTTAATTTAAAAGAAAAATCACCAAAGGTCCTTTTAAAATCATAACTTGTCATAATTAGTCCTTTGGTGAAAAATGTCAAAAGTTTTGAGAAATTACAAGTTTAGTCCTTCAAGTTTCAAATTTGGCAAAAATAATCCTTGGAAGTTTGAAAATGTCTATTATGGTCCTTGTACTATTGAAACTTGGCAAAAGTGACCCTTGAAACAACTTTGCAAAATTGGCAGCTTTGGTCCCTCAAGAATCAGAAATTACAAAAGGGTCCTTGATATTAAACCTAAAACCCTTGAACCCTTCCCTGTTTGTGACCCCCTGCCATAACCTTTTTGAACCCCAGCCAATAACCACTTGACCCCCCTTTCATATATTAATCCCCCAGGTCAAACCAGTCAAACTCCCACCACTGTTTTTTCCCTCCTTTTTCCACCCTCCTCACCTGTCATGCCTGCAACACTCCATCACCCTCTCCTCCAGCTCACCATCTCCACACCATGTTCCCCCCACCTCAACAACCAAACAAAAAGCATTTAATGCTTCCCTTCCCCTTGCACTCAACCCCCAGCTGTATAAACCAATTTGGCGCCAAAATTCAATCAAACGGCCAATATGTCCTCAAATGATCCAATGGTCCCAAATGCAAGTGGGATTTGCTCAGAAGTCAAGTGGAAGCACTTTTGTATAAAAAGAGAAGAAAGAGAAGCAAGGAAGAGGGTAGTACTTAGTTTTATTTTTCACATATATGTCGTTTTTAATATTAATGTTTTAATTTAAGTTTAAAGCTGTAATCTTCTGTTCTTATGTACTCAAATTAAGTTGTTTTATCATTATAATCCAATTTCAAGTATCAATTCAAGGTTATAACAACACTTCATGTTTTCATGTTAACTGTTAAAAAATTCAGTTTCAAGCTCTTACATTCAAGCTCCAAGTAGCTTTATTTTAATTCAAATAAGCTTATTTAAGCTTCATATAGCTTTTAGTAAGCTTATAAAATATATTCAAGCAATTTCTCAATTTGGTCAACGAAAGTCAACTGTGGAGCTTGTAGCTGTTATGGAGTAATTTAGCAGATGGGTTGGTTCATTTTATGGAAATAAGCTTGTTTTGAATAAGCTTAATGAATTGAATGGAACTGTGGGTGCCTAGTTAGTTTTTGCTTGAGCATTTGGACTATTGTAAGTTCTAAAGTTGAATTTCAAGTTTTAGCATGTTAATGTAGATCTTATGCAGTAGCATAGTTCAAATTGAGCTCAATCTAGTTTAAATGTGCTTTAGTTTGCTTGTATGATTAGTTATTAATTTGTTGTAGCTGTATAGCTTGCTTGCTCTAATTTTTGGTCTTGTCTGCATAAGTAGGTGGTATGTTTATTGCTTGATATCAGTGTTGTCATTTCTTTATCTAGGTCATATATGATATTTAGAATCTGTTTTAGAGATAGTTATGGTTCAGAATTGAGATTTGATTGGTAAAAGTTCAAATCAGTGTCTTAAAGAAGTGTTTGGATCTGTTGCATTATCTGAGTTAGAGGATTTGTTTGAGGTTAAATTCTGTTGCAGTCATTTCTAATAGGTATATTAGAGTCATCTAGCTCCTTTATTTGCACCTTAGCACTCTAGAAGTCAAAATCAACTTGAATCTGTCCTAGTCTCTTAACTGTTAGAATTTTTAAAAAATCAAAAGCTTGATTTAGGTATAGATGCTGAAGTAGTAGCTTATTACAGGTTTATCTCACCTTAAAACATCATAATCAGATCATGATTTAAGCTCAAATCTCACAAAAGTCAAATTTCCAAGTCTGTGTCAAAAGTCAAAATTGAAAAAACCAGTTTTCACCCAACCTTGGGTGATTTTTCATTGATTCAATTCTGGGTCAATTCAAGTAAAACTTTGGTTTTAAAAACTTCAACTGGTCAAGATTTGAAAAATAATTTTTGTAGATTTTTAGTAATTTTGTACAAGCTTCAAAATAGCTTGTCAATTGGGGCTAAATTGCCCTGTGCACTGACTCAGTTTTCACTGAGTGTGCACAGTTTGTGCAGAGCTTGTCAAAAGCTCATTTGAGCTTCTCTCAGGCTCATTCTTGGTTTATAAGTAGCTAGCCAGGTCTCCTTCAGGTTCCTACTTCTGGTTTTGAGTTTCAGCTTATTGAGTAGCTTATTTTCTAGCTACAAAGTAGCACCCCAAAACTGTTTTTGGCACTTGAGTTTAAATCATCAAATCTTTGTAGTTTGCATTTCAGCAGTATAGCTTAGTTAAATTTAGCTCATTTCTAGTAGTTTTAGCTTATTATAGCTTCTGTGGTAAGTTGGTGCTCATTTGGTACCTCTAGCTTATTTGGAGTGCTTATTTATAAGCACTTCTCATTGCAGCTTCTTAATCCTACACATAAGCCCTTGTTTTTATATTTTTCTTAGATTCAGAATATTAAGTTAGACTTTTCCTGAATTTTTCATATTTTTCCAGCACTGTTTAATATTTTTCCTCATTTAAATCAGTTTTTAGTAATTTTTAATTAGCTTTTAATACAATTAAATCAGAAAAGTTTCAAAAAAATAAGTTTTCATTTTTCCTAGGTTAAGATAAATATAAAAAGTAAAAAAATAATTTTTCCAGATTTTTCTCAGTTAAATTTGTAATTTTTAGCAATTTAATTAGTTTTAAATAGTTTTTAATTCTTAGAAAATAGAAAAATAATCAGAAAAATATAAAATTAGTTTTGAAAATTCTCTCTAGTTATTTTAGATTTTTCTAAATCATAATTTCATTTTTCTAGCTTTATTTCATATTCTCTTATATTTTAGAGTATTATTAAATAGGTAAAAATAGTTTTTAATTAATAATAATTAAATAAATAGTAATAAAAATAATTTTCTTTTTCTAAAAATTTTCTCTTATCATTAGGTTTGTAAAAATGTCATTTTTATATTTTTAGGACTAATATTGTTTCAGTTTCACATTTTCTTTTGTACGTTACGTAGTTTTTAATTTAATTTTATAAAAGAAAAATCAAAAACATAATTTTAAAAAATAGTGATAGCGTTTATTTAATATAATTTAGTTTTTTAATTTTCTTTAATTTGCATTTAAGCCCCTGTAATTTATAAACTTTTTCTTTAGGTATAATCAATCATAACCCTTTTCCCGTTCAAATTCTCCCAATCACTATTCGTTTGATTATTCAGTGCACAGCTCGTTGGGACTTAACGACCTGGGGAAACACTACACTCCTCTGATCTTCATTGCATTGGTGTCTGAACTGTTTGAAGTTTATTACGGTTGACCATTCACAAGTGGTCAGCTTGTGTGATAAAACTTGACGGTTTGGCATCGATCAATGATCTTTACAAAAATATGAAAGTGTATGAACCAGAGGTCAAAGGATCATCTACCTCTAGTACAAACTCACAGAATATGGTTTATATGTCATCTAAAAACCCTAGAAGTACCAATGAAACAGTTACTACTGCTAGCCCTCAAGTTACTGATGCTAACTCAAATGTTGACAACTTGAGTGATGTTGTGATTTATGCCTTCTTTGCTAGTCAACCCAATAGTCCTCAACTAAAAAATGAGGATCTGGAACAAATTGATCCAGATGATGTGGAAGAGATGGATTTAAGATGACAGATGGCTATGTTGACAATGAGAGCTAGAAGATTCTTAAAGAACACTGGAAGGAAGCTGATAGTTAATGGAAATGATAACACAGGCTTTGACAAGTCCAAGGTAGAATGCTATAACTGTCATAGGAAGGAACACTTTGCTAGAGAATGTAGGGCTCCAAGAAGCAAGAACTACAAGGATATGGAAAGCTCAACAAGAAGAAGTGTACCAGTGGAGACACCTGCTTCAACAACATTGGTGTCATGTGATGGTCTGGGTGGCTATGATTGGAGTGACCAGGCTGCAGAAGGTCCAACCAACTATGCATTAATGGTTTTTTCATCATCAGACTCAAGTTCTGACTCTGAAGTATCTAATGACTCTGGTTGTTCTTATAAATCTTGTTTAGAAAATGTTAAGTCAGTTAAAACTCAAAACAATAAACTGTTAGAAGATTTAAGGAAGTCTGAGTTGATGTGTTTAGGGTATAAATTAGGATTAGAGTCAGTAGAGAAAAGACTTGAATTCTTTAAAACAAATGAGTCTGAATATGTTGAAAAGATTAATGTTTTAAAAGGTGAAATTTATGTAAGAGATGAACTTATTAAAGAGCTTAGGAAAAGGATTTAAAAGGCTCAAAAAGAAAAAGATGAAGTTCAAAAGGAAAAAGACAATATTCAAATTGGTGTAGAAAGGTTTGAACATACATCTAGGAGTGCTAACAAGATAATAGAGTGTCAAATTGTTAACACATGCAAAAATGGCTTAGGTTATAATATAGTTCCCCCTTCTATTACAGACCAGATTTGTCCTTTACTAGTTAGATGGTTTTGCAGATAAAACTGTAGGTACAAAGTGTGAAGCTAAGCCTAGTACTGAGGTAGATAAAAAGCAATATGATGCCCCAAGTATTGAAGATTAAGTATCTTATGATGAGGATCAGGATGTATTTATACCTAAGGTTGAAAAGAAGGTAGTCAGGCTTAGTAGTGCTAAGGTTGAGTCTTTTAAAACTGCTAGGAAGACTACTAATACTGTTAAGCAAACTAGGATAAAAACATACAGTCCTAGAGGAAATCAGAGGAATTGGAATAACCTGATGTCTCATAGGTTAGGAAGTGATTTTCAGATGTTCAATAAAGCGTGTTATGTGTGTGGTAGTTTTGAACATCTGTAGTATGATTGTACTTACCATTAGAGACAAAGGGTGGTAAAACCAATTTGGAACTATACTCAGAGGGTGAATCACAAAAACTTTGCAAAATATACTCACCCCAATGCTCAAAGGAATATGATTCCAAGAGCAGTTTTAATGAAACCTGTCCTAAAAACTCTTAATATTTCCAGACTAGTTAATGCTGCTCAAACAAAAACAACAGTTAGTGGTGCTAAAAAATGTCAAATTTTCATAAAACAGTACATTTAACTGTCAAAAGGCCCATTCAAAAGAAAAAAACACTTAATACTGCTAAGCCAAAAGCAGTAGTTACTACTGCTAAGGCAAAAACAGTGGCAAATACTGTTAAGGGTAATATGGTTAATGTTGTTAAGGCCTCGTCTTGTTTGGTTTGGAAAAAAAAAGATTAAAGTAATAGACCATGTTTCCAGACACAACAGTGCATCAATCACCTTAAATAAATTTGAGTATACTGATGCACAAGGCAGATCCAAGTCAGTAATGGCTTGGGTCCCCAAAATTTGATGATTTTCTTATCTTATGTGCAGGGAAATACGTAACTGGATTTACAGTATCAAGGAGTGGTTGACAGTGGATGCTCTAGGCACATGACAGGGAACAAGTCTTATCTTACTAATTTTGAGAAGATTGATGGAGGATTTGTTTCCTTTGGAGGAAATCACAAAGGTGGGAAGATTACTGGGAAAGTTACCATTAAGACATTCATATTGGACTTTGAAAATGTGTATTTTATAGAAGAGCTTAAGTTTAACCTCTTTAGTGTCTCACAAATGTGTGATAAAAAGAATAGTGTTCTTTTTACTAACATTGAATGTATCATCTTATCTCCAAATTTTTAGTTGATTGATGAAAGTCAAATTCTACTTAAAGTTCCTAGAAGAGATAATATATACAATGTTTATTTAAAGAACATGGTTCCTAAAGGTGGTTTAACTTTCCCTTTTGCAAAAGCCACATTTGATGAATCTAAACTTTTGCATAGAAGGCTTGGACACTTAAACTTTAAAACAATCAACAAATTGGTTAAGGGAAATCTTGTTAGAGGTTTACCTTCTAAGCTTTTTGAAAATGATCAAACCTCTGTTGCTTGTTAGAAGGGAAAGTAACACAAAGCCTCTTGTAAGTCCAAAACAGAGAACTCTATCAGTTTACCTTTACATATTTTGCTTATGTATTTATTTGGTCCAACATTTGTAAAAAGTTTAATGAAGAGGATTTATTGCCTAGTTGTCACAAATGACTTTAGTAGTTTTACTTGGGTTTTCTTTTTAGCTAAGAAGGATAAGACTAGTGGCATTCTTAAGTCCTTTATAATTAGGATAGAAAATCTAGTAAATCACAGGGTTAAAGTAATAAGATGTGATAATGGAACTGAGCTCAAGAACCATGAGATGAATCATTTTTGTGAAGTGAAGGGTATTATGAGATAGTATAGTGTAGCTAGAAATCCTCAACAAAATGGTGTAGCTGAGAGGAGAAATACAACACTAACTGAGGCTGCTAGAATAATGTTAGTTGACTCAAAGTTGCGAACTACCTTTTGGGCAGAAGCAGTTAATAATGCTTGCTATGTGAAAAATAGAGCTTTAGTTGTTAAGCCCCATAACAAGACCCCATATGAACTTTTACATGGTATTACTCCTATCTTAAGTTTTATGAAACCATTTGGGTGTCCTGTTACTATCCTTAATACCATAGATCACTTAGGCAACTTTGATGGTAAAGGCGATGAAGGATTCTTTATTAGATACTCTCAAAATAGTAAAGCCTTTAGAGTGTTCAACATTAGAACTAGGATAGTGGAAGAGAACCTGCACATTAATTTTAGTGAGAATACATCTAATGTTGTAGGTAGTGGACCGGATTGGCTGTTTGACATAGATGCACTAACCAAATCAATGAATTATGAGCCAATGGTTGCAGGTACATAGTCTAATGGTTTTGCATGTACCAAAGCTAATGATAATGCAGGTCAAGCTTGAAAGAAGACAAGACCTGGCAAGGATTACATACTGCGGCCATTATGGACTGTTGATCCACCTTTTTCCACAACTCAAAATAGTTCTCTAGATGATGGATCTAAACCTTCTAATGATGATGGAAAAAAGGCTACTGAAGGTTCATATAAATAAAGAGATGGTGATGATCAAGAGCAGAATGATAATGTTAACAGTTCTAATGGTGTTAACACTACTAGTGTTGGTGACAACACTAACAAGGTTAATACTGCTAGACCAACTATTAATACTACTAATGATAAAGTTAATGTTGTTGGAGATAACAATATCCGTTTGATCCAAACATGCCTCCTTTGGAAGACTCCAACATATTTAACTACTTTGGTAGTGATGAAGATAAAGATGATGCTAACATGGCTGATTTGACTAATTTGGAAACTATAATTCCAGTCAGTCCTATTACAACTACCAGAGTCCACAAAGATCATCCATTGACTCAATTGATTGGTGATGTGCATTCTGCTGTACATACAAGGAAGATGACCAAGGATTTGAAGGATCAAGGGCTGTTTGTTAGAACTCTTAAACAAAGAAACAATCATCAGGATCTTCAAAACTGTTTGTTTGCTTGTGTCTTATCACATGAAGAACCCAAGAAGGTGATACAAGAACTGAAGGATCCAAGATGGATAGAGGCAATACAAGAAGAGCTTTTACAGTTCAAGTTACAAGAAGTTTGGACCTTGGTTAAGTTACCAACTGGCAAGAGGGAAATTGGTACAAAATGGGTTTTCAAGAACAAGAAAGATGAAAGATGCATTGTGATTAGGAACGAAGCAAGACTAGTTGCACAAGGATACACACAAGAAGAAGGGATAAACTATGATGATGTATTTTCCCATGTTGCAATAATTGAAGCAATTAGGTTGTTCTTAGCCTATGCTTCATATAAAGACTTTGTGGTGTATCAAATTGTTGTGAAGAGTGCTTCCTCTATGGAACAATTGAAGAGGAAGTCTAAGTAAGCCAACCACCAGGGTTTGAAGATCCAAACTTTCCTGATAAAGTCTACAAGGTTGATAAAGCATCATATGGACTGCAACAAGCACCTAGAGCATGGTATGAAACCTTGTCAACATATATGTTGGACAAAGGTTTTGAAGGCGGAAAGATTGACAATACTTTGTTTATATAAAGACACAAAGATGACATTCTGCTAGTTCAAATTTATGTGGATGATATCATTTTTGGTTCTACAAAAAAGGAGTTGTGCATTGAATTTGAGAAGCTGATGCATGAGAAGTTTCAGATGAGTTCTATGTGTGAACTTACCTTTTTTTTAGGATTGCAAGTGAAGCAAAAGACATATGGAATATTTATCACTAAAGATAAGTATGTGGCTGAGATTCTGAAGAAATTTGGATATAAAGATGTCAAGTCTGCAAGCACACCCATGTAGATTGGAAAGCCCTTACTCAAAGATGAAGATGGTGAAGAAGTAGATATTCATTTATACAGATCAATGATTGGTTCATTGATGTATCTCACATCTTCAAGGCCATACATTATGTTTTTAGTTTGTGCTTGTGCAAGATACCAAGTAACTCCAAAGGTTTCACATTTACATGCTGTGAAAAGAATTTTTAGATACTTGAAAGGTCAACCTAAATTGGGCCTTTGGTATCCAAAAGATTCTCCTTTGAGTTTGGAAGCCTACACTGATAGTGATTATGTTGTAGCAAACTTGGATAGAAAATATACAGCGGGATTTTGTCATTTCCAAGGGTGTAGATTGATTTCATGGCAGAGCAAGAAACAGACTGTGGTTGCAAATTCCACAACTGAAGCTGAATATGTGGCTGCTTCAAGTTGCTATGGATAAGTGCTCTGGATTTAGAATCAACTGCTGGATTATTGGTACAACTTTATGCAAACCAAAATCTATATTAATAATAACAGCACTATTTGCATAATTAAAAATCCTTGTTTTCATTTAAAAACAAAGCATATAGAAATCAGACATCATTTATTAGATATTGCAATGAAAAGAAGTTAATTCAAATGGTTAAAATTCATACTGACCAAAATGTTGCAGATTTACTTACAAAAGCTTTTGATGTAGGTAGATTTCAATATTTGACTGCCAGTATTGGAATGTTACATCTTTAATCTTTTTTATCTCTTTATGTTTTTGTAAAATTAAATATGGATTAGTACTGTTATTCAGGTCATAAAGTGTTTTTGCTGTTAAGTATATTTGGTACTGATAGTTATACTTACAACTGCTAGTTATACTTAAAACTGCTAAATATAATTAGATGTTGTGATTGTTGTAAATGTGTTTTTGTGGTTTTAGACTAAAATTTTTCAGAAAAAGCATAAGAAAAGTGTTAGATTGGTGTAGAATTTGAGTCAGAACTGGTGCCTTAAAGTTAATTTTGCTTGCCTAAGCTAATGTTGCTAGGCATACTTAGTACTGCTGAGGTTACTGCTACCACTTTGTTCGAGGGACTTTACTGTAACATCTTCGATTAAGGGTATAAATCCCCAATTGGGTCACTTAGTTGATTTCAAATGCACATAATTCTCTCAAGTAAAAACCCTAACATCTTTTTTCATAGAGTACAACCTAGAGTGAAAGATATAGTATCATAATCATGACACTAATGCAACACTTGCACACGATCAACCAAAAAATAGGCATCATACACAATGTAAGTTGGATCACAATAGCAAAAACCCCACGTACGCCTCAACAAAAACCACATTGTACACGTAAACCATACACGTAACCATTTACATTTAATTATTATCAATAATATAGAAATATATATTAACCCTCCTTTCATTATGACCATCTACAAAAACACAATCTGAGTTTTAGTTCAACCTAAAACACATAAACAAACCTAAAACTGGCAAACACAAATGATGTAACTCAACAAATACTAATAGCATTACGTCAAGACACTGTAAAGCAGTTGCCTTTGTCTAGCGTTTTGACTGCTCTGAGCCAACAGATAACAGAAGACGTCAAAGATAGAGAACTGTTGATTGATGCATTTCGCAGCTTACCGTTTAGCCCAAGTCATGAATGTGGGCTCGGCCACCTTGTGTTGCTTCAAGAAACTGACATGTACAAAGCTCAGCAAATCATGCAGCTGCTATATGAAATACGCATTCGAATCAGCGCAAACTTCGAGCTTGAAGAAATGATAACATTCGTGTAAACAAATGTATTGTGTTATGCTTTTAATATTAAAGATCAGATTCCGAATAATCTTTAATATATTCAAACGCAGTTTCTACTATAGTTGTGTTAGATTTATCTAATATAACCAATCCTTTTACAAGCTAAGGAAGAAGATCTAGTTCAACTGGTATCAACATTCACTATATTTTGTTTTTGTTGAACGATTTTTGCAATACTTCCGGTTTCCAGGTCCTTTACAAGATCTCAAGTAGGTTGTTTTTGTTGTTTTGTTCTTGTGTTTGTTGTTAATTGAATGAAAAGAAAGATTGGACCAAGTTGGTTTTTGTTCTTTTCTTTAAAAGGTTCGAAAATTAAAAGAATTTATACTTCTAAATCGACCTGTGATGGGTTGTTGTGAAACTTGTGAATCGTGCAGGATTTAAAGACATGTTTCCATATCTGATATCTTTGTTACTTCTTGTTTCTATTTCGTTTTGATTGTGTCAAGGTCTAGGATTAATGTTTGATGATGGTTGTTATTGTTGTTCGAATCTGCTCTTGATCTGGTCTCGTTTTGTTTTTTAATATGGTCGGTTAGGATTTGGTTTTTTGTAGTCGAGATTAATATTTATTAGTCTCTTCTCCTTTCTCTTTTACTTTATCCTTTTTTGACCGATGATTTTATATTAACTAAGGTCAAAAAATTTGAGACAAATTCGATAAGTCAATTTCGGTAAGTCATATTCGATAACAAATTCAATAAGTCAAATTCGATAACAAATTCGATGGAACCCTTCAAAATTTCTTTCCAAGAAATCCAAAAACAAATTCAATGAAACCTATTGATTTTCTTTCCAAGAAATTCGATAAATGAGGGTTTTGAGAACAAATTCAGTAAACCCTAAAAGAAAATTCGATAAACCCTAGAAGCAAATTCGATAGATCTGTTATGCACTTTTCTGACCAAGTTTTCCGACCACTTTTAGACCATAAAAAATCACGCTAAATTAGCTCATAATAAGTTGTTTTGGACTGAAAACGTAAATATGGAGTATTTGGACTAAAAACTTACTTTTGGACAAAATAAGCACCAAATAAGCAAAACTAAGCAACTGTTTGACCAAAAGAAACACAAAAATAAGCACGAAAATAAGTAGTTTGGAAAAATAAGCACGAGAATTAACTACTGTTCCAAACAGATTTTGATTATAATTCTTTTAGAAACTTTAAAAGCATAACCAGAATGCTACTACAACAAAATAAAACTGTTGTTAACGTGAACAGTAAAGAAAAGAAAAAAAAAATAGTTTTAAACACACTTTTGATTCGAATTATAAAAACAAAAATACCACTAAATCATTTTGTGGCTCTTGATACCAATTGTAGGAACCCCAAATACTATATCACTTCAGACATATAAAGATTAATAGAAGATTTATAGAGAGGAGAGTGAGAGATGGAGATGGTAACTTCTAGAGAAAGAAAAAAGAATATATTAGATTAAGAAAGATAGAATACAATGAGAAGAACCTAGAAACCCTTAGAAGTACCACCACCCTCATGAGGTATAAGGCTTCTTTTATAAGGTAAGAACCTTTACATGGTTTACCTCATGGGCGATGTGGTATGAGATACTAAAATACATTGCAATATAAACGAACTAACTTATCGGACTAACTATTACACGTTACATTATTACAAGACTGAATGACTCGATAATGATCTCACTTCTATTTCTAACACAAACACATAAAAAAATGTTACTTTTTGGATGAACAAAAAAACTCGTGAACCAATAAATAGACCAAAAAAATCTTAAAATTGTTACACTATTTGATGAATATTTTTGCTTAAACATAACTTTTATGATACTTTAAACATTTAGGTCTCTAAAGTATGATCAATGTATGATAAAAGATATGAAAAAACAAAAAAATGTGTAAAACCAAAAGTGTAAATCAGGTAAAAAAATACTCAAGACTAGATTTTTAAACACAAAACACTTCCAAATCAACATTAGGCTCTTGATACCACTTGCTAGGTCTCTAACATACTGAATCATTCACACTAATCTTTATTTATTAGATGTTTAGTATATAAAACGAGAGAGAGAGAGAGAGGAAGTTCTACTGAGATAAAGACAAGTAAGGTGAAACTAGAGAAAGGGAGAAGAAGCTAGGAGAATTTCACTTGAATAATGAGCTCTCACACCCCTCAAATGACCATAAGAGGTGTTTAAGTATTATTACAATGAGGCCTTAATGGGCCGGGCTATTGGACTAGCTTACTACATGGACTATCTTAACATATCTAAGCTCATTTACCAATTACTAGTCTATTACATATTAATATAACGTTACAAGGTTCGATATGTATAAATGACCATCACTTTTAATGCTAACAGTTTTGAACCTCCAAATATTTTGCTTGATATATCAATCTGTAAGTTCGAACACTTAACTTCTATGAATAAACTGTATTGATTTGGAAGTTCAAAAACTATGTGTGATACATGATTGGAAAGCTAAAGATGCGTATTTTTTAATGCCAAAACCAATAAACAAAAATATTTATACTCGTTTTACGAAAGCATGTTGAGTGTTAAAACTTACAGATTAGTGTTATATCACAAGTGATATATCAAGCGAAATGTTGCACCGAGAAAAAACAAAAAATACAAAAAAAAAAAAAAAAAAATTATCGAAAGTATATGAAAGTGCCCATCTATTGAAACTTTATTAAATACTCGTCAAGATGGTGTATTTTTTTTATAGGTTAACGGTTTACGCTTTTTGAGATATGTAATTTTATTTTTATTTTTTTTTAAATGAGTGAAAAGGTTTTAATTAAAAAAATGGGGGTGAAAGGGGTGAAAGTTAATGTCTTTTAATATTTGATCTTATCCATTAGATCAAATAATTTGAATGTATGATTATCCTCTCAGAATGTAAGAAAATAAGTGTCCCTAAATAAACTTTTCACTATATACGTTATATATTTATCGTCAAGGTAAAGAAAAAGACACTTGCTTATCTCTCGGAAGGGATAAACTTTCTATCCAAACAAGATATTAATATTAAAATAAAAGCACGAGTTATTGGCATATGCAGATAAATACAAAAGCTTATATACCTAGCACAACTCACACTAAAAAAAACCTAATGTAATAATACTATTTACTAATTAACTATTTAAAATCTCCACGAATCCTTACATAAACCAAGGAGAGATATGTTGGTTGATCCTTACATAAACCAATCGAAATAGCAAACTTCGTCCCCATCAGACAGCGTGGCTTCAAAAACCGCTTTTTAGTATTTCCTTGTAATTGTCCTTAGCTTTTTGCTAACTTTTAATAAATTACAGCCGTTAAAAAAAACATTTATATAAGAAAAAATTATAAAAATTATATTTTATTTATAAACTAGGGTTATTAGCACAAGAATGTATTATACTTGCCACTTTTTGTCATTGTGTGTATCGTCCTTTATTTTTTTCAATTTTGACACCAACCTTTTGAATTTGTGCTATTGTGTGTACAGAACTTTAAAATTTCGATCATTGTGTGTATTTTTGTGACTATTCAGCCATACAAAATGACCATTTTACCCTTTAAAATTTGAAAAAAGTAAGGGTAATGTGAAAACGTAGAGGGGGGTGAATACGTTTCCGTTTCAAACTTAAAACTTTTGTATCAAATATAGTATAAACCATTGCACTTGCTAATCTCGACGCGAGGATGCATTTAACGCATTACGGCATGTAAGGCCAACCCCTTAATATCACATAAGATTCCGCAAGATTAATGGTTCATTATAAATAAAGTTTCACCATTATTAGTCCGGTTGCTTTTTCTTGATCAAGTGTGTCATAATATGTAAAGAGTTAAATATAGTTTGTGACTATATGAAAGACCAAGTATGTATCACAAACATAGACATCAACCACATAGAAAATAAACAATGTAATGCAAGAATAAACGTAAAGCGATAAGTAAAAGGATAGACAAACCAACACGAGGATTTATAGTGGTTCGCCTACAAGGACACCTTCCTTGCCCTACTCCACTCCCCGAGTCACCTACTCGAGAGTTCGTAATCACGACACGACACCAACTCCTTATGGCAGAGAAGCCTTCACAACGTTGCTTAACCTTTTTCCGGTACAAAGCTAAATACCGAGTTCTTTCGCACCAAGGCGAACCACACCTAACACAACGTCGCCTACCCTTTATACGGTGCTAGGCTAACCACCGGGTTCTTTCACTCCAAGGTGAACCACACCTACACAACGTCGCCTACCCTTTATAAGGTACTAGGCTAAGTACCTAGTTCTTTCACTCCAAGGTGAACTACACCTACACAACGTCGCCTACCCTTTATTAGGTACTAGGCTAAGCACCTAGTTCCATTCTGGAGGAACTACTACCCATCACAACACAACACCTAATCTCAAGGATATCTACTCCTTGTTACAACACCATCAAGGATATCACCATCCTTGGATCAAATACTACTCTATCTTGTACATCGAAACACACCATATCGAATGTACACCCTAGGCATCTTTCACTAATGCCATTGACACGATCCTTCAGCACCTTTCACTAATGCATTCAATACGGATCTTCGACACTCTTCAATAATGCCTTTGACACATCTATGACACCCGTTATGTTTTGTGGCCCAACATAACAAACCTTGTGTTTTATGGCACAAACACATAAACCATCTAGTCTAGTCATAGATACAAGAATATGATACTAGACATTATCCAAGACAATGTGTCTAATGGATATGAAATCAATGACTAAACATCAAGAACCCAAAGCATGATGTATTTAGTCTTCTATGAATGAAGATGACAAGTTTCCCAAGCTTGTTGTAGAAGATCTTCATGTGCTTGTATCTTGTGTTGGGTGATCACTTCAGTAGGTAAGGAAGCAAGATCTCTAAGCTTGCTTTGGAGGATCACTTTGGGAGTATGCTTACAAAAATGAAAGTTAGAAGCATTATGATCATATGAGATGTGGGTGGTTTACATGTTTCCTAATGATCTAACTATCCTATAAATGGTGGAGAGAAACTATGTGTGAAAGTGTGTAGAACAATGAAGAAATGGCTCACTATTTATAGAAGAAAACTAGCCACTGTTCCCCGGATCCCACGGATCCCTCCCTTGAGGGATCCGTCCAGTGTATTACTGGGGATCCGTGGGACACTCCCTTTTACCCATGGGTTTTGGGTCATGGGTCATGGGTTATGGGTTATGGGTACCAAGTAGATTCAATGTATCTATAAGATGCAATGTATCTAGTCCATGGTTTTGAGTGCCCACCAAGGGTACAATGTATCTAGACATTGGGTATGGGTCATGGGTTATGGGTACCAAGTAGATTCAATGTATCTACAAGATGCAATGCATCTAGTCCATGGTTTGAGTGCTCACCAAGGTACAATGTATCTAGACATTGGGTATGGGTTATGGACTTTGGGTTTTACCCAACTACATTCAATGTATTTGGTCAATGGGTCAAATACTTAAGTTTTCTACCCATTTATATTACCCCTTATAATATATACTAGTTATGTATATATTTACCCAATATGTAAACACTAGTTGTTATACATAAACTATTTAACTAAACATGTTTTAATGGTTTGTTGGAGGTTTGATCATAAACACGTACGAACCTGTGTTGTAGCGTACAAGGACTTGAGTCGTCGAGAGGTGTTGAGACAATATATAATTACAAGTAACTTATACATTTTACGTTATGTATTACAAGTTACATGTTTGTCATCAACAAAACAAATGAGAATGTATAGATTAAATATCGTAATATTTGCACTAACAATCTCCCCCTTTTTGATGATGACAAAATATATGTAAACGTAATAGATAGGTAAACTGTCAAAGTTATTTGTGTCCGTACTTCCTATACATTACCTTCTCCGTTTACACTCTTCTCCCCCTTTTGTCGAAACAAAAAGGGTGTGTCCTTTAACCTTAATTTCTTCCAAGAATGGCGAGTTTGCATCATCCCTAGTGAAGTTAAAAGAAAAAACACCTTATTGCTCCAATTGGCACACCACGCCAATACCTTCAACACGAAACACTAATGACGAAGCTTAGCAACTCATGACCTTGAGCTTGCACGTCTTCGAAAGGTGTTGATCTCGCCTTTAAGAGGAACCTAGAGAATCACACAAAAAAATAGAAAGATCCTTTGAATTACAACCATTATTGCCAACGGCTCAATGGATTAAATTTTTAAGGCTTAACCTACATCAAGGTTAGTGTTAAGAAGAAAAGAAAAAGGAAAAATATATGATGAGAAAGAAATCTCCCTTTTGTTGAAACATAAAGGAATTTTGAAGAATGAATGTGTGCATGCTCCCCCTTGACGGTTGCTCCCCCTTGTTAAGGGCGTCAAGTATTTTAGGAAGGCTAAGACGAAAGTATTGCAAAATTTGCAATGTTTTTGCTTTGACGAAAAACTCCCCTTTATTGAGAGCGTCAAGTTCTCCTAGTGTGTTTTGAAAATCTACAAAAAAAAAAGTTAGTGCAAAATTATATTCGTCCTTGGACGAGTAAGTCATATGATGCACTTTGTAAAAGCTCGACGGAAGCTCCTCCTAGATCGAGGGCGTCAAGAAGATCCTATAAAAAAAATGTAAAATTTCATCCATAAATAGACGAGAATCCTATACACATCAAAGTGTATATGTATGAACCTACAAAGAAAGGATTAGTGTCAAAAAGAGAATAATCCTACTACTTTCATAATCATGGTTGGTTTAGAGGTTGTAAGGTTTGTTCAAGGTAAGAGAAAAAAAATGTGCTTAGGGATGAGACGCATTTTATTACAAAATTCACTTGGCTTTTGACAACATAGATGTTTGTGAAGGATGGTTGAGCGACCATGAATTGTAGTGGTAGTGAGACACTTGTAGGATGTGGTTGACACAAATAGGATGTGGTAAAACATGAGACATACTTCATCACGTAGATCATGAACTAGACCTTTGGACACATTGATAATGATAGAAATCATCATTATGACTTATAGGTATGGAAGTTGTGGTAGAGGTGATGAAAGGTATCAAGGTGAATCTTTGACTTGGTTGATGACTCAATAGAGGTGGTAGACATGATGACTTTGTGAGTAGTGATAAAAGTGGAGTAAGATGGTTAGGATGATGCAAGATTAGAAATAACAAAAAAATGTGCGAATGAGCACAACTTGACTTGATGATGAAATCGACTATTGTCATCCTACAAGAATTCAAAAGAGTTAGTACAAAAGGAAAACATTTATACCAATGGATAAATTGTTCACATAAAATCATGAAACAAAAAGGAAGAACACGTAAAGACTCATATAAATGCAACTCATTTATAAACATATAGGAAACAGATAATCCTAAGTGTTGAACAAGTGCTTATGTGGGAAAACGGAAATTTGAAATGATTATCTAAAGAGATAAAGTTCCTACTGTTCCACGGTTCCACCTGTTCCCTCACTAGAGGGATCCGGCTAGCTTAAGTCTAGGGATCCGGCTAACAGATGAGGTAAAAAAGAGGTGATTGGGTTCTATCAAGGTCTAGCACCTACATATCCTAAGTTACTCAGTCTCTTAAGTGTCTTACATGAAGATGGACTTAAATGATCAAGAGAAAATGATTGATGGTAACTAATGGTTTTTACAGCAAGCACACATGTATACACGTTAAGCAAAGCAAGGAGAGCATGTAGAGATCACATATAGGCAATCAAATGAGATCGAGCTCACAAATAACACAAAGGTTTAGCAAACTTAACAAGCACTATTCAAGAAGCCTAAAACAAATTTACGGTCTAGATTAGTAAATCATTTACACTAACAATGATATGCAAGGTATGTGTCTTGAAAGAAAAGATCACATGATGGTGTTCAAGACAAAAGGGTTGTGAGTTGCTAGTTTAGGACAATCTAGTTATTACGGATGATGATTAGCGTACAATGAGCTTCGTCCATGAAGTCATGTAGTTCCTCTCGATCAAAGCAAGATAATCGCTTGATGAGGCAAGTGGTTGTGATTAACTAAAAGAAAAATTAATTTTACAACTTGTTTGATTAGTAATCCTAAGACAATGCAAAGTATTTCCATTGTAAACTTACTTTAGGAAAACATAGGAGTATAAATTTCCCAAGTGAGAGAATGAATATGAGACTATTACTAGCGGTGCTCAATTATGGCTAAACACGACCATTTTTACGGGCGATTCCACATACCCAACTTCTATCAGGGAAGCAATTCAACCGTTAGGTCAAATTGAGTTTCTAGTGCAATAAGTTCTCCAGTATTCATTCTCAAGTTAGAAAAATTTATATTCCTACAATGGCCTATCGAAGAGTAACAATGATGATACTTTGCTTCGTTTAATATTATACTTGAGACAACTAAGGTGACGAAGGTGTCATGTTAAAAATAAATTTAAAAGTTGTCCATATGGTGAACAACAAAAAATGGTTGGATGAGCTAGTTCAACATATGTTGTTGGAAAGCTTGAGTTTGGACTTTCGGATATGAACAATTATATTTGTGTTGAAAAATAATTTACTTGAGTATATCGGATGAAATAATCAAGCTGTCAATCCTACTATGAAGCTTGGAAAGCGATCATGAAAAGGAAAATGGGAGAGTACATCATCAACACAAGTGTAGGTTATGATCCGATGTACATTCTTGTTGTTTTTAGAAAACGATACAAGAACAAAATAAATCATATAAGCACATAAAACATTTATGTTGCACACATGACAAACTCAATCAAAAATCCATTTAGTGTGTTATATGGTTTAAACATTTTTCAACTTATATGACTTATCTAAGTATCTAAACTAACATTTTCGACACAACTAGATGTTATCCCAAACACTCCTTCAAATAGCACATTGATTAGTAGAATATTACTAAATCGACAAACAAGAGAATGAATAGCAAGGTAAGGAAATCACATATGTTATTCAATCAAACAAGCACAAAAGCTATTTGAGATAAGCAAATAATCAAGTAATGCAAAGAAGACAATTTATCATTTAGCATAGCATACGAAAGTTCTTTTCATCGCTTTGTGTTAAATATAAACATGTATACCAAGCTTGATTAGTTTCTTTTATATTTATAAATATGATAAAAACCTTAATTTCAAAAGAGGACACATTGTTATTCAAAAGCAAAAACATCCATCTTCAATTAGATCAAAAGTTTGTGCAAAAGTAATGACCTAAAAATGACTTTCTATTATAAATCAATGATTCTGTAAATTATTGTTTTGAATCAGTTTATGAAATCATTTTTAAATGAAAGTAGACTCAAATGCCTTAAAAACGATAGGTGGCACGACTTCTAACGACTTACAGTTAATTAGTTATGAATTTTTGAAATTCAGAAAAAAACTGTCTTCTGTACCACGGATCCCTTGCTTGAGGGATCCGTCCAGTGTAACCCGAGGGATCCGCGGATCTGACACAGAATTACAAAAATGCACGTTTTGACCCGACGAAAAGGTTTAACCTTTGTAGACATTTTAGTGAAGTTATATTATCCATTTTTACCTTTATTCAAGCTTGATTAACAAGATATCTAACAATAAAACTTCAAAGAGAAAAAAAATCAACAAAGCACTTTTCTTATTATGCTTGACTTCACCAAAAATTTTATACAAGGACCTTACTCGTTTTGAAAACCATTTGTTTTAAAAACTAGAGCCAACCCGCTCTGATACCAATTGTGAAAACGTAGAGGGGGGTGAATACGTTTCCGTTTCAAACTTAAAACTTTTGTATCAAATATAGTATAAACCATTGCACTTGCTAATCTCGACGCGAGGATGCATTTAACGCATTACGGCATGTAAGGCCAACCCCTTAATATCACATAAGATTCCACAAGATTAATGGTTCATTAAAAATCAAGTTTCACCATTATTAGTCCGGTTGCTTTTTCTTGATCAAGCGTGTCATAATATGTAAAGTGTTAAATATAGTTTGTGACTATATAAAAGACCAAGTATGTATCACAAACATAGACATCAACCACATAGAAAATAAACAATGTAATGCAAGAATAAACGTAAAGCGATAAGTAAAAGGATAGACAAACCAACACGAGGATTTATAGTGGTTCAGCTACAAGGACACCTTCCTTGCCCTACTCCACTCCCCGAGTCACCTACTCGAGAGTTCGTAATCACTACACGACACCAACTCCTTATGGCGGAGAAGCCTTCACAACGTCGCTTAACCTTTTTCTGGTACAAAGCTAAATACCGAGTTCTTTCACACCAAGGCGAACCACACCTAACACAACGTCACCTACCCTTTATACGGTGCTAGGCTAATCACCGGGTTCTTTCACTCCAAGGTGAACCACACCTATACAACGTCGCCTACCCTTTATAAGGTATTAGGCTAAGTACCTAGTTTTTTAACTCCAATGTGAACTATACCTACACAACGTCGCCTACCCTTTATTAGGTACTAGGCTAAGCACCTAGTTCCATTATGGAGGAACTACTACCCATCACAACACAACACCTAATCTCAAGGATATCTACTCCTTGTTACAACACCATCAAGGATATCACCATCCTTGGATCAAATACTACTCTATCTTGTACATCGAAACACACCATATCGAATGTACACCCTAGGCATCTTTCACTAATGCCATTGACACGATCCTTCAGCACCTTTCACTAATGCATTCAATACGGATCTTCGACACTCTTCAATAATGCCTTTGACACATCTATGACACCCGTTATGTTTTGTGGCCCAACATAACAAACCTTGTGTTTTATGGCACAAACACATAAACCATCTAGTCTAGTCATAGATACAAGAATATGATACTAGACATTATCCAAGACAATGTGTCTAATGGATATGAAATCAATGACTAAACATCAAGAACCCAAAGCATGATGTAGTTAGTCTTCTATGAATGAAGATGACAAGTTTCCCAAGCTTGTTGTAGAAGATCTTCATGTGCTTGTATCTTGTGTTGGGTGATCACTTCAGTAGGTAAGGAAGCAAGATCTCTAAGCTTGCTTTGGAGGAAAACTTTAGGAGTATGCTTACAACAAATGAAAGTTAGAAGCATTATGATCATATGAGATGTGGGTGGTTTACATGTTTCCTAATGATCTAACTATCCTATAAATGGTGGAGAGAAACTATGTGTGAAAGTGTGTAGAACAATGAAGAAATGGCTCACTATTTATAGAAGAAAACTAGCCACTGTTCCCCGGATCCCACGGATCCCTCCCTTGAGGGATCCGTCAAGTGTATTACTGGGGATCCGTGGGACACTCCCTTTTACCCATGGGTTTTGGGTCATGGGTCATGGGTTATGGGTTATGGGTACCAAGTAGATTCAATGTATCTATAAGATGCAATGTATCTAGTCCATGGTTTTGAGTGCCCACCAAGGGTACAATGTATCTAGACATTGGGTATGGGTCATGGGTTATGGGTACCAAGTAGATTCAATGTATCTACAAGATTATCTAGTCCATGGTTTTGAGTGCTCACCAAGGTACAATGTATCTAGACATTGGGTATGGGTTATGGACTTTGGGTTTTACCCAACTACATTCAATGTATTTGGTCAATGGGTCAAATACTTTAGTTTCTACCCATTTATATTACCCCTTATAATATATACTAGTTATGTATATATTTACCCAATATGTAAACACTAGTTGTTATACATAAACTATTTAACTAAACATGTTTTAATGGTTTGTTGGAGGTTTGATCATAACGCAACATAACAAACATGTACGAACCTGTGTTGTAGCATACAAGGACTTAAGTTGTCGAGAGGTGTTGAGACAATATATAATTACAAGTAACTTATGCATTTTACGTTTTGTATTACAAGTTACATGTTTGTCATCAACAAAACAAATGAGAATGTATAGATTAAATATCGTAATATTTGCACTAACAGGTAAAATGGTCACAAATACACACAATAGCACGAATTCAAAAGGTTGGTGTCAAAATTGAAAAACTATAAAAGACCATACACACAATGACAAAAAATGTCAAGTATGATGCATTTTCATGCTAATAACCCTATAAACTATGTTGTATTTCTGTATAAGTTTCTATAAGTTTATAAAGTTAAATTTTAAAGAGAAAGACAATTAATATATATAATGAGCCTGTTTTAAAAAAAGACCAATAGAAGAAGAAGAAGAAGGTGAGTGAAAAAGAAAAGAGCAAGTCACTCTTTTATTAGGGTAAATCGGGTAAAAATGTAATATAATATGTTATTTTGTGTTTTATAATAGCTAAAGATATAAAAAGCATGTGATACTGCAATTATGTTTTAGGTAAATATGGGTATTATGGGGGTGTTTGGCTTTGATTATCAAGTTTAGAAACGTGGGTACCAAAATGACGTTTTGCAAAAGTAACCCCCCACCTCCGGTTGTAAAACCACGTTTTGTGCCCAAAAAATCAGATTATCACGTTTTGAATCAAACACCAAAAGTTGATTATTCACGTTTTGAAAACGTGATAATCAAATAATCACGTTTTGAAAGCTTTGCCAAACACCCTCTATAAACTTTCAGAAACAAGGAGTTCAATGTAAACAAAGCATTTTTTCATTGATTGTGTTGTTGCTCGCATTGTATGGATCCATCTCGGTATTGAAGTGTTGGGCCCACTCAGACTACCAAAAAAACTTGAATGATCTACTTTTGTGGCCGGTAACTAGGGGCGGACTTACGAGGTTCCCGGGGCTCACGGGAATCCGATAGATATTTTCTGCCTATTGTTAATTTTTGTAAAAATTCTTGATTTCTCAGAAATGAATTTGGTTTCGAAATTTTGTGTCACATAAATGTATGTCTTGTTTGGCTATTATGTTAAAAGAAATACACGACTTTTTAATTTGTTTACTATTTTTTAAGAAGTTGTACCTTTTAGTTCAATTTTGTTTCCTTTATATTCGTAAAAAAAAGTTTGTATACATGATGACTTATAGTCGTGGGTCCGTCCCTTCCAATAACACATCTCTTTCTTCAACAGCAAAACAACGTTTTGATGCGGTTATAGTGACTGCTCTTTCGATTCTTTAGAAGCTTTGTTGATGTGGTGAGAAAAAAAAAGCGTTATACTCGGAAAAAAAGTGTTAAGGAAAGACACTTTTGTTGATGTGGTGAGACAAAAACATTGTTACACACCTAGATAAAAGCTCTTGTTTTGCCTTTGTGGCTCCTTACTTGAGTGATTAATAAAATTTGGCCGTTTAAAAAAATACATAGAAAGCACAAACAAAATCCCAAATTATTAAGAAGAGAAGTTTATTTTTGATATATTATCCAAGATGATAGGAAAATTACAAAGTAAGAGAAACAGAGAACACCTAACATATGTCCATTAATAACCCCACAATTTCCTCCATCCAAAAGCTTTCCAAAGTCATTCTCTCCTAATGTCTTTCTTTATGGCTTTCCTGCATTCGGGGGGTCCTCCTGCAAGTCCCTCTATTCAGAGCATGCATGGAGGACCCTAACCCGTCCTTCGTCTATTCAAGAAAGTTTGATTTTCCATCTCAGGTTTCCAAGATATTCGTGTGAATGAATGATACGCGATTCTGATCAGCAGTGATATGATTTGAGCCATGAACGTATATATTTAACACAAAGCTTCATTGTTGAACCTGGTGCACTTTTCTTTAATTGATTGTTCACCCACCCGTGTCGTAATTTCTGTTTTTATGATCAAGATAGTATATGAGGGCATGAGATATGAATTGTTTGCCATGCTTCGGAAACAAGGAATCAGAAAGCAAAGAACAAGAGGATTTGCCAATTGCACAAACAAAAGGACACCCCTCTTCTCAATCTACTGGTATGCATGATGCATGCATGTTTACAGCCAATCTTTCGTTAATCACAAACAAAAAGTGCAATTTGAAATATAAGATTTTACAAATTCTACCGAATAAAAAACAATGAAGATAACATATTTACCATATTTTTGTTATTCTTGATATTCAAGTATTCTTCTTCGATTGACTAAACTTTGTATATATGAGGGTTCCAGAGAAGTCTTAAATGTTACACACCTGCATATGTAATGTGTGGTTATCATAAATATGCTTGTTTGTAACCGAAAACATGGAAGAAACTATGATGTCGTGTTGCAGTTTGTTCATGGAAGAAAAAATAAATAACAGAGACAGAAATTTGAGAATTTTTATTAAATTATCATTTGACAAAACTAAATTTCAGAATTCTTTTTTTCATCTATCTTTAGCTCAAAGACATGTTGCATACAATGATAACACTGATTGACATAAAGTTAATGTTCATGATAAACAATCAAAGACGAGTAAAACATATTAAATCAGTATATGGGCAAAACAAGAATTAAAGCCACATCTGCCACATCGGCTTTCATTACTTTCTTCATTATATTTTTTGTAATTGTTTCATGCAACATTTTTTGAGTCATGAATAATAAAGAAAATCAATTTAAACTTTATAGTATACCCAAGTTCTAATTTCGTTCACTCTCGAAGACATATGATTTAATAAGTGCGTTTATTACAGACTCGCCATCAGGACCACCCACTCAAGCTAATAACCAAAAACAAGAATGTACTGCTGTGACTGCTGCCACTGACACAAATGAAGCAAACGAAATCGAGAATAGTTCAGCTCGTAATATTGGTTTCCGAGATTTGGCCATGGCTACCAAGAACTTCCGGCGAGAATGTCTATTAGGCGAGAGTAGAGCTGGAAAAGTTTATAAAGGAACTCTCCCGGTGACAGGGCAGGTTAATAAACTTTATTTTTATTTTTTTTATTTTTTTGAACGGCAACTTTTTCACACCCTACACGGCTACACCACATATTTCACAATATATCTCACAATTGCCTCCAGCGAGGCTTGAACCCACAACCTCTAGGTTGTTGGGCAACTCAAGTACCACTAGACCAAAGGCTTAAACTTTGAAATCTTATTTTGGGGTCAAAATCATTCTAATTATAAAATGTTGTTCTTTAATTTTTTTTTCACATGTTTTTATTTCTAGGTACTTCTTATGCTCTAACTCGGCATTTTGGGAGGGGACAACCCCCTTGCCTTCACTACTTGCCCATTTTTGCGCGATAACTACATGTGCTAAAGAAAATACAAACTTAACAAAAGATCTAAGATTATGTTATTGCTAAATCATCTACATATTTTGTGGTTCCATTATATTTTTGTATATATAATATCCCCATGAATGATTTTGTAGATCTGCTCATGTGCATTATCTTGTGCCCCTGTTTTAAACTTTGTTAATTAATGATGTGTTATGATTATACAAATAAAAAATTGATATGATAAATAAACATGTATGCAAATGTGAAGGTTGTGGTGGTGAAGCAACTAGACAGACATGGAACCAAAGCAAACAAAGAGTTCCTTGCTGAAGTGATGACGTTGAGTCGCCTTCAGCATCCTAATCTTGTGGAACTGATAGGATATTGTGCTGATGGTGATCAGCGGATACTTGTTTATGAATACATGAAAAAGGGTTCTCTAAATCATCATCTGCATGGTAATTTCTTCACTTTTTCTACTATAGTTAAGATTTAGGTAAACAGGAAGATGAATTTAAAGAATTCGTATGATTATCAGTTTATCGGTTCAATGACAGACGTTCCGCCTGATAAAGAGCCATTAGATTGGATCACAAGGATTAAAGTAGCTTCAGGAGCTGCACAGGCTGTAGAGTATCTACACGAGAAAGCAAATCCACCCATTATCTGTCGCAACTTAGGGTCTACAAACATTTTGTTGGATGAAAACTTGGCGCCAAAGCTCACAGATTATGGGCTTGTGAAGCTTGCAATAGACTCTGGTAATACTATGCAACAAAGGATAGCGAGTACTGTTGGTAGTGCGCCAGAATATGAACAAAACAGTGAGCTCACCCCCAAATCCGATGTTTACAGTTTTGGGATTGTTCTACTCCAGCTCATTACTGGAAGAAAAGCCTTAGATACATCTCTCCCAGAAGATGAGCAAAATCTTGTCGTATGGGTAAGCACATGGGCCGTTCTATACTTTTCTTAAATCAACATAATACATGAGAAAACGCTATAACAAACAGATGAAGTTCACACGTTTATCTATACATAGCAGCATGAATATATTACACCATAGTAAGTTACATGAAATTCGTTTACTAATCTGTGAAGAAAAGATATTCAGTTTTTTTCATTTATTCACCCTTTATTTTTCTGTGAATGTGTTTACATGCGTTTCTTTTCATAATAGTTGACAGTTCTAGGATTGAAACAGGCACAACCCTATTTTAAAGATCCAAAGAGGTTTCCTGAAATGGCAGATCCACATTTGAAAGGAGCATTTCCAGATAAAAGCTTAAATCAAGCAGTTGGGGTTGCGGCAATGTGTGTACAAGAGGACCCATCTGTTCGACCCATGATCTCTGATGTGGTAGCAGCTCTTAGCTTTCTCATGGTGGCTCCACTACAAAAACCACAACAAGAACCTCAGTTACAAACGGATCCTGCTCCAGCTCCTGCTTCTACCAATGATCCACATGAGGAGACTCGTTCATCATGCTCGTCATCTTCAAAAAATCCAGAACAAGATCTTGAACAAGCATCTAGTGACAGTACAGATGATATAAGTTGTAGTGATTATGATGATGAGGATGAAGAATACCCTATTAGAATTAAAAGTCACAAAACTAGGTATGATGATGATAGAGCTGGCACCTCATCATCAGAAAGTCTATATAACGAAGACGATTATGGTGAGGATGAAAGCCAGCAAGAAGAAATAGGCTACCGATCAAAATCGAAACCAAAAAGCATCAAAAGAAAAGTTACATTTGGAAAAGAAAGAACAAGAGTTAGTAGGAATTCATCAAAACGAAATACCAAGAGCTTCAAAACACAATCAGGTTCCAGTTTAAGAAAGAAAAGCGTCAATAGGAAATCATCAAGTAACCAAACAAGAATTGATGCTAATCTGAGCAAGAAGAGTCATGACATGTTTGATGATCATGGGTCGAACAAGAGCTTTAAAACGAACTCAAGCTCGAGTTTGAGAAACAAAAGTGTAGATGGGAAATCATCAAGAAGCAAGAAAAGGGTTGATGGTGATTTGAGCAAGAAAAGCAATAACGTATCCGAAGGTAATCAAACTAGTAATGAGCCCAATGCCATGTCAAGCTCAAGAAGATCCGAAAGCAAAAAACTAGACAAATCTGAAAGCAATGACTCATCATTTTCATCCGATGGTGGTAAGTAAAAGCAACAAACTAACCATTTAAATTCGAGTCCTCAAGAACAAACTTAAGTTAATCCAATACGAGCATGGGAAACCACAATGTAGAAAATATGGATGGAATAAATGGTTGAACGCAAGATTTAGAGGTATATATAAGTTCGAATTAGAAAGTTCAGTTTAGAATCATGTTATAACAACAGCTAGTGAGTTGTATGTGTCTGTGTGATACATTATTCATCATCATATACATAAACATTTCACCAAGCTGACTGTGATCAAGCTACATATAGTATTAGAATTTTGTTACCCTTTTTTTTTTTACCAGCATGAAACTTTGTTAACTAAGATACGTTTTTACTTTTATTCTTTTCGTTTCTTATTTTTCATGATCATTTTCTTCAAATTGTTCGTTCTGTGGATTAATGCAATATAGATATTTTGAACACCATGTCCTGTAAATGAATCTTAATCATGTAGATTTCATAATATATAAAGCTTAGATTGACATAAATGAAATTGAAGAACCTATAGATGCAAGAATCGGTTAGGAGAACCACACAAATCTATGTACCTCTGCTATTTGGAACGTCTCTTCTTTTTCTCTGTTGGTGGTAACAGAACAGGATAAGATAATCAAAGTCAGCAGCAACAATACCACTATGTGGTTACTGGATATCATTTGAAATCCTGTGATCACTTTCCAAAGTAAATTATTCGACCCTAATGTCTGGGTTACACGAATTTCTACTTGGGATAAGACCAAATGTAGTTATAGAATTAGGCACAATTCAATAACCCCTACGCTTATAAGTGTTTATGTTTTCAGTTTGTTTCTCCTGATATTATTCTTTTCAGTATGTCTTCAAGCTGAAGATGACAATCTCTATTTATAGCAGAGAACACTCAACACTAATCAATGGACATTATGTGTGATTAACGGCCAATTAATCACCCATAATTAACCTCCATAATCATATAAATAGTGGTTACATAACCAATTAAACGTGGTCATAAAGCAGTCATAACAGCCAATTGAATAAGTCAAAGTTGTTACAAAATAATTACTGCAACATTACCAGTAGGAACCATTACACTAGCAGCAGGAACCATACACTACCAGCAGGAATTATCGGCAGGAACCATTACACTAGCAGCAGGAACCATAACACTACCAGTAGGAACCATCAGTTACTACATTATCAGTAGTAACTAATACACTACCAGTACTAACCATTATTGAGTTGAGTCAGGGTGTTCAGGGACCTCATGGGTGTACACTCCGTACCTCCTAACCCAAACCTAGGTGTGAACTAATCCCACAAGTGCACTAAATTTTCCAACAATCCTCCCCAAATTTAGTTCACTTCCTTTCCAAGAAAAACAAACATCAAACAGAACATGTGCATAAACGAAAATATCCTGAGGATTGAATTTCCATCTTAGTAAATTACACGTTCAAATATTCGAGAATCAGGGTGTTCTAAGAATTGAACCATTCAACCCATTTGAATACCTGAAGATAAAATACACACAAGTTTTCAAACACTTAAAAGCTCCTGACACTATACAAGCCATGTGTCCATATCCAAATTCATAAATGTTGTAAAAGCTAAAAGTCCAAAAGCTTCCTGAAGCGGCAAAACTTTAACATTTACATAGGTGGTTCCTCTTTATTCATGTTCCTGCCAAGCACTTTTTCAAAGACAAATAACCATTAAGAAGTAAGGACTTCATCCTCCTTTCAGCAGGTTCTGAGCACAACCTTGGGATGTAACATAAAACATGTGCTCCAGTCCACTGAATGTTCAGCTTTCCACATTGAACTCAGCTCCCAAGTTTCCTTAGGAGGGAGTTGGGTGTCCTAGAATTCAGTGACTAAGTTGGACTTAAACCCCATCCCTTTAGCAGACTTTATAACCAAGTCTCTAGCCAAACCCTTCGTCAAGTGATCAGCTAAGTTTTGTTGAGATCTAACAAACTCTATAGATACCACCTCATTCATGATAAGCTCACGAATCATGCTATGTCTGACACCTAAGTGTCTAGACTTCCCATTGTACATCTGGCTATAAGCCTTAGCCAATGTAGCTGCACTATCACAACGGATAGAAATAGGTGCTATAGGTTTAGGCCACAATGGAATCTCAAGAAGCAAGTTTTTCAACCATTCAGCTTCTTTACCAGCAGCTGCTAAAGCCACAAATTCAGATTCCATTGTTGAACTGGTGATGCAAGTTTGCTTCTTGGATGCCCAAGAAATTGCACCTCCACCAAGTAGGAATACCCAGCCACTGGTAGCCGAATTGTCTTCAGTGTTACTGATCCAACTTGCATCAGTGTATCCTTCCAACACTGAAGGATAGCCAATATATGAGAGACTATAATCCATAGTTCTCTTCAAATACTTCAGTACCCTCTGAACTGTTTGCCAGTGATGAGCACTAGGATTACTAGTATACCTGCTCAATTTTACCACTGCAAACCAATATCAGGTCTTGTACTAGTCATGGCATACATCAGGCAGCCAATTACCCTAGAATACTCAAGTTGAGATACAGCCTTGCCATTATTAGGCATTAGCTTCTCACAAGTATCCATAGGTGTACTCACTGGAGTACAATCAAAGTAATTGAATTTCCTCAACACCTTTTCAATATAATGAGACTGAGAGATAGAAATTCTTTTACTTTCATGTTTAATCCTTATACCAAGGATAACATCAGCCTCCCTCATGTCCTTCATGGATAACCTTGATGACAAAAATTCCTTTGTCAGGTCAACCTGATTTTGGTCAGTGCCAAAGATCAACATGTCATCAACATATAGACAAATGATGACTCCTATACCAGTTTCATCAAATTTTCTATATACACATTTGTCAGCTTGGTTAAGAACATAACCACTAGACAAAACCACTTCATCAAATTTTTGATGCCATTGCTTAGGTGCATGCTTCAGTCCATAAAGAGACTTAATCAGTTTACACACCTTGTTTTCATTGCCAGGCATGATGAAGCCCTGAGGTTGGTTCATATAAACCTCCTCTTCCAATTCACCATTCAAAAAAGCTGTCTTCACATCCATCTGATAAATAATCAGATTGTGAATTGATGCCAAAGCAATCAGCAGTCTTATGGTACTGATACGAGCCACAGGGGCATAAGTATCAAAATAGTCTATTCCTGACTTTTGTTTAAAGCCCTGAATGACTAGTCTAGCCTTGAACTTTTCAATAGTTCCATCTACCTTCATTTTCCTTTTGAAAATCCATTTGCAACCCAAAGGTTTACAACCTGGTGGTAGATCAACCAACACCCAAGTGTTGTTGCCCATGATGGAATCCATCTCATCATTGATTGCTTCTTTCCAGAAAGCAATATCCTGGGACTTCATTGCTTCTTCAAATGTCTTGGGATCATCCTCAACAATGAAGCAATAGGAGTATTGGTCAGAGACCTCATCCCTTGTTCCTTCAACCAAGTATAGTTAAAACTCAGGTCCAAATGACTTTGGAGTCCTGACCCTTTTGCTCTTCCTAAGCATAGGTTCAGGTTGTTGAACCACAACCTCATCAGGGACCACTGATGGTTCTTCATCAGGGACCTCTGATACACCAGTGTCTTGAGTTCCATTAGGAATCCTCAAACTTGGTCTAGGAACTGATGAGAATCTATTCTCATCAAAGTTTTCATCCCTTGATTCAATTATGGAGTTAATTGAAACTGATTCATTAGGTTCAATAACATAGAACCTAAAAGCCTTGGAATGCTCAGCATATCCAACAAAGATGCAGTCAATGCCTCTTTCACCCAAAATTTTCAACTTTGGATCAGGGAGTCGTACAACAGCCCTACAACCCCAAACCCTGAGATAGTTCAGGTTGGGTTTCCTTTTAGTCCAGAGTTCATAAGGGGTAACCTTGTTCCTTTTGTTGGGAACTCTATTTAGTAAATAGCAAGCTGTTAACATAGCTTCACCCCAGAACCCTTGACTCAGTCCTGAATAGGACAACATGGAATTAACCATCTCCTTCAGCACCATATTTTTCCTTTCAGAAATGCCATTTTGCTGAGGAGTATAAGGGGCAGTCGTTTCATGGATTATACCAACAGAGTGAAAATACAGAGTATCCAAGTACTCACCTCCCATATCAGTCCTTAATCTTTTGATCAAAGACCCAAGTTGTAATTCAACTTCAGTTTTAAACACTTTGAATTTATCTAATGCTTCATCCTTAATATGTAAAAGATAGACATAACAAAACCTAGAAGCATCATCAATAAATGTCACAAAGTACTTCTTATTCCCCAAAGAAGGAGTGGCATGCAAATCACACAGGTCACTGTGTATTAGCTCCAAGAGCTTAGTCTCCCAATTAACACCCTGAAAAGGTTTCTTGGTTATCTTGGTCAACATGCAAGTTTTACACTTTTCAGTGTCCATGTCAAATGCTGGGATTAACCCATCCTTAGACATATCTTTCATCCTTTTATAGTGTACATGGCCAAGTCTAGCATGCCAAAGGGTAGAGTCAGTCAGGTCAGTGGTGGTCACAAAGGCTGAATTTACACTATCAGGGACAATATTAAGCTGAACATTTGATTACACAAATAGCCAAAACCAATAAACACACCACTTTTAGACAAGACAAACTTATCAGATTCAATAACTTGTTTATATCCATGATTATTGATGAGTGTCTAAATACTCATCATTTTTGTACCGTTTAAGCTGCAAAAATATCTGAAAACACTCAGAAATGCATCAAAATGATAAAAATATCACAAATAAGTGTTTTATGTGTTTCAAATGCAAAAATTCCAAAAACAGGTGAAAAATGTATCAAGTTTGCATAATTGGCAGTTTTAGTCCCTCAACTTTCAAAAGTTGTCAAAAATAGTCCCTGGTAAATCAAAATAAAGAAAAATATCATTCAAGGTCCCTGAAATATTCTAAGTTGTCAAAAATGGTCCTTGAATGAATCTTTGGTCAAATGGCAAAAAAAGTCCTTCAAGTTTGAAAATTGTCATAAATAGTCCTTGGATATTTAAAAAGTGAAAATTATCAAATATTATCCTTGTACTAATCATGAATGGCAGGATTGGTCCTTATTATAACTTTGGAAAATGGGCAAGATCAGTCCCTCAAGTTTGGCCAAATTACATAAAAGGTCCTTGTGTTATTAAGCTACCAAACGGACCCTTTGTTATTAATCCAGTCCAAAAACCCAAAAGAACCCCTGCCAAATAAACCTTGACCCAGTCAATAACCCACATGAACCCCCACCCTATTATTAATACCACGGTCAAAAAAGGTCAAACCCAGCTACTGTTCACTTTTCCCTCCCACACACTGCAAAACCATACCATGCTTCCACCTTGCCTGGTTTTATCACCCTTATCTCTCCAGCTGTAAAACTACTCACCACTACTTCACAGTTTGTCCCCTCCACCTCCACATACACCAAATTTCATTAATTACCAAAACCTGCTCAAAGACTTTTTCCCGCCAAAATGACAAATGGATGGTTTTGATGAAATTGAAGAATCCAATGGCTGGAAAATGGTGGGATTTAATCAGAGGTCGACAAGAAAGCTTTTGGATGTCCATAAAAAAAAAAGAAGCTGATAGAACCAGGAGAGTAGAGTAGGTAGTGTAGTTTAGTTTTGACATAGTGTAATTTTCATTCTCAGTGTATGTTTAAGCTTCCAAATACTTTGTTATGTAATCTCAGTGTAATATAAACCTTTTTAAGTATTCGATTTCAATTTCCAAGTACGAATTTATATTATCCAATTTTCAAGTTTATGTGTATGTGATTGTAAGTTGATAATGAACCTTAAGCTTGTATAAGTTCTTATATAAGCTTTAATAAGCTTACTTTAACTTATTATTTTACTCAGAAACTCACTTACTCAAATTTTATTCTCAAAATTATCTTAGTCAACAAAAGTCAACTGTGGGATTGAATTAGTGATGCAGAGCTGGAAATGGGGTGGAATCAGAGTTATTTGGGTTGATTTAGTATAATTTGGGGTTGAAATTAATAGGATAGTGGTTCTTTGATTATTGTGCAAGCCATAGTGGCTAAGGACTCAAGTGAGTTTTACAAATTTATATATGTTATAATTTGTTATTTAGGATATTAATAATTTGATAGTATTTGTTGGTAATATGGCATCATTTAAGTATTAGTTGATTATTTGATTCAGCTTAAGAGTTAGTATAAGCTAGTTCAAGCAGTTAGCTTATTTAAGTTGCCAATTAGTGTCTAAAGGGGTGTTTGGATTTGTTATAGTAACTGTGTTAGAGGGTGTTTGTGAAGTTGTTATTGTTTGATATATATCACAATACAACCTAGTAGCTCAGTCAAACCATAAAAACCTGTGCTTATTAGTAAAAAAGTCAAAATTAGCTTTAATATTACCTTAGTTATTCACTGTTAGGAATTTGGATTGCCAAATTCATCACACAAGCTTAAAAGTTGTTACTATAGCTCTAAATAATCTCATTTCACCTTATTATAACATATTCAGTCTATAGAATCAATCCTAAGTTCATAAAAGTCAAATTCTTAGTGTAATTAAAAAAGTCAAAATTTCCTAGTAGCAGTTTTTGAATAAACTTTGTAATTTTATTGTGATCTTACCATTAGGATTTAGGATATAAGCTTTTGGGATATTAAAGTTTAGCTGCTCATCTTAATTAGAAAAATATTAGTTTATCTCTACTTAGCTTATTAACTGCTTATTCATTAGCTTCTTTTAAGCCCTTTTTCACAAAACTCCCGTTTTGCTTATTCCTTATTTCTGCTTATTCAGTGTGTTTTTCTTGTTGTTGTTGCTTATTCTAAGTTCCCATAACTTGTTTATAGCTTATTCAACCTTTGGTTCAGTAGTGGTAGCTTATTGAGGCTTTTAGCTTAATTTCAAGTGCTTATTCATATTAGTTGTGTGCCCAAATCATAGTTCCTGATCTTCAAAGTAGGTTCTGTCATTTTTCCTTGATTCTCAGTATTATTTTAGACTTATCTGGAAGTTTTCATATTTTTCACTATTCATTTGCTATTTTTCTGCATTTTATGTCATTTTCTAGCATTTTTAATTAGCATTTAATCCAAATAAATCAGAAAAAGTTTAAAAAAATATGTTTTAAATTTTCCTAGATTAAGATAAATATAAAAAGCCAAAAAAATATTTTTCCATAATTTTCTTAGTTTAAATAGTATTTTCTAGCATTTTAATTAGTTTTAAATAGTATTAAATTCATAATAAATAGATAAAAGTGTAATAAATATATTTTCAGTTTTAAAATAAGTTTTATAATATTTTAGATTTTTCTAAGTCATAATTTCACTTTTCTAGCTTTATTTCATATTTTCTTATATTTTAGGGTATTATTAAATAGTTAAAAATAGTTTTTAATCAATAATAATTAGATAAATAGTTTTAAAAATAATTTTATTTTTCTAATAATTTTCTAGTATAATTAGGATTGTAAAAACATTATTTTCATACCCGTAGGTGTTTCATTTATTTAATTTCACGTTTTGTTTCGTACGTTTACGTAAAATTCAGTAAACGTACGCGTTTTTAGGTTTTAAACGTTTCTAAGTATTTTGATTTCACGTACTTGTTCTTATAGCTTGTTTAAGCTATTTTCTTTTATTCCTTAGTATAAATCACTCAAAACCCTTTTTCCATTCAATATCACCCGATCACAGATTCGTTGTATTACAGTGTTCACACCTCGTTGGGACTTAACGACCCGGGGATACACTAAACTCCTCTGGACTTTATTGCATTGGTTTTAGACTGTTTGAATTTTATTACGGTTGACCATTCACAAGTGGTTGACTTGTGTGATAAAACCTGACCGTTTGGAGCCAATCAAAATTTGGCGCCGCTGCCGGGGAACCAAGAGAGTAGAGTAGAAAAAGAAGCTGATAGAACCAGGAGAGTAGAGTAGGTAGTGTAGTTTAGTTTTGACATAGTGTAATTTTCATTCTCAGTGTATGTTTAAGCTTCCAAATACTTTGTTATGTAATCTCAGTGTAATATAAACCTTTTTAAGTATTCGATTTCAATTTCCAAGTACGAATTTATATTATCCAATTTTCAAGTTTATGTGTATGTGATTGTAAGTTGATAATGAACCTTAAACTTGTATAAGTTCTTATATAAGCTTTAATAAGCTTACTTTAACTTATTATTTTACTCAGAAACTCACTTACTCAAATTTTATTCTCAAAATTATCTTAGTCAACAAAAGTCAACTGTGGGATTGAATTAGTGATGCAGAGCTGGAAATGGGGTGGAATCAGAGTTATTTGGGTTGATTTAGTATAATTTGGGGTTGAAATTAATAGGATAGTGGTTCTTTGATTATTGTGCAAGCCATAGTGGCTAAGGACTCAAGTGAGTTTTACAAATTTATATATGTTATAATCTGTTATTTAGGATATTAATAATTTGATAGTATTTGTTGGTAATATGGCATCATTTAAGTATTAGTTGATTATTTGATTCAGCTTAAGAGTTAGTATAAGCTAGTTCAAGCAGTTAGCTTATTTAAGTTGCCAATTAGTGTCTAAAGGGGTGTTTGGATTTGTTATAGTAACTGTGTTATAGGGTGTTTGTGAAGTTGTTATTGTTTGATATATATCACAATACAACCTAGTAGCTCAGTCAAACCATAAAAACCTGTGCTTATTAGTAAAAAAGTCAAAATTAGCTTTAATATTACCTTAGTTATTCACTGTTAGAAATTTGGATTGCCAAATTCATCACACAAGCTTAAAAGTTGTTACTATAGCTCTAAATAATCTCATTTCACCTTATTATAACATATTCAGTCTTTAGAATCAATCCTAAGTTCATAAAAGTCAAATTCTTAGTGTAATTAAAAAAGTCAAAATTTCCTAGTAGTAGTTTTTGAATAAACTTTGTAATTTTATTGTGATCTTACCATTAGGATTTAGGATATAAGCTTTTGGGATATTAAAGTTTAGCTGCTCATCTTAATTAGAAAAATATTAGTTTATCTCTACTTAGCTTATTAACTGCTTATTCATTAGCTTCTTTTAAGACCTTTTTCACAAAACTCCCGTTTTGCTTATTCCTTATTTCTGCTTATTCAGTGTGTTTTTCTTGTTGTTGTTGCTTATTCTAAGTTCCCATAACTTGTTTATAGCTTATTCAACCTTTGGTTCAGTAGTGGTAGCTTATTGAGGCTTTTAGCTTAATTTCAAGTGCTTATTCATATTAGTTGTGTGCCCAAATCATAGTTCCTGATCTTCAAAGTAGTTTCTGTCATTTTTCCTTGATTCTCAGTATTATTTTAGACTTATCTGGAAGTTTTCATATTTTTCACTGTTCATTTGCTATTTTTCTGCATTTTATGTCATTTTCTAGCATTTTTAATTAGCATTTAATCCAAATAAATCAGAAAAAGTTTAAAAAAATATGTTTTCAATTTTCCTAGATTAAGATAAATATAAAAAGCCAAAAAAATATTTTTCCATAATTTTCTTAGTTTAAATAGTATTTTCTAGCATTTTAATTAGTTTTAAATAGTATTAAATTCATAATAAATAGATAAAAAGTGTAATAAATATATTTTCAGTTTTAAAATAAGTTTTATAATATTTTAGATTTTTCTAAGTCATAATTTCACTTTTCTAGCTTTATTTCATATTTTCTTATATTTTAGGGTATTATTAAATAGTTAAAAATAGTTTTTAATCAATAATAATTAGATAAATAGTTTTAAAAATAATTTTATTTTTCCAATAATTTTCTAGTATAATTAGGATTGTAAAAACATTATTTTCATACCCGTAGGTGTTTCATTTATTTAATTTCACGTTTTGTTTCGTACGTTTACGTAAAATTCAGTAAACGTACGCGTTTTTAGGTTTTAAACGTTTCTAAGTATTTTGATTTCACGTACTTGTTCTTATAGCTTGTTTAAGCTATTTTCTTTTATTCCTTAGTATAAATCACTCAAAACCCTTTTTCCATTCAATATCACCCGATCACAGATTCGTTGTATTACAGTGTTCACACCTCGTTGGGACTTAACGACCCGGGGATACACTAAACTCCTCTGGACTTTATTGCATTGGTTTTAGACTATTTGAATTTTATTACGGTTGACCATTCACAAGTGGTTGACTTGTGTGATAATACCTGACCGTTTGGAGCCAATCAATTATTCAAAACAATACTTGAAACCAAGTTTTTCCTTATATCAGGAACATGAATAACATTAAACAAAGTTACAATCTTTCCAGAACTAAACTTAAGATCTACACAACCACGACCATGCACCAAGGCTGTTGACTCATTTCCCATGTGAAGAATAGAACCATCATTCATTGACTCATAAGTCTTGAACCAGCTTCTATCTTTGCACACATGGACTGTTGCACCAGAGTCAACCCACCATGCAACATCATCATCCTGCACATAATTAGATTCAGATACATATGTAACATAATAAATCTGAAAAGACTTATTAAACATATTCTGACCTTTCAGTGAGTTGGCTGAACCACCACTCCCTGAACCATTATTGCCTGATCCATTGGCTTTACCACCAACTTTAACACCTTTGCAATCCCTTTTAATGTGACCAGTTTTGCTACATTTCCAACAAGTAGGTGTTGCCTTCTTGTTAGGATCTACCCTTGTGTTTTCATGATATTTGCGTTTGCCTTTGTTGTCATTGTACCTGGTGGAGTTGTTATGCTCCACCATATTGAAAATAGATGCACCAGTAGCATTGCTACTCTTTGGCTTGTCATTATCCTGCACCTTGAGAGATTCCTCAATGCGCAGATGACTGCCCAACTCAACCAGAGTTAATTCCTCCTTCTTATGTTTCAAGGTATACTTGAAATCTTTCCAAGAAGGGGGAAGTTTGTCAATGACACAAGAGACTGAAATAGACTCATCCATGTGCATAATGTGTTGTGTAAACCTTCCAAGTATTCCAAGAAGTTCATTGTATTGTTCCATAACTGGTCTTGAATCAGTCATTTTGTAATTTGTGAAATTACTAACAAAGAACTTCTTACTTGATGCATCCTCAGCCATATATTTGGCATCCAAGGAATCCCACATTTCTTTGAAAGATTCAATGTTCTGATAAATGTCAAATAGAGAATCAGACATACCATTGAGAATTAGACCTGTTAATACAAATAAACCGTAAAAACGTTTATTAATATTTTGTGATCTCTTTGTATTTTGTTGATAACAAATATAATGATATTTTAAGTACAATTATAAGGATACATGTTATTTTTGTAAAGAATTTACATATAGCCATTTAAATACAAAAATATTGTAATTAATCATTTTGTTGTAATAGTTTATTAGGATGTGTTGGGAATAATCTGTTACCACTGATAGTTGTGGAAGACACTGCTTGGATTACACTAGCAGTGGAAACGTATTATCACTGCTGGTACATTATTACCACTGCTATTAGATAATGGTTAGGAGAACGTGTCTTGATAAGTATAGAAAAGATCTTGTGTATATTTTATATTGTTAGCTTTATACTTATCTTGTAAAGGACTCCTTGTACTATAAAAGGAGGTCCTAGGTCATTGTCTTAGGTACGTACAAACCTACTTATCTACGTACTTATTATTCACGAAGGCTTCAAAGTGTAACCCTAGTGATAAGCAAAGATCACTCGTATTATTCATTAATAATATTGGAGCTTAAGTTTTATGTTTAATCTGTGTTTACTTACAATACATCATACAATCCGTCTTCTAAGTATTACTAAGTAAATTCCGCGTGCTTATTAATATTATACAAAATATCATTGACACAAGGTGTGTGTCCAGATCCATCAAGTGGTATCAGAGCGAAGGTTCTGATATTTTGTTTTAGAAGATCCAAAGAATTAGCTTAACCTACTCACTGAATTCAATGGAGATGGAAAACAACCAGTCCAACTCTTCTACACCAAGGCTACCTAAGCTCAAACTTAATGAGTTTGAGATGTGGAGGATACTGATTGAGCAATACTTTCTCATTCAAGACTATGCTCTATGGGAGATCATCTTAATTGGTGATTCTATCAAGCATGTGACTAGTACTCAGAAGGTTGGTGACACAGATGTGGTGACTGTTTCTGTGCCTGAATCTAGTACTGAAAAGGCATTGAAAAGGAATGATCTAAAGGCTAGAAGTTTGTTGCTGATGACTCTTCCTAGAGACCAGATCATAGCTTTCAGCAAGTTCAAGACTGCAAAAGAACTTTTTGAAGAGATTTGCTCAGTGTTTGGTGGTAATGATGCTACAAAGAAGACACAAAAGACATTGTTAAAGCAAAGTTATGAAAACTTCTCTGCTTCAAGCAATGACTCACTTGATAGCATCTTCACCAAACTTCAGAAGATTGTTACACAATTGACTGTGTTTGGCATTGAGGTAGAAAAGGAAGACCTCAATCTGAAGTTTCTAAGAAGTTTGCCTTCAGAGTTTCAAACTAATGTTACAGTCTGGGAAAACAAAGCAGACATTGAAACAATGAAGCTCAATGATCTTTACAACAACTTTAAACTCATTGAACAAAGACTGAAGAAGGCAGGGAAACTTGGTACAAGCTCAAGCAGCTTGGCTTTGATGCCAACCTCTGTTGACAGTGATGATTCTGAAGATGACAATGATGATGATATTGCCACTGCTGGTTCTACAGTTTCCACTGGTAATGTTAGTGTTGCCACTGCAGGTTCAAAGAAGAAGATTGCTAGTATTAGAGATTCTACCTTTTATGCTTTTATCTCTACTCAAGTTAATGGCTCTATACTAACTCATAAAGACATAGAGCAAATTGATGAAGATGACTTAGAAGAGATGGACATAAAGTGGCAGATAGCTCTTCTTAGCATGAGGGCTAGGAAATTCTACAAGAAGACTGGCAAGCCTATTCACATCAATGGTGGATAAACTGCAGGCTTCGATAAGAAGAAAGTGGAGTGTTTTAACTGCCACAAGTTGGGACACTTTGCTAGAGAATGTAGAAGACCAAAGACCAAGGACAACAGGTCTACTTGGTACAAGCAAAAGAAGGAACCAACTGTGGAAGAACCAAAGGCAATGTTGGCTATTGATGGTGTGAGCTATGATTGGAGTTTCATAGCTGATGATCAAGAAGAAGAATCCTCAGATGCTGCTCATGTGACTACTAAAATTGCTCTCATGGCTTTCTCTGACTCTGAGGTACAAAACTTTGAAAGTTGTTCTAAAACATGTAGGGCTGCTAGAGAAGTTGAAAGGCTTAATGATCTATATTCTAATGAAAGACAAGAGTTGTATACTGCTAATTATACTGTGTCAAATCTTAGGAGAGCTATAGCAGTATTAGAGAAACAAATAGATCACTATAGAGAAAATGAGTCAAAATTTAGTGATGATATGATTTTTCTTAGAAGAGAAATAGATCATAAAACAACTCTGAATGAGGCATACCAAAAAGAGCTTGAAAAACTTGAAAAGATAAATGAAAATGTCAATTTAACTGTAGACACCTGTTATTATCAGTCTAAGTCAATTGATAAAATATGGAATGCTCAAATTCATAGTAAAGTTAAGTCTGGTATGGGTTATAATATAGTGCCTTCACCTCTAAGGGGTGTTCATTCACCTCCAGGTATAGATTTAGCTCATACATGCTTAGAAGAGTTTCAGGATCTTGAACGTGAATATGGTCCTTTAAAGGACACAACTGTGAAATGTGAGGAAGAGATTAAGAAGGAAAATGATGTTTTTGAAAGTGCTAGTGACTCATCAGTTGTTGATGAGAATGTTAAAAGGAATGAAGAGACTTCTATCCCAAAAGTTGTTAATACTGTTACAGAGGAACCTAGGAAACCAGTTAATAAACCTAGATCAACTGTAAGGTATGCTGAGATGTATAAAAACAAGCCTACAGCTCCTAGGGGTAAACAGAGGAGTTGGAATCATGTTAAATCTCAACAGCTAGGTAGTGATTTTGTGATGTACAATAAGGCATGCTATATCTGTGGTAGTTTTTATCATTTACATGCTTATTGTGACTATCATGTTGGGAGAAGGGAAGTCCATGGGAATAAAAGGGTGGAGTCTAACAGGTTTCAAAATAATGTACACCCTAATCCTCATTGCAAAATGATCCCAAGAGCAGTTCAACTAAGAAGTGGCCTCAAAACTTTTGCCACTGCAAAAACAGTTAAAACTACTCACCCTAAGTCACCTGTTAAAAGTGCAAAGACCAAAACAACTCTTGCAAAATCTGCACAAACAGGGAAAGGAACTTTTCAAACTAAAAAGGTTCATTATAACCAACAGTGGGTACCTAAAATCAAACCAGCAGCTTTCACTGCTTATTCAAAAGTTACCACTGCAAAGGTTGTAAACAAGAAAAGGGGGACATGGGCAATGCTGTGAAGGCCTCAGCACGTTGGGAATGGAAACCTAAAGGAACTACCTCTACAACCAATCCCAATGGTGTATCAATGACCTTTGATAGATTTAACTATATTGATACACGAGGCAGATCCAAGTCAATCATGGCTTGGGTCCCCAAAAGAAACTAACTCTTTACTTCTATGTGCAGGAACATCCAAGGATAAAAAGATCAGATCAAGGATATACAGATAGTGGGTGTTCAAGGCACATGACTGGCAACAAGTCCTATATCTCATATTTTGAACATTATGATGGACAGTATGTCAGTTTTGGAGGTGGAGTTAATGGAAAAGTTGCTGGTAAAGGAGTCATCAAAACTGGTAACTTGGACTTTGAACCTGTGTACTATGTAAAAGAGCTTAAGTATAATCTTTTTAGTGTGTCACAAATGTGTGACAAAAAGAACAATGTTCTTTTTACCAAAGATATGTGCTTTGTTCTCTCTAAGGATTTTAAGATGCCTGATGAAAGTCAGATTCTTCTTAAAATTCCTAGAAAACGCAACCTATATAGCTTTGATATGAACAACATTGTTGCTAAAGATGATTATGCTTGCTTGCTTGCAAAGGCCACAGTGGATTAATCCATGTTATGTCATAGAAGACTTGGTCATGTTAACTTCAAACCCATTAATAAGATTGTCAAAGATGGTTTGGTGAGAGGCTTACCTAAGAAGAGATTTGAAAATGATCAAACCTGTGTGGCTTGTCTCAAGGGCAAACAACACAGAGCTTCTTGCAGATCAAAGCTGGTTAACTCTATTGCTCACCCACTTCAAATGTTACATATGGACTTGTTTGGTCCTACATCTGTGAGCAGCTTAAATCTTAAAAAGTATTGTCTTGTTGTAACTGATGATTTCAGCAGGTTTACATGGGTTTTCTTTCTAAATACAAAGGATGAAACAACTGGCATCCTTAAGACTTTTATCACACAAGTAGAAAACCAATATGATTTCAAAGTGAAAATTATCAGGTGTGACAATGGGACAGAGTTTAAGAATAGAGTTATGGATGATTTTTGCAAAGATAAAGGTATTAAAAGAGAATTTAGTGTTGCTAGAACTCCTCAACAAAATGGTGTTGCTGAGAGGAGGAACATGACACTTATAGAGGCTGTTAGAACCATGTTGGCAGATTCTAAATTGCCAGTCACTTTTTGGGCTGAAGCAGTTAACACTGCATGTTATGTGCAAAACAGGGTTTTAGTGGTAAAAACAAAGAACAAGACTCCTTATGAGTAATTTAGGGGTAGACCTCCTATCCTTGAATGAGACCATTTGGATGTCATGTATCTATTCTCAATACCATAGATTATCTGGGAAAGTTTGATGAAAAATCTGATGAAGGGTATTTTGTTGGATATTCCATGGTCAGCAAAGCTTTTAGAGTATTCAACTTAAGAACCAAAAAGATTGAAGAGAATCTGCATGTTGAGTTCCTGGAAAACAAAGTAAATCTCAAAGGAACTGGTCCAGAAAGGCTGTTTGATCTTGATACTCTAACCAATACTATGAATTATGTGTCTATCTCTACAGGTGCATCTTCTTTTGATTTTGCAGTTTCAGAAGAGTTTCTTAATGATGATGAACCAAGCAAGGATCATGTAGATGATCAAGATGAATTCAGTCTACCACTTTGGGACTATGCAGATAATGATGATGTACCAAAAACTGGAGATGCTCTCCCTTCTAATGATTTTGGAAAGGAAGGAAGTAGCAATTTGAATGCTGAAAACTCTGAAAGCAGTGGCAATTCTGACTCCACTGCTAGTCCAGAAGTTTCCACTGCAACACCAGAAGTGGAAAATACAACTCCAGTTACAGAGGGAGCTCAAGTCGATGATGTTGAAATCTCAAATATGCCAAATGAGATTGCAGTTCCTCAGACTCCCCACACTTCTATTCATAAATCACATCCTCTTGAAAATGTGATTGGGGATGTCTACTTACCTGTGAAGACTAGAAGACAAACAAAGCTGCCTGATATTCATGGATTTATTAGTAAAATATATGAATCTAAGACTCATGAAGGCAAGAATGAATGTCTCTTTATGTGTTTTCTGTCACAAATGGAGCCAAAGGATGTTTACAAGGCGCTTGAAGATGAAAGTTGGGTGGAAGCAATGCAAGAAGAGTTGCTCCAAGTTAAGCTTCAAAAGGTTTGGGTGCTTTGTGATTTGCCTTCTGGCAAGAAGGTAATAGGTACTAAATGGGTGTTCAGAAACAAGAAGGATGAAAGAGGAATTGTTATCAGAAACAAAGCTAGGCTTGTGGCTCAAGGATACACTCAAGAGGAGGGTATTGACTATGATGAAGTGTTTGCCCCTGTAGCACGAATTGAAGCAATCTGGCTGTTCTTAGCCTATGCATCCTTTATGGGTTTTAAAGTCTATCAAATGGATGTAAAGATTGCTTTTCTATATGGGCAGATTGATGAGGAGGTTTATGTCTCACAACCTCTAGGCTTTGAAGACCCTGAATATCCTAACAAAGTATACAGGGTAGTTAAAGCTTTGTATGGCTTGCATCAGGCACCAAGGAAATGGTATGAAACCTTAACTACTTATCTTCTTGATAATGGGTTTCATAGAGGCAGAGTGGATCAAACTTTGTTCATCAAGAAAGACAAGAATGATATCTTGCTGGTTCAAGTGTATGTTGATGACATCATTTTTGGATCTACAAAGACACAGATGTGCAAAGAATTTGAGAAGCTAATGAAAGAAGAATTCAAGATGAGTTCTATGGGTGAACTCACATTCTTTTTGGGACTTCAAGTACAACAAAGGCCAAATGGTATTTTCATCAATCAAGATAAATATGTGGCTGAGATACTAAGGAAGTTCAAGTTCACTGATGCAAAGTCATCCAGCACCCCTGTAGACAAGACTACACATCTACTCTTGAAGGAAAATAGAGGTGAAACAGTTGATGTGCACATGTACAGGTCTATGATTGGTTCTTTGATGTATCTTACGTCATCTAGACCAGACATCATGTTTGCAGTGTGTGCCTGTGCAAGGTTTCAAGTCACTCCCAAGTTCTCTCACTTGACTGCTGTGAAGAAGATTTTCAGATATCTTAAAGCATTTCCTACTCTGGGATTGTGGTACTCCAGAGATTCTCCTCTAGATTTGGTTACTTTCTCAGATAGTGACTATGCTGGAGCTAGTTTTTATAGAAAATATACAACAGGTGGATGCCAATTTCTTGGCAACAGATTAGTGTCATGGCAGTGTAAGAAACAAACTATGGTGGCTAATTCATCAACTGAGGCAGAGTATGTGGCTGCTGCAAGTTGCTGTGCTCAATTTCTATGGCTTCAGAATCAACTTTTGGACTATGGGTACAATTTCATGAATACCATCATTTATATTGACAATAGTAGTACTATTTGCATTATTAAGAATCCAGTTCAACACACAAAGACTAAACATATTGAAATTAGACACCATTTCATAAGAGACTGTTATGAAAAGGGACTAATTCAAGTTGTCAAAATTCATACTGATGACAACTATGCTGATTTATTAACAAAAGGACTTGATGTAGGTAGATTTCAGTACTTGGTAACAAGTATTGGCATGCTAAATCCATAAACGTTTTGTGTCAAATTGTCTTTGGTGTTGAGTGGAAGATTCTGGGTACTAATATTGTTGTATAAGTTTGTATATGTTTTGTGCTTGTGTTTTTGCCTGTTCCATAACCTTTATGCAGCATAGATGGGAGTTGATCTTAAAAGGTTTATAACTGAGATACACAACAAATGGTTATTGATTCACCATGTCTAATCCACATAAGAATCAACTAGTCCAGAGCAAACGACTACTGGTAAAGACTTGACAAATCCGTTTATGGTTGATATTTTACCAAAAACTATATGGTTATCAACTCACCATATTCTCTATGATTAAGAGTTGGCTAGTCCATAGCAAACGGCTCATGGTAAAGACATATCAAATCCGTTGATAGCTGGTAGTTTGCTAAAAACTATGATAAGAGCAGTCTAGTTTTCATATGTTTTTCTTTACCACTGCTCTTTGAAATTTTTGTGAAAAATTACCACTGCTAGTTCACAGTTTCCACTGACAGTGTTATTTTACCACTGTTGTTCTAGCCGTTACAACTGTTGTGTCAGTAACAAAAATTTTACTAGCCGTTGTAGGAAAAAAAATTGCTTTCCATATATATAGGGTAACTTCTAGAAAATTATCTACTTTCCTATTTGATATTTATCCTCTAAAGATAAATACTTTCCTTAGATAATTTTTCTTGCGCTATACTCTTAAACCCTACCTCTATATATCTTTTTATCTCAATTGGCTAGTTATTCCTTCAATTATTACTAACATAATATCGTTTTTCATCAAAAGTTTCTATGGCACCATTAAAATTTGCAGATGAGCACAACCAAGTGGCCTACCTACAAAAGTCAAACGAGAAGAGTGGCCCTATTTTTCATCAGATTGTGGACTTTCTCAATACTACCCATATAAGGTATGCTTTGCTTTTAAAACCCACAATCTATATCTCTCAAATCAAACAGTTTTGGACTTCTGCTCAGTCCATAACACTTGAGATTAGAGATACACATGAAACAGTGGATGCTCTAAGAGGCACTGTTTATGGGGTAACTATTGATGTTACTGAGGCATCCTTGAGGAGAGTTCTCCAATTGGATGATCTCAATGGTATCATCACATTACCTATGCCAGAAACACATGAAAATTTATCATCCATGAGGTTTGATACCACTAAGAAAAAGGCTACTTTCAAAAAGAGTGGTTTTTGTCCTCAATGGAGATTTTTGATACATACTCTTTTACATTGTTTCAGTCCAAAGAAAACATCTTATGAGAAATTTAGTTCAACCATGGCTTACCCTTTGGTTTGTCTAGCCACTGATAAGATTTTTAACTGGTCAAAATATATTTTTACAAGTATGACTGGCAATGTAAAGAGTTCAACAAAAATTTTAATGTATCCAAGGTTTGTGCAAGCAGTGCTAAATGAGTTTCAACTGCAACCCCATACAAATGTTTATAAAATCAGTTGCCTCAAGCCTAAAGTTTTTCAAAACATGAACAAAGATGGCAACATGATATTTACACCTCTCTTTCCTCAAATGCTTGCAAATATTACAACTGAACAAAACTCACCTATAATCGCTTTTCCAAACATTGATTATACTTCACCAGTTTCTCACACCTATGAGAGGAGGCAAAAACAGATAACTTCTCTCATGACAACACAGCATGTTTCTGAACCTTTTGGTCTAGGAACAAGCAGTGGTGGTTCTAGACTTCAACCTAGTCCAACTAGGGAGGAATCTGAGCCAATGCCCCATGATTCACCTCTCCTAACAGGTCACACAGTTGGAAGTGATGAGGGCAGTGGGCAACACATGGAATTGATGGTTTTGTGTACAAAGTTAGCTAAACATATCAAATCTCTGGAACAAGACTTGGCACAACTTATGGAGCAACATGCCAAGGATATTACATTTTTGAAGGTAGAGATTCAGACCTTGAAGGAAGAGTTGCAAGGGTTGACAAAGCAAAGGAAAACTGCAAAGTTGGTAATCTCATCTTCATCTTCATCCTCACCTAATGATGGTGATTCAGCTGGTTTTGATCAAGATTTTGGTACTTCTCCCAAACAGGGGAGGAAAACATGTGCTGAAACTCAGGGGAAGAAAATTGATTTTGAAGATGAAGGTGTTTCTAGTAAAGGTGTAGAGGAAGCTGATACTCAAGAAGAGCAACTAGAGCAAGATATTTTCTGTACTGCAACTGATTTTACCACTGGTCCAATTTCCACTGCAGAGCCAAATATTTCCACTGATGAACATAATGTTGTCACTGCAAGTCAAGAAATTGATAAACAAAAGAAAGACAAAGGTAAAATTGTTATGCAAAGTAAGGAGCAAACTGGAAGAAAGATTTCAAAGAAAGAACAAGTTCAGATTGCTCTTGATGAAGAAGTTGCAAGGAAGATTACTGAAGAACAAGTTGCTGAAAAGAAAAAGCTTGAAGAATTGGAAGTTGTAAGCTTTATGGAGGCTAAAAGGCTGGATAGATTGGAAAATCCAATTTCCACTATTCCACTTACAAGACTTAGAGAAAAGACTCCAAAGTTCAGTTATGTTCCTACTGAAGAAGAAATTGATTTCTTGATTGCAAATGATCCAGTAATCAAGAGGAAGGCAATTGATCTTGTAGCTGATAAATCTTTAACTGCAGAACAAAGAACTGCACAGTTAAACGATTTTATACAGATGAAGAATAATCAAGCACTTCAAGAGGCTATTGTTTCAGTCAAGAAAGGCCAAAAGAAACCAAGACAACCAACTAAGGCTCAAGTTATTGCATACATGAAGACTTATTGTTGCAATGTTGGTGGTTGGAAGAGACATCAATTCAAAGGAATGTCTGATGATAAAGTTGAAAGTGTCTACTACAGAGTTCAAAGATTTGATAAAGATTTCATTCCAATGGATTCTGAAGAAGAAGCAAGAAGGTTTCCTAATTTGAAAAGAAAGACCAAAGACAGTGATTCTCAGTCTGTTAAGAAGACAAAGTTTGCTGAAGAACAAGAAGTTCAAACTGAGAAGTTCACTGAAGAACAAATGACTGAAATGATTGTGATAGAAGAAGAAGATTTTTATCCAGAACCACTGCAAGTTAGACATCCTATCATTGATTGGGAGGTTTACACTGCTAGCAATTTTGCTCCAACTTGGAAGATCACAAGGCTAGGTGGTGAAACTTCATCATTCATTCAATTTGAAGATCTCATCAAAGCTTTTGACAGAGATGACCTTGACAAATTATGGAAGTTAGTTCAAGAAAGGTTTGATGCTCAAGATCTCAAAGATATGAAGGAGATGCAGTTATGGGTTAATCTTAGAAGACTCTATGATCCAGATGTTAATGATGATTTCTGGAAATTCTCATGTACATGTCCTGGTACTAAATGGTTTTACTATGACTCATGTGAAGTTCACCATGTTTCTACAGCAAATGGAGTAGATGCATTCATGCTTGCTGAGAAAGAATATCCACTCAGAGCTGGAACTCTCACAGTAATGTTATGTACAATAATAAGAGTTCATGAAGACAATGAGAAGGTCAGAGCATTGTTACATAGGCTTCAAGATCAATGTTCAAGAGCTATTCAGAAGTTAAGGAAGAAGTAAAGTGTTTGGTTGAATTCCCCAAATCCTAGAAGATGATGCAGATTGAAGAAACTTATTGATTTCCAGAGAAATCATAAGTTTAGGGGAGGATTGTTGGGAATAATCTGTTACCACTGATAGTTGTGGAAGACACTGCTTGGATTACACTAGCACTGGAAACGTATTACCACTGCTGGTACATTATTACCACTGCTATTAGATAATGGCTAGGAGAACGTGTCTTGATAAGTATAAGCAAAGATCTTGTGTACATTTTATATTGTTAGCTTTATACTTATCTTGTAAAGGACTCCTTGTACTATAAAAGGAGGTCCTAGGTCATTGTCTTAGGTACGTACAAACCTACTTATCTACGTACTTATTATTCACGAACGCTTCAAGGTGTAACCCTAGTGATAAGCAAATATCACTCGTATTATTCATTAATAATATTGGAGCTTAAGTTTTGTGTTTAATCTTTGTTTACTTACAATACATCATACAATCCGTCTTCTAAGTATTACTAAGTAAATTCCGCGTGCTTATTAATATTATACAAAATATCATTGACACAAGGTGTGTGTCCAGATCCATCAGGATGGGTAAAAACCACAACCCATGGATCATATCCATAACCCATTGACCCATACCCATTTGACTAGATACAATGTATTCATTAGATACATTGAATCTAAAGGAAAACCCATGGACCAACCCATAACCCATAACCCATAACCAAAAAACCCATGGGAAAAGAGGAGCGTCACACGGATCCCTAGGATTACACTAGACGGATCCCAAGTGGGAGGGATCCGTGGGATCCGAGGAACAGTGGAAGAATTTGCCTATAAATAGAGAGCCATTTCTTCAATCTAACTCACCCCTCTTCTTACTAATTCTCTCATATACTCTCATTCTCTTCTAACAAAAGATCACTTGATCTAGAGAGTACTTCCTTATTTCTTTCTTTAGTGATTCTCACATAGGTCCTTCTCTAAGGCGAGATCACGAGCATTCTACAAGTCATCCAAGCAAGGGGTCCTTGATTGATTTGTTCCTCCGCAAGATTTCTGTAGCGAAGATCTTGTATTTGATATTTCACATATTTGTTGTGTAATAGTCGTGTTGGTTTGGTCCACCGTGTTACGGACTCGGTATTTAGCTTTGTACCAGAAAAAGGTGTAAGCAACGTTGTGAAGGCTTCTCCGCCAAGTGAAGGAGTTTGTTGACATAGTGCTTGAACTCTCGAGTAGGTGACTTGGGGAGTGGAGTAGGGCAAGGAAGGTGTCCTTGTAGCCGAACCACTATAAATTGGTTGTGTCATTTCTATCCCTTATCTTTACTTTATTTACTTGCTTTATCATTAGATCTATACTTTCTCTACATCCATAAGATCTCACATATTAACGAATCTAAAGTTTTTGAAACTAACTAAAAATCGGCAAAACTATTCAACCCCCCCCCCCCTTCTAGTTTTCCACAAGACCTCTGCAAATGTAGTCATCATTCTCCCATTTACTCCTTCTCCTGATATGCTCCACTGTAGCATCATCCCCATCATCAGGAATAGGAGTGGTTAGCACATAAACCACACTCATGCTTGACAGCAAGAAGTGCATCTTCTTCTGCCACCTCCTAAAGTCCCCCCCCCCCTTCAAACTTATCAAGCTTGGCAAAGTTTGAAGCCATGTGTTTCATTGCAGCAGCAGCCATTGATTATCACAAATAGTTTACTCTGATTGTTGGTGGTAACAGCCCAGAACAGGGTAAGATAATCAAAGTCAGCAGCAACAATACCACTATGTGGTTACCGGATATCACTTGGAATCGTGTGATCACTTTCCAAAGTAAACTATTCGACCCTAATGCCTGGGTTACACGAATTTCTACTTGGGATAAGACCAAATGTAGTTATAGAATTAGGCACAATTCAATAACCCCTACGCTTATAAGTGTTTATGCTTTCAGTTTGTTTCTCCTGATATTATTCTTTTCGGTATGTCTTCAAGCTGAAGATGACAATCTCTATTTATAGTAGAGAACACTCAACACTAATCAATGGACATTATGTGTGATTAACGGCCAATTAATCACCCATAATAAACCTTCATAATCATAGAAATAGTGGTTACATGACCAATTAAACGTGGTCATAAAGCAGTCATGACAGCCAATTGAATAATTCAAAGCTGTTACAAAATAATTACTGCAACACTACCAGTAGGAACCATTACACTAGCAGCAGGAACCATACACAACCAGCAGAAACCATTACATTAGCAGCAGAAACCATAACACTACCAGTAGGAACCAACAGTTACTACATTATCAGAAGTAACTAATACACTACCAGTACTAACCATTATTGAGTTGAGTCATGGTGTTCAGGGACCTCATGGATGTACACTCCGTACCTCCTAACCCAAAACCAGATGTGAACTAATCCCACAAGTGCACTAAATTTTCCAAACACTTCGATCATGTAGCAATAGATGCTTCACTGATTGCATCCTAATCATCTCATGCTGTAAATAGACAGAGCCGAAAAAAAAGTCAGAATTGTAGCACTGCGAGGAGGTTTCAAATCGAAAATATAAAACACTTGCATGATTTGGATTAAGTTTTATCATGCTTTTACTTTTCATTAGTAGTTTAGTGTGCACATATCAAGTAATAGGAACTGATTATGATTCCACCTAGCTTATTAGTTGTTCTTTCTCAACCATATTTAACAATGAGATTGTGGAAAAACAATTGGACAGCGTTCTTATTTAATCCTAAATGCTCTTGTTGGTTGGATAAAGTTATCGAGGAATTAACATTCTTCCTTAATTTGGATTTGTATCATAAATATTGGCTTCACTTCATTAACTAACTGTTACTCAAACCCCAAATTCGCCATGTTTTTCCACTTACAGGTATAATATTATGATACAGTGTACCAGTTACCACTATGTATATAAATGTATATGAATCTAACGGATGTAATTACTCCAACCAAACAAAATAACAAATATGTATATGAACAGAAGATGTAAAGAAATGTAATCACTCCAACCTAACACAGTTTGGATCTACGGATGTACACCTCTATTCAACACAAGTTTGTTCCTGCACAAGTGGGTTGGTTAGAGTACCGTTAACCTATCTTTTGGTTCAAATCGAATTGGTTACTGGCTCAATTCTATGTTGACATCTTATAAACAATACTACTCGGAATACTACTTTTAAGTTTTAACACTGGATGCATCTAAGAGATTTCAACATTGTTATGACTTCAAAGATTCTTTCATTTGTTGCAAACAAACCTTGAAACATTACCAGAAAATAAAGGTTCCTTTATCTTCAAAGGTATGTACATATTTTTCTTATGACCCAATGCACCCACTCCAACCCAAACTAACCCGTCCACTTGCTTGAACACTTAACCTAACACACAAAGATTTTAACAAACAAAAAATTTCACACTTCTGAAAAAACTATAACCCAAAAATGCAAACTAAATGTACACTTTTCATATGTCGTCGGTGTACTATAAATCCCACCCATCCTTCCTCCTCTTGAAATCCACCTTTCTATCTGATAGGTCACCATACAACGTTGTAAACTTTTCTAAACATTTACTGCGCAGCCGATAATGTGCTTGTGTATTTTCACTAATTGCAACCCCCGAAAACTTTGAAGTATCAAGAGTCCAAGCTGGTTTAACATACTCAACTGACGCCCCTAAAGATGTAGCATTTGCATACAAGAAATTCATCAAAACATCTTCACAGTTAAATAACTCATCCACTGTTTCTCTCCCTGCTTTCGCTTCTTCACTCCAATACCGATTGAATGCTACTTGATTATCCATAAACGCCGCACCCGTCAAGATCATGTTGTACCCGTTGAACTTTCTAGCATGTTTCTCACCACGGTACTCCAATGGGCCAGGCCCGTTGACTAGCCGTGGGTAGAACCCGACTAGCGTGTCAGGGTTCTCCCTCCATACTTTGAACCCACGTTCAATATAGTCACAACTCATCATGATATCATCGTCTAGCTCGAGAACTGCACGGGTCTTTATCAATGGGTCAATTTTGAATCGGTTGTTTAGTGAGTTCTTTTCCTCGACTCGGATTCTCACTGGGACCGCTGAGTCGAACTCAGTTAGATCAGGAGGTGTCCCTTTGTTCCATATCACAACAATTTCACGAACTGAGGGACATCGAGAGTAATGTTGTACGTACCATTTTAAGTTCCATATTCGAGCATCGTAAGTCATTGCTAGCATTGTGAATTGAGAGTAATGGTTGTCAATGGGGTAAGGCTCTTGACCACCGTGTCCTCCATATATGTATCGGATCCCGACACACATTAGCACCATAGAAGCTATTAAAATGAAGAAAAAGGCAAACCGACCGAGGCTTGTGTTTGGGTTCATCTTGCACCGAAGAACAGAACAAAGCCGGTTCAACCGGCTGCAGTACTGCCTTAACTTGGATGAAACTAGGCTCGATCGCTCCCAAACAAAAAACGCATCGCTTCTCTTTTTTATATTATGCGGGCACCAGCTAAGCGGGACAATGCACCTAACAAACCCAAGAAGCATACCCATTAGAAAAACAAGTGAACCAGCGGCTAATATCAACAAGGACCCAATAATGTATCTTCTTGACAAGTCACCAGAAGCAGTGCGATCTCCATCTGAGACCGCTATCCATTGCCCAGATTTTAGCTGCTGCACGTCGAGATGGTGTGATCGAGCCCCATTCCATGCATTTACACCTTTCGTTGGCTTAACAAACCCTAAATCAACTTCAACTTCTTTGTAGTTATAAGGAGTAAGAACCTCGATTTTGAACACTCTGACGCGTTTTCCATATGTTTCACCATCATCTTGACCTGGCCTATATACATTTCCCTTATACACAAATGGCCTACCTCCATTTCTCGCTCCGGTTTTTTTGTTAGTATTAAGAACCGGGTTTTTCTTATGTTGTTTCCATGGACCTAAGGGAGTGTTGCTGTACCAGATTTCAAGCTCTCCATTCTTGTTTGTGCTGATCCGACTATGATCTGAACCAAATAGCCAGTACCTTGATTCGTATTCCATTATAAATGTATCGATAAGAGGCCGTTTCAGGATAACTTTTTCGAGTTCCCATTTTAGTGGAAAGTCAACAGCTCGATATAGACGAAGGTCGCCCTTTTTACTTCCTTCTGGCATCATATATATCTGAACGAAATACATTACATTAGCTAATGTAAGAAACAAAACTACATGAAAATTGTATTAATGGTTAAGGCTTGAAAGAACATACTTGACCGTTGTAGTCAAATACGTATGGATACGAGAGATGCCATTCTTCATCCATTACGACTCCCATTTGTTCCCATGACGCTCCATTGTCAATGCTTCTTGCAACCCCGATATCTCCTTGCATTGTGATTGCATTCTTTGTCTCGAAGAACAGGTAGAGAACGTCTCCCTGTAACATATTTTGCCTTAGATATAAAAAGTATATACTAATTCTGTTTTCATAATTAATTCATACATGAACAAATTAACATATTCCAGATATAATAGAGTAATCTGCAATCCATTAACTAAGTATGAGCTCAAACATATATGGTGCTCATTATGATAAAAAGATCTTTGATACATTTTGTATCTTTAGAGATATGCATGAGTTTGTTCTCGAATAATGATATATCCTTCCAAATCTTCCATAAGATATATATATATATATATATATATATATATATATATATATATATATATATATATATATATATATATATATATATATATTCTTGTGAGCATGAGTCAAAAAGATTTAGCATGAAGTTAAATCATTTCTCTTATTTTCTCCGGAAAAAAATTGAATAAGAATATACTGTAATTATGAAAATTGGGAAAGTAAGTTTTGACTTTTATGGCAAAAGGAAGAAAATAAACAAAAAACATAATTACGATTCTATATTTTGATAGTTACCAATCTTGACCAACTACACAATTACATTTCCAAAATCCTATTATCATCTTCATTCAAGTTTGATAATTTTGAATTTAATAATAAAAATAAATGGTCATAAATGTGCATATCAAATAGTAATTTAATACCTAATCAATTGGTCCACAAGAGACAACTAGACTTTGGCCATATTATTCGGCCTTTAACTTTAGTTAAATCCCTTTACATCTAAAATGTGAATGATTAATATTCAGTTGTAAAATTCTATCCATTTTCTTCTAATAGAAGAATGTACTGATCATATATGACTATGTTTTTTAATATATTCAATTGCATGATTCCTTGCCATAGATAATTTGCAATACAAAACAGTCACAAGATTAATAGAATAAGTTCCCAACATAAGGTATAAATACATCATCATCTTTTTGGCAAAAGGCAAAGTAGTTGAAAAAGAGGTCAAACTCATACTACACGTAAAACCACCAACATAGTAAAGATGCCTTAACAAATATAGTAAGAAAAATAAATAAATAAATAACTTCTAACAAAATTAATTACTACCATACAAATACGGGTGTGTTTGTTTTTCTAAAAAAAATCTTTCTAACCCTCTTACTATTACCAGTAAGAAGAGGGCAGACATTTTGCTTGTTTGTTTTTTACTTTTAAATCAGACCCAGTTAGACATATAACATCTTACTCAGTAAGAGGTGGAGGACTTGTCTTACTGCCTTTTACTAGATAAGAGATTGAAGACTTGTATTAATATAATATACTTGATGGTTTATTAACTATGTTATATTTATGATAAAAAGTCATGTTAAGTTACTTATTATCGAATTGCGTTGGTTTAATAAATAAATTGCAGAAACGAACACTTAAAATCATTCGACATCAAATATACAAAAACAAACAACATTATTTCTTTGAGATTTAGACTTTCTAGCCACCTCTTACTGATAAGATGTGATAGTCAGATTCAGACCTAAAACATTTTAATGAAACAAATTGCTTTTGATTATTTTACTCCCACGTAATATTATTGTTTTCCCTCGTTCTTCTTATTAAAATAAAAGCAGAATATTTGTATTCCTTTCCACAAAGATTTATCCAAATCATTCAAAATCTTTATTTGAATAAATTATAATGTTTCACCAGGGCTTTAAAAAAAGGGGAAATGATCCCTGCTGCTAGCAGCAGCTTACTTACCTGCTGTAAGGCCATTTTTCCGCCTTTCATCGAGTTTCTCCACTGAGGGGATTGAGCCGAGCCACTACTGGAGTTGCTGGTTTGGAGCGGGAATGAAGAAAGGGAGTTCGGGAACTTACCAGCCATTGAAGAAGATGAAGAAATTGTTGGAACAAATGAGCAAAACATAGAAAAAAAGGCTAAAAAAGCACTTGCAGGAGTTCCAAACTCCCTTTCTTCATTCCTGCCCCAAACCAGCAACTCTAGTAGTGGCTCGGTTCAATCCCCTTAGTTGAAAAACTCGGTGAAGGGCGGAAAAATGGTCTAGCAGCAGGTAAGTAAGCTGCTGCTAGCAGCAGGGATCATTTCCCCTTAAAAAAAACAAGCAACAAAAAACCAAATTCAAGCATCAGGGTTATAACATTAAAAAACAAAAAATTCAAACATTGGAATTTGTAGAAATATGAAAAAAGACAAATTTCAAGCAGCGAATTTACAAATATGAAATTACCTGAATATAAAGAAATGGGTCGGCAACAAAATTACTCGGAAAACCAAAATCAGTAACCGAACCGCAAGTTACAACTGGATTAGCCACAGGCCATGATGCACTCTTATTATTCCAAACATTCATCTGCAAAAATCATTAATAAGAACCGTTATTTAACTGTATCAAAAGTGTGTAGAAAAAAGTGTGCGCCGTTAAAAAAAAACTGTACTTACGGATTCGATAGGTTTAAGTGAAAAAGGTGAATCCCCATAAAAGACACCAATAGACCAAGAACCTTCACTGTCTTCATGACACCCCAATATATTCTTCCCATAAGTATTAACGTTGTTATTGTTCTTATAGGCAACATAAGTATACAAAAAACCAAAAGAACTAAACAACATAAACGAAACAAACAAAAATGAAAAACCGCCATTATCATTCACGCGCCACCACCTTTGACGGTGTGTTTTCTCGATACTTCCGCCAGTGTTTTGTACCATATTTGCCGGAAAACTTAAGTTATACAAAAGGTGAAAGAAAATATATACTGTAACGTACTAGTAATCAGTAATTAACTACACACTGGAAACATAACCATTTTGTGTGTGCTTTTGTTTGTAACAAAAATATGAGTTGGGATTGATTGTGTTTATATGATATTATAAATACGGAAAAGAAATTTTATATAATTGTTTTGAAGGGTGGTTCTAATTTTGTGTTGTGAAGAATTGGAAACAAGGATGAAGAGAAGAGTGGGTGTAATAGTTATAGGGAGGAAAACGTGGCTGCGTGCGTGTATTTGTTGACGAATTTCATAAACTTGACGAAGACTAGAAAAGGCTTCATGTTTTCTTCACTTTGACCGTTAGATTAGAATATTTTTGCAAATCTAATCCCTATACATTCATGAAATGAAATGATAAAGCAAAATGAAGATCACTTTTCCATAAGAAAATTATTTTTATTGGTCGTTTGGTAAGCTTATAATATTCAACCACATGTGTTGTATTTTTGTTTTGGTTTTAACTTTTAATTAATCATAATTGAGTTGTAAAGTGAAATAAGAGCAGGGTGTTCATCGGTTCGGTTTTTGGGTTTGTGGGTTGTATGGTTCGGATTTATCGATTTGAAAATTTTCAAAGTCAAAATCAAAACCAAATCAAACCAATTCTAAAACGGATAAAACCAAATCATACACCAAATTAAAATTCGATTTGGTTTCGGTTAAATCCAATAAAACCAAATTCAAGTAAACTTCAATGCATGATCTAGATGTGACAAATAAAAACGTAAAAGTTTAAATAAAATTAACAAATCAAAATGTCTCATAAAGTACTCAAGGAAATCAATAAAACAAGCGTTAGAAAATCAAAAGGCTTTAGAACATAACGGAAGTAAATAAAAGCGGTAAAAAGTTCTTCGCCACAAGTCTTCAGAAGTCTTATTAGATTGAATACTTCATCTTTAAATCTTCAAGCATCTAAACCCAGTTACAACTTCTCCAATGTTTGCATTTTGTTAGCCGTAACATTCTTATTAGAAGTGATGGTCATTCACATTTAGGAACTTTGTAATGTGTGTTAGATATCGTATTAGAATAGTCAACGGGCTCGTGGATTGGACTAAGCTAAATGGCTAGAAGTTATGCTAAGCTAGCCTTGAATAAGTTCATGTAACCCAATCCAATCCAAGTCCACCACGAGGCCCATGGAAAGCCCTTTAGGGCGTCTAGTACTTGTAGTATAAATACCCCTCAAATGGTCATTTGAGGGGTGTGCTTGAGTGTGTGTGTGTGTGTTTTTCCTTTGATATTAAAGTTCTTCTTTTCATCTTGTTTCATACGCATAACATCTTAAGTCACCAACTTCTTAATCTTTTCTTCTTCATCTTTTACGCATAAAGTGTGTTTGTTTCACGTGTGTTCATCTTGTGTTTAAGGTTGGTATACGCTTAAGGTTGATATAAACGAGGTCCTACAATTGGTATTAGAGCCTAACAATGGTTTAGGAGTGTTTTTGGTTGAAGTTTTTTTTGTAGTGTTACGCGTAGTTTTTCGTTCTCAAAGTTGTCACGCATAAAACTTTAATTTTTGCACTAAAATCTTCAAGATTCTTATGTTTTAAGGTTTTTATAGTGTTAAAGATTCTAGTTTTTGTTGGAATCACTCCTAGACCATAATCAAGTGTTTGTAATTAATATGTAATAGTTAGCTTTATTATGGCCTTTATGTTTGTTATTAGCCTTAAGCTTATGTAGAAGGCCCATGAGCTTAGGCCCAAGCCCATTAAAGAAATGATGGAAACTAGGAGTGTTGCCCTAGCTTTCCTCCTATAAATACTCTATGTAAACCTTCATTTGAAGGTTGGTTGTTCAAGTTTTTCTCTCATCACATATCCTACGCATAACCGTATTATTGTATTGTGTGTGTGTGTGTTTTACTTGTTCAATCGCCTTATCTCTTTATATATTACTTGTGTTTGTAAAACTAGTGACCTAACAGTGGTATCAATCGCCAAATAGTTGGGTGCACACTTTTGTTTTGAAGATTTTGGTTTTGGGTCTTACGCGTAAAGATAACTTATTCTTTGCTTCGCTTAAAAACTCGTCTTTTACACTTTTTAATCCAAGATTCTTGTACTTTCAACGTTTTAAGGTGTTAAAATACTTGTTTTTGGCAAAAAGTTTGGAACTTTATGCATGGATCATTGTTTTTGAGCTAGTTTTTATTCGTGGGTATAGTTCTACGCGTAACTGTTTTAGAAGGTTTGGTTCAACAAATTTCACATCCTTATGTTATTTGGTGATCTTGAAGCTATTTCATCACACAAAAACTGGTTTAGAAACATCTTTGAGCAATATCCAATTTACGAGTAGATCTACGCGTAGTAAAACCCTAAAACTACGCGTAAGTATTTCCTTGGTTTGATCTTCGTTTTCTTGGTTTACTCCGTGTTTTCTTGCTTGGATAAGCCTGAAAATACGTCGACTTTGGATATCTTTTGCACTGTGAAGTGTAAAAGATCACTTGGGATAAAACCCTAAAATTACGCATAAGCATAAGCTTACGCGTAGAAATCCTACGCATAAGATTTTTCTTACGCCTAAGCCTAGTCTTACGCATAAGATAATCCTACGCCTAACTTTCTACGCCTAACTTTTGTCTACGCATAACTTTAGCGTCTTTTCCTACGCGTAAGCTAAATTCTACGCGTAACTTCTAATTGTTACGCGTAACTTTGGTGTTTTTACGCATAAGTGCTACTTGGCTATTGTGATTTCTACGCCTAAGGATACTTCTTCATCAAAGGTTCATTCGACTACAAAGATCCATTTTTACCAACACGAGTTTTCAACATGTCTCAACCACCATACTCTAACTATTTCCCTTACACTTATCCTCAACGACAACAACAACTAAGTCCACAACATCAACAATGGAATCAACAACAAGCAATTTATCAACAACAATTTAATCAACAACATACTCCACAACTTGGAGCAATTCCTCCACCACAAATGGTTCAACCACCGCCAAGTCTTCAAGTTCAACCCTACACAAATGACTTCAATCAACATCCATCCAGGAACACTATGAAGGAACCCACTTGGTTTGCAAAGATGTGTGAAGCTTTAAGCAGCCAACAATCAATTCAAGAGGCTGGATCACTTGATAGACCCCCAATGCTCACTCCAGGAAACTACGATCAATGGGTGATAAGGTTCTTTAGGTTTTGTGATCTGAAGAAGCCACATGGAAAGTTCTTAAAGAAGGTTATCTTGGAAGGTCCATTTGAGATGCCTACTGTCATTGTACCCGGAGATCCAAATTCCATTCCACCAAGAGATGAACAAACGAACATTGCTACTGTTACAGACTTGAATCCTCAAGAACAATGAACTTGCAATGGAATATATCCTCTTAGGATTACCAAACCCAATTCTTCGTAGTGTTGATGCTCAAAAGACTGCACAGAAAATGTGGGATCATATTCGTCTTCTTATGGAAGGATCGGTACTCAATTAGGAGGATTTGGAATCCAAAATTTACTTGGCTTATGAACACTTCATGATTGAACCTAGAGAGACACTAGAGTCCTATCATCATCGTTTTTCAGACATCATCAATGATTTGGATAAACACAACATCATCATGCCAAGAATTGCAGTGAATACTAAGTTCCTGAGTAGTCTTGGTCCTGAATGGGAGAAGTATGTCATTTTTCTCCGTCAAGCGAAGAATATGCATCATTCTACATATGGATTGTTGTACAATTACTTGAAGCCTCATGAAAAGGAAGTTGATCGGGAAAGGATTCTCCGTGCTCAAATTGCTCCACCTACACATCCGGACAATCAACAACTTGCCTTATATGCTCAACAAAGTTATCCTCCTCAACAAGCAACTCAACCTACTGCCTCAGTCACACCAAACGATCAATCACAGCAATCTCAACAAAATCAATTGGTTCCTTACAACAACAACAATGATCAAGCACTTCATAGTCAAACTAATGAGGAATCCGATCCGTTCGAAGCATTGCAACAGGGATTTGTTATGATTGCTAATGCTTTTAGCCGTTATACCAACAAATCCAACAATCGTATTTGTTCCTCATCCAATACACGAAATCAGGCTGTTGTGAACAATGGACGAGTTGAAGTTCAGAATCGTGGTTATGGTCGTCAAATGGGAGGTGGTCAAGGGTTTAATGCTATGGGTAGGAATACCAACAGAGCTCAAGTGGTGGAACAGGGAATTGCTCAGAATGGGTTGAATGGTCTTCGATGCTACAACTGCAATGAGAAGGGACACCTGGCTAATGCATGCCCAAAGCCAAGGACTAGAGGCAGTGCTTATTTCAAAGAGGCTCTTCTTTTGGCTCTTAAGGATGAAGCTGGTGGATCTCTCACAAACAAAGACCAGAGCTTTATGGCCGATGCAGACTCAGATGATGATATGGAGGACTTGAAGGCCAATGCAGCTGTTATGTTGATGGCTAATATGCAAGAGTTACACATGAGTGAAACAGGCCCAGTGTATGACACTGATGGCTTGTCTCAGGTACCCGAACAAACCATCATCATATCTGAACTAATATCTCCGCCAATATCTGAATCCGGCACGGCTCAGACTGTTCAAAATGAGTCATCTACATCTCATTCTGACGATTTTCAAGTTAACCCTGTAGTTATATTTGACGATCAAGATGACCTTATGGTTTCCTTTGATAATCAAATTGACTCCGTGATTGTACTTGAGGATCTAAATAATGATCATGTTGTGACTCACGTTGAACAAGCTGAACTGTTGCCTCATCCAGATTTTGCTCGTTTAATTCAAGACCATCAAATCAAAATGGAGGAATGTTATGCATTAAATAAGGACTTAAAAAGCAAAAATGCACTGTTAACCAAGGATTTTGAATGCTTACAAATGCAACTCAACTTTTTCAAAACTCAAGAAAACCGTGAAAAAGGTTTTGAAGCCGCTTTTGCTAAATCTCATCAAAATGAAAAATATTTAGAGAGACAGATGCGTGATCTAGTCGCTTCGAAGAATGCTTTGTTGTCTGACATAGAACAACTGAAACATGAACATAAAAAGCAAATTAACGCTCTCACCTTGGAAAATCAAAAAGCTAAGGCTGAGTTGTTAACTTGTCAAAAACAGTTCTCCGCATACAAAAAGCATTCAACGAATCGGGTAGATGACCTTCTTGAAGAAATTATCGGCTTGCAAAACAAAATCAAAGAGTTTAAAACTGTTGTTTACAAACATGGTGAATCAGTAACAGCTATCGAAAAGTTTACGTTAAAACCCAATCCAAAAGGATATGGACCAAATCTAGCTGATTACAAACCAAAGCTTTCACTAAAAACATTCAAACCAAATCCTGAAGTTTCCAGTGCAGAATATAAAATTAATGATACTGTTATGAGTGTTGTTGAATACCATCGTCAAGAGGAATTAGATGCAGAAGACGAGAGTCGATCAAAATTAAAAACTGTTGTTTACAACAAACCTTTTAATTATTCAAAACCGGTCACTTTCGTCACACCAACGGATTCTTCTAACACACCAAGGGTTATCATCAAAACACCTGAGTCTTCTAATGTTAATCCCCAACCAGATTATGCACAAACTTATGGTCCTTTACCTTCCATCAGTGAAGTAAACTCAAAACCTGAAAATCGAAAAATTCTTCGATATTTTGACATTTTCATGGCTGACCTCAAAATTTTACAACATGAGATAGAATATCGTTCTGAAATCAAAATTGATCATTTTCAATCGCCTCTGGCGCGAGAACAAAGAGACATTTTTCAGAAAAATCTTTTACCTAACGTTAAAAATTTGAAAAGTTGTGCATTAGCTTGGGAAAAGGATTTTCATAAGGAACTTGGAGTAATGAAGGTCGTTTTCGAGAAAACTGAAACATCTATTTCTAATACTAAACGTAAAAAGAAACTATTGAGAAAAGATGTTGATCGACTCTTGGAAGATGTTATCTGTGCTGATATCCATAATGTTGTGTTATTCTATTATTTGCCACATGCATCTGATTATATCTCTGCTGATAATGTTGACTCTGTGGTAACTGTTGAGAATAATGATAATGTGCTTCAGATCGAGTCTTTAAAAGCTGAAAATAAAAAATTACTTAACGAACTTCACAATGCAAAACGTCGTCTTCATTGGTGTGAAAAAGATATTCACAATCATCAACTTAGTTTTCAAAAGAAAATCGCTCAGTTGAGTGCAAAATCTTCTGATCCTAAAATTGAGCAACTGGATGATCAAAACGTGTCTTTGAAAAGTCAAATCTCAAAATATGAACAAGAACTTGTAAAAGTTAAACAGGAATATGGTGTCATATTTGATTTACTCAATAAGACTCGACATGAAGCATCAAACGAACTTGATCACTATCTTGCTCACACTAGAGAAGTCATGAATTTTGCTGGTAATATTCGGTCTGAAAATCAAGATTTGATTCACACTATCTCTAAGCTAAGAGAAATGTTAGGAAAGTATGAACAACTTCCGCCAACCATCATTAAGAGATTAGCACCAGTAACACTTAGTAATCGAGAACCTAGAATCTCTACTGCCAAATCACAAGTTGCTAACGTGCTTCATTCTACTAAAACAGGAATAGTTGCGTCTTTTCCAAACGTCCGCACTTCACAGCCTAGGAGCACTCAATCGAAGAATAGGAAGTTGCGACCTAAGAAAAGATCAATAAGGAATGCTAAAGTAGAAGAACACCCTAGGACTATGAATAAGACTCACGTTGCTTCCACTATAGATGTTGCGTCTGGCAAATGTAATAGAAATAGTGATGTAACGAATGCTAAACCTTTAAGCACTTTTGATATTCAGTCTGATGCACCTTGTGTTATTTGTCGTAAAAGTATGAATTCTGATTGTCATGACAAATGTGTTGCTAAAGCTATAATCTCTCGTTTACGGAATCCTAAGAATCGGAATACCTCTAGGCCCACTAATCATTCTAAGTCTATGCTTGGTAGACCGCCTTCTTTAGATTCTAAGGCAAACATTACTGTCACTGTAGCTCCAGTTTCACCTCCTACGAATGTAGTACCACCTAGTGCATTCACTAAGACTAAAGCAAAGAGTAGTTATAGATGGCAGAAATGGATATATAACACACTAGGATTTAAATGGATGCCTAAAGTCATTAATGTGTGCATGTATCATATACCTGCTTCGGAACCCTCTAACATTTCGGGTTCCACATCTACTTCTATTCCATCTGTGTCGTCTGTGTGTAATGCAGGTGATACAGATCATTCTCTGGATTGTTGATAGCGGATGTTCCCGACACATGACAGGCAACCTTAAACTTTTATCAAACTTTATTGCAAAGTTCATTGGCACTGTCAGGTTCGGGAATGATCACTTCGCAGCTATCATGGGCTACGGAGATTATGTCAATGGGAACTTCGAAATCAGCAGGGTTTACTATGTGGAAGGCCTAGGTCATAATCTGTTTTCAGTAGGTCAGTTTTGTGATGGAGATTTGGAGGTTGCTTTCCGGGAGCAAACTTGTTTCATTCGTGATCTACAAGGAAATGACCTTATGTCTGGCTCGCGTAATTCTAGTCTCTACACTATCTCTATGCAAGACATGGTTGCTTCATCTCCCATCTGCTTACTTTCAAAGGCAACATCAACAAAATCCTGGCTATGGCACCGTCGGATCTCACATCTAAACTTTCAAACCATCACCAACCTTGCTCGACACAAACTAGTTGAAGGTCTCCCATGATTCCGGTATTCAAAAGATCACCTTTGCTCAGCCTGTGAACAAGGAAAAAGCACTCGTGCTCATTTTCCTTCAAAGGTGGAACACAGCTCTCAGCATGTGCTTCATCTTCTTCACATGGATTTGTGTGGCCCGATGCGCGTGCAAACGATCAATGGCAAACGCTACATCTTAGTAATTGTTGATGACTACTCACGATGGACTTGGGTCTACTTTCTTCGAAGCAAAGACCAAGCTCCACAAATGATCATCACCTTTCTCACAAAAATACAGGTTCAGCTCCGCAACACCGTCAGACTAATCAGAACAGACAAAGTAACTGAATTTGTTAACCAAACCCTTCGTGAATTCTATGAGAAAGTGGGAATTCAGCATCAAACATCTATTGCACGTACACCCGAACAAAACGGAGTTGTTGAAAGACGAAATCGAACGTTAGTGGAAGCTGCAAGAACAATGTTAATCAATGCTAAACTTCCAGATTACTTGTGGGCAGAAGCCGTATCTACTGCATGCTATACTCAAAACCGTTCTATGATCACAAAACGCCACAACAAAACACCTTTCGAGCTTGTCCACAACCATAAACCGAATCTCAAACACTTTCATGTATTTGGATCCCTTTGCTATCCGAATAATGATCGTGATGATTTTGGAAAGCTCAAAGCCAAAGCCGACATTGGAGTCTTTATTGGATATTGTGAGAATTCTAAAGGTTACCGGATCTGGAATCGTCGTACAAAACAGGTGATGGAAACAATTCATGCTCATTTTGATGAACTCACGGACATGGCTTCTGAGTATAACAGCTTAGAACCCGGTCACAACCGTTTAAACTTCCCTCAAACCCCATCATCAGCTGAACAAAGCCCCCAGCTCACTCGTCAACAAATGGAAAGGTTATTTGCTCCGCTGTTCAGTGACGATATTGATGAACGTGCTCCAGGTGTATCCGTTGTTTCCGCTGCACAACCTGATAATATTCCTATACCTGATACACCTGCTACAACAACTACTGTTGAAGATGCACCTACACCAGTTGACTCCAACACAACAGTTGAACACACCGCTTCCAACAATGATGAACCAGCTGATGATATTCTGAATGAAGTACCCCCACCTGCAGATTTTGATCCAAATGCGTTCTTTAACCCGTTTGCTAATGAGACTGCTGCACCAGATGTCGCAGAATCGTCAACAAACCATTTGAATCCTCAGAATCTGCACAAGGTATACCAACATCAACCCTCTACACATCGATGGACAAAAGACCATCCTCTGGCTAATATTATTGGCAACCCGAATCAACCAGTCGTTACAAGACAACGTCTTCACACAGATGGTGAACATTGCATTTATGCTCTCACTGTCTGCCAATCTGAGCCTAAAAACATTAAAGACGCAATGACAAAAGACAACTGGATTGAATCCATGCAAGAAGAACTCAACCAATTCAAACGTCTTGAAGTATGGGAATTGGTTGAAAGACCAACAGGGGTCTACGTCATTGGTCTCAAATGGATTTGGAAAAAAAAATTGGATGCTGAAGGGAACGTAATCCGAAACAAGTCACGTCTAGTTTCTAAGGGTTATCGTCAGGAAGAGGGTATCGACTTTGAAGAATCTTTTGCTCCGGTTGCTCGTCTTGAGGCTGTTCGGATATTTCTCGCGTTCGCGGCTCATATGAACATGACGGTCTTTCAAATGGATGTCAAAACTGCGTTTCTCAACGGACAACTGAAAGAAACGGTTTATGTCAGCCAACCCGAAGGATTTGTTGATCCAGAGTGCCCGAACCATGTCTACAAACTGAACAAAGCTCTTTATGGTCTCAAACAAGCCCCTCGGGCATGGTACGATAAGCTATCATCTTTCCTCATTGCTAATAATTTCACCAAAGGCTCGGTTGACCCAACTCTTTTTATACAATATCACGGGGCACATATCTTAATTGTTCAAATTTACGTGGATGACATCATTTTTGGGTCGACACATAAAAAGTTTTCAATCGCTTTTGCAAAACTAATGAAGAAAAATTTTGAAATGTCCATGATGGGTGAACTTACGTTCTTTCTAGGACTGCAAGTTCATCAATCACCCCGTGGTATTTTCTTGAGTCAGTCCAAATATGCCCTTGAATTGTTAAACAAATTTGGAATGAAAACCTGTGATACTTATGCCACACCAATGACTCATACCAAGAAGCTAGACGCTGATTTACGTGGGAAATTAGTTGACCCTACCAAATACCGAAGTATTATTGGGTCTCTCATGTATCTAACAACTAGCAGACCTGATATTGTATTTGCCGTTTATCTATGCTCCCGTTATCAGTCGCGACCAACTGAAACCCACCTCTCTGAGGCTAAAAGAATCCTCCGATACATCAAGGGAACCATTAACTTGGGGATCTGGTATCCGAAGGATTCTGGTTTTGAACTAATCGCTTTTTCAGACGCTGATCACGCAGGATGCTTAGACTCAAGGAAAAGTACTTCAGGAGCTCTACAATTTCTTGGTGATAAACTGGTGTCTTGGCAATCAAAGAAGCAGGATTGTGTCATCAACCAAAGCAGAATATGTAGCCATGTCCGCATGTTGTGCTCAAGTCATATGGATGAGAACACAACTCAAAGACTATGGTTACGTATTTGACAGAATCCCGATGTACTGCGACAATCGGAGTGCCATTGCAATCTCGTGCAACTCAGTTCAGCACTCGAAATCAAAGCACATCGATCTTCGCTATCATTTCATCAAGGACCACGTGGAACAGGGTACTATTGAATTATACTTCGTGGGTACAGAATACCAATTGGCAGATCTTCTCACCAAAGCCTTGCCTCCCGCTAGGTTTAATGAGCTGATCCACCGGATTGGTATGAGGTGTTTGACTCAAGAGGAATTGGATGACCTCTTAAAACAGTCTTAAAAACCTGTCAAACACCAAAACATCTTTTGTAAATAATTTTTTTTTCAAAAACAAAATACAAAAATATAAAATCTTATAAAACAACAAAAATATTCTTCTAATCTATAATCTTTCAACATGGCAAGTACATTTCTTCCTTCAACACTATAATCTTTCAAAATTCAGCATTTTTATGATCAAGTGTTGAGGGGGAGAATATTTTCACTTAACTGTTTCAAAACATCTGTGTACTTGCATGTTATCCTATCCCGGTTGTTTCTTTTATCAATGTTGGTAAACTTTTCTGGTTAAATGACACTCCTCGGACTAAAATTTATAACCTTTCATCATTTACCTAAGTCGAGGGGGAGTGTCGTCAAGTTTCTTTCTTAAAATCTTTGTTTGGTAACCAAAATGGAAGTTAAATGGCTTTGTTTGAAAAAGGAAAAGGTGGAGGGACCAAAAATGTCAAAATCTTAAAGTTACTTTAAATAAAAACACCTCCCACCTACTTCTAACTTCACATTTATTACTTTCAACCTTAAACATCCTACGCCTAAGATTCATTCAAGAAATCCGTGCTTTAGATCATCATTTTGTAAGTGTTTCCACGATCTTAACAGTAATACAAGCTAAGGTTTTGAATTTCTAGTAAATCCTACGGCTAAAACTTTTGTTACGCGTGATTATGTGTTCTACGCATAAGCGTATGAACACACAATCATTGTGTGTATGTTTGTGGTTAAATGGATAGTGTCAAAACGTTTCTAATACATCAATGATATCATTTTAACCATCAAAACCCACCCAGAAAAATGAATTGATGATTTTTGAAAACTAGGGTTCTTGAGTCAAATTGGGTATTTTCAAATGTGAAGTGTTTTGATCAAAAAGATTGTTGGGTTATGTTCATATGTTGATGAATTGATGATATCCAAGGTCGTTAACCACCCAGAAACTCTAAATGATTAAAAATTTGGAATTAGGGTTTAAAGTTCATAAGTTTGGGTATTTTTGATTCTCAACGAATTAGATGTTAAGACTTTGTCTATAAGCTCATACAACATCTTAGACCTACCAAAATTTGTTTGGTGCAAATCCCATGGTTAGAAATCATACGCGTAATTCTCAACCCTTAGGGTTTTGACCTACGCGTATGACTTTTTACGCGTAACTGTTTAACGAATGATTCATGCCATGATTTGTTGATAAAACATACTCTTGTGTTAATATTGATGATTTGATGAATTTATTTCAGGCTTGCTACGCTTAAAAATTCAGAATCAAGGTCATTTGATTCTCTACGCATAAGGATTACCCTACGCGTAGTCAAGTTATGCGTAAGAATAATTCTACGCATAACTATTACGCGTAAGGTTCTACAATGGGACTACGCGTATCCTGTGAAGGATATGCGTAAAGAGTAACCTCTACGCATAAGGTCTACTCTTACGAGTAAGCCTTACGCGTAAGGTTCTTATACGCCTACGCGTAAGCTCTACGAATAAGGTCCCCTATTTCCTACGCATAACATTTCTTACGCGTAAGTTAGGATCCTACGCGTAAGCTTTCGTCTACGCGTATGTCATTACTGTTTACGCTTAACTTTGCCAAAACTACGCTTAAGCCTGGATTGACCTTCATAATGAATTGTTACGTGTAAAAACTTGTAAATAAACTAATCATAACGTCACGAATCCAATAATGTCACTAATAAACTTAATCGTTTGATATGTTGTGAACAATAAGTGATAACATAAACTTTAAAACTTAAAGTTAACTAACTCACGAAACATTTCACGACGTCATTGGACTATTGGACAAACAAGTGACTTAGGACTCGTAACAATCATTATCACTGTACATTCAATAACTAGACAATAAGACCTTCTGTTGACTAACATTATGTCTTTCGATATGTTGGTTCTTTTGGCTAATGTTATTTCAGATCACGACATGGCTGCTCAAATGAATGTGTATGCACCTGAGGTTCTCACTATTGCTGATATCTTCCCAACTAGATATCCTAGAAAGATTGGAAAGAACAACCTTAGGGTTGACTTTGAAACCCTCACTTGCTCAGAATCTTCTTGCTTGATTGCTGTGGATATTCTAAGGAATCATCCCTACCAGAACATGCTCTCACACTCTGCTACTGTACCGGAAATCTACATTCAGCAATTCTGGAATTCTATGCAGAGGATCACAGGTCAAAGTGCAGTGACAGTGACACTTAATCACAAACAAGTCACCATCATTCATGCTGACTTACGGGCTGTTCTTCTCATTCCTGAAATCGAGCCAACTGACTTCTTTGCCACACCTACTGAAGAGACAGTTCTGCAATTTCTTCTTGACATTGGCTATGATGAAGCTTCAGGGGTTGTTACTAAGCATTCTCACGTGGAGCTTAAGAACATTCCTCAACCGTGGAGAACCCTCTACATCATCATTACCAAGTCTGTTTCTGGTCGTGACAGTGGTTATGAGCATCCAAAGCTCATGGAACTGCAAATCTTCTGGTCTCTGATCAATAAGAAGGACATCGAAATCAAAGCACTGATATGGGAGGACATGATGCTATTTCACAAGAAGCTTGGCTCAAAGATTCCCTATGTCAGATACACAAAGCTATTGATCCAGAGAGCACTTGGACTTAATCCAGATATCCCCATGAGGCTCAATGATCCCGACAATCACGACTTGTTGTCCGAACCTATCCTTTCTATCAGAATCAAGGAATCGACAACTAAGAAGCAGGGTGTCGTGCTGCCTGATCACCTTCTATCTAAAGAACTCAAGAAGCTTGAAACGTACAAAAGGTATCTAGTAGCAGTAAGAGAAGGCAAAGTAGGTCATCTCGATGAAAAACCTTCTGGTACACCTACTCGGAGAACCAGAAGAGGAAGTGCTGGAAGTGTAGTAAGCACAGTGAGTCAAAGGAATGTCCCAAAGAGGAAACCTGCCCCAAAGAAGAAAGTTCCCTCTAAGGAAGCTGAACCTATTCCCTCACCTGAACCACAAAGAAAGCTTTTGGACGAAAGCTCTGAAGGTACTGACACAGATGAAGAGATAACATACTCTGAAACTGCAAAGGATGACAATCCTTCAGTACCAAAACCTCCAAGTCCTCAAGCTGATAAAGGAAAAGGGAAGACTCCTGCACTTGTGCCCTATGATGAAAGCTCTGAAGATGAAGAAGAGCTACTGGATCAATCCTACAGGAAGAAGTTTAAATTAGTTAGACACATTCAAAAAGTTGAAGAATTTGCAAAAGACCAAATGGGTGGCCCCGGAGGATCAAGTGGTGCTGCCCACTCCTCACCAGATCCTGATGCGGTTAATCGACCCGATAAGGGATCTGGTGCCACCACTCTTGTGCAACAACAAACGCTTGTGGAGGTGTCTACTGAACATAACATTGAGGAACCAGAAAAGGATAAGACTGAGAAAGAGAAAACTGATGAAGAAGCTAAGGATCAGACGGAAGAAAAGGCTAAATCTGGACAAGATGACGAAGAGAATTATGATGACTTTCTTCTCAACAGTCCAACTCGTTCCAAGGAGGATACTTCTGCACCTCCAAAGGACCCCGAGCCTCCTCATGTCTCCTCCTCATCAGATTCATCATCTCACTCCTCACCACCACCATCAAAGAAATCAACCAAATCATCATCCAAATCAGTAAAGAAACCACCTCGTTCTTGGATTTCTCACACTCATAAAAGAATTGTGAATGCTGTCAAACAACTCAGAAAGAAAGACGTGCTCAACAAGAAGTTGAATTTCTTTGCTGATCACATACAGCATCTGTATGACGAGAATGAAAAAATGAAAGGAGAAAGGAAGTTTATCCAGGAGTTCATGAAAAGTCATCGTCAAGAGGAACTGAACGAAATGATCGAAGGTTACACTAACAAGTACCTTCTGGATATCGTTCCTAAAGTCACAAAGGAGATGTTTACCAGACAACTATATCCGAATCTTATGCAGATAGCCAAGCAAACTATAAGATCCACACCTTTAACCGTCACAATCAATCCATCTGATCCTGTAGTTTTCTCGAACAATGAATTGGTGGCCAAGCTTGTCACACAAATGTCTACACGATCTGGGACATTTACTTCTGAGGAAGGAAAGCTGTTTCAAGCATTGCTGGACTACCAACTCAAAGAAGCATGTAGATTCGAAGCAGAAAAGTCTAAACGTCCTAGAGACGATGAAGACAAGGATCAGGATAAGCATGATAAAGCTAAACGTCAGAAGAAGTCTGGTGAATCATCTTCTATGTTACCTCCTCTACAACGGACTCCTACTCAACAAAGGTCTCCTCCTCGTTCTTCTACAGATAAACCTCAGGACGATTCCGAGTTACCACCCCTGACTCAGAAAATCGGTGATTACTTTGAGTATATGGGTGGTGACGATGAAGAGGTCCTTGAACCCCTACAACAACCCACCTCTCCCAAACAAGTTCAAAAACCAGAATCATCATCTAGGCCTTCGAAAAAGAAGAAGAAGAAGACGCCTCAGACTGACGTCATATCTTGGCTAGATGACGATCAAACTGAAGAATTTGAATGGTTCTCTACTCTTGTTAACAACACTCCCTACCCTGAAGAAGGTCAGAATTTGGTAGACGGTAATACATTGGAGCAAGCAAAACTTTTGCAAGAAAAGTTCCAGGTGAAGAAGATGACGAAATCCGAGTTGAGGCGAATCAAGAATGAAGCTTTTCAACTGTGGAAAGATAGCTCCGAAAGTGCCATCGAGGTCGAATATCACCTTGAGAACATTGCTCGAGCTATGTCTAACAACATGGATTGGCTCAACCCAGAAGCAAACATCGACTTCACCAAACGGGACAACCCTCCATACTACACCGACTGGTCAAAACCTCTACCAACAATTGGCCAACCAGATGAACCAAGGATTCCATTCAGATATTTCTTCAACAAAGACCTGGAATTTCTTCTACATGGTGGCGATGGTTCAAGGAAATACGCTACATCGTTGACACTTCCATTCCCAGCAGCTATATACTCGAACTGCATAGCCATCGAGGAACGTGCCAATCACTTGTTCTCTGACAAAGTGAAAGCATACGACCGAGATGCAATGTACGGGATTCATCATTGGCCGGAACGCCGAAGAATCTACTATAGAAGCTGTCAGGTTCAGAAGTCTCAACATGCGGTGTTCAGTACTAAGGATATCGTTGCCATCAAACATGTTGTTCTGTCATCTAAGTGGGACTACACCTTCCTAAAGAATATCGTGGTCAAACGACAAGATGAAAGGGATTATGCATTCTCTGAAGCTGACTTTGAGAATTTGTCTATCAACGACATCGAAGACATGTACCTTGCCAAAGTACAAGGTCGCATGAGACAATTTTCAACCGAAGTACAACGTAAATTCATCAAGTCATTGCTCATCTTCATCAGACGCATAGTCATCAAGGAACGTGTAGAAGATCTTCAGCTGGCAGTTGAATCTTATCAGACCCGTGTCAACTTCACTTCACCTCAGCTAGATCTTTCCGACCTCAACCAACTCTCACAATATACACTCATCAGCAAACCTTTCGGCGTCGTTTACCGTAGTGAACTACAAAGAAATTGCTTAATGGCGTGTAGTGAACTTCACAAGTTTGGGGATCACACTTTGAAGATGGTTAGGGACGGATTGGTCTATAGGTTGAAGGACATACGTCACAAGATTGGGTCTCCTAAGCGATGGAATTCTCAGGATCGAAGGGATGTGAGGAGAATCATCAAGATGATTGATGAAAGGTTGTATAGAAGGGATCAGTTCAGAAGATTGGAAAGCTATGTTGGTGGTCGACCCAGGATTAACATCACCGGCTTTCAACGCCCGATTCACACTCCTGGCGACATCTCTGGACTTCCTGGTACCCCTTGAATCGTTTCCTTCATTATTAATTTGGATGTGTGATTAATTATGCACATGGCTTGTGCACACATAACAGTGTACAACCCGTAATTGTCAAGAAAGGACCCTGTGGTACGCTTCAGTGCCACAATCCTTATAAAAGGAGCGAAAGCTTTTTACTTTTGAGTAAAACCTATCAAACCTTTCACTTTTCAAGGTTTTGCTCAAAAGGACAAGTACTTCCCCGTATGATTTTCAAAACCTCAACCGTTTATATCACTTGTTGAGGGGGAGTATTTGATTTAAAACTTTGTTCACAAATTGTTCATAGTGGTCATCTTCCCGCAACACTCGAAATGGTCATATTTATTCTCAACTTTTCAAAAATAACATTTTATATGCCATTTTTGAGGGGGAGAAAATTTATGTGATAAGAAATATGTTGTGTAAATGCAAATGAATCATTGTGTAATAGACTTAACCAACGAATTGACGGTACTAAAACTATTAGTAACTCGAAAAGACTTGTCCTGGACGGGTAATAATTTCAAGCTAGTTCGCTAGTAATGTAAACGTGTCTCGCAAAGGACTTGTCCAAGTAGAAAGTACCATTCGAGATACTCTTGGTAGACATGAACTCTGACGGGTTTGACAACCTTTCGAGGTTTGTCTACACCTTCAAGGTAGTTATTAGAGCTAGTTGTCACCTAAAAGCTGACAATGTAACTCTTTAACTATGCAATGTAACCGTGTCTCGCGGGGGATTGTCTATCTTGATTTGATCAATTCAAAAGTGCGAGCTCTTCCCACACAGTGCAGATTTCCGTCAAAACTCTAAAGCACATGTGGAGGGGGAGTATATATGCAAAATCCTATCTCTCACAGTGGTTCAAACATGATTTTCATTTACAAACCCTTCGAGAGATTCTTCACAACTGTGGTTTTAATGGCAACATAGGTTAGTCATGGAGTTATAAGGTGACTAAGGTTAGGAATAACCGTCCTATGATCCGCCAGAGCCGGAGGGATCTACCCAAGGACACCACAAATAGTTAGTACTTAGAAGTCCTTAGGTATGATTATAAAAAGGAGAAAATGAGAATCGGAGAAAGAAGGAGTTGAAGAATAAAAAAGAAATGTAAAGAAAAGGATGAAAAGAAATAGCCCTCCAGATTATTCAACTTAGGGCAGACACCGGGTTCAATTCATATGCTACTGGTTGTCACTTAGTGACGCCGGTATTGAAGATTTAAAGTCGTCATGGACCCAGTGACGCATGCACTAAACCTTCTTAGCCACTCAAGTTTCTCTCAACAGAAGCTTGTTTCATTCTCACAGGGAACCCTACGTAAACTATTGGCTTTCTCTTAGAGATCGCTGGTATTGAAGAAGGAGACCCTCTCCCTAGTCTCCCTCAGGAAAACCAAAACGCACTCCTTGAGTCTAGAGCCACGATATTCATCAAAAGATCTCTTAGGTAACGACTTGACTTTTATCACTTGACGTTCAACAAAAGAATTTCAGTGGTATTATCGAGCCTCACGATCTTAGCCAAATCTTCTAGAAACATTTATGAGAGGTCAAAAATGTGATCCTCAGTGACTGAATGGGAAACTCCTGTCGAGGGTCCACATCAAACAGCCTTGACAGCAGGTCACTTCGGTACTCCCCGTGGATTACGCGGAGTAGTGTCTCAAATGGGTCCTACAGGTCCGTGCAGGTGATGCTTCGGTGTACCTCAGCGACTCATCTGAACTGTAGATGTACTTCGGTACATCGCGTTATCTCACTTGTGGGACTCCAGTTCAGGAACGGCCTTTGTAAGAATTAGAGTTGGGTTTTCACACTATGCTGTCAACTCTCTCGAAGTTCAAACCTGTAAGTGCCGGAATCCGCTTATTTCTAACCGTTTGAATTGTTTTCTTCTTATGGAAGCTCCGGAGCGGGATGATCGTGCAGATTCTTCTCATGCTCACGCCAACATCATCACTAATGGAAGTTCTATTCAGATGCAACACAACAGTCAGAATGATTCTTCGTCAAACCAAAGAATCTACAAAGTTAAAGACTTAAAGAACTTCATCATTATTGAATTCCAACGTCAAAGAGCGTGTAAGCATGTTGAAGAATAACGTGGAGACACTGGAGCAGCGAAGCAGACCTGAGGCAGACTCGATGCAGACAACAACATACTATCACTTTCATCACAAAGAACAAAGATCAAAGAACAAAGTTAAAGATGACGTCAAAGCATAACCGTTCAAAGAAGACAATTTCTCTACACTGGGGAGATTGTTCAAATCAAGGCATTTCTTCTCATAAGAAAGAAGAATGTCAGAAGACGTCAAGAGCTACTATTACATCAACGCCTTCACCGTTCATCACCAACACTTGAGGGGTAGATTGTTGGAATCACTCCTAGACCATAATCAAGTGTTTGTAATTAATATGTAATAGTTAGCTTTATTATGGCCTTTATGTTTGTTATTAGCCTTAAGCTTATGTAGAAGGCCCATGAGCTTAGGCCCAAGCCCATTAAAGAAAGGATGGAAACTAGGAGTGTTGCCCTAGCTTTCCTCCTATAAATACTCTATGTAAACCTTCATTTGAAGGTTGGTTGTTCAAGTTTTTCTCTCATCACATATCCTACGCATAACCGTATTATTGTATTGTGTGTGTGTGTGTTTTACTTGTTAAATCGCCTTATCTCTTTCTATATTACTTGTGTTTGTAAAACTAGTGACCTAACAGTTTTTGAAAAAAGGTCGAAGCTTTACGTGTTTTTCTTCACTTTTAAACTCGTGAGTATTTGGTAGTTCTTTTCTACGCATAAGCAGAAACAACACTTTGGGTGATAAAGGTCAAAACTTTCTTGGTATTTGAGTGTTTTGGAAGCTGTTTGTGCATAAGAAATCGTTTGGATAACTGGACATTTTTTACGCGTAAGAACAGAAAGTCAAAACCCTCGACTTACGCATAAGAAAAAGTCAAAACCTCTTTCTACGCATAAGGTTTTACGCATAAGTTTTTGGTAAAGAATCTTCGTGCATCAACGGTGACTCAGTGTTTCCCTCACTTGGATAAGTTTGTGGAACACTTCGACTTGTGAAATCTCACTAGCTTGGATAAGTTAGAGAGATACGATTCTTGTTTTACGCGTAAGCAAGTTTTTACGCATAAGATTTCAATCTTACGCCTAAAACTGTGATTTACGCATAAGCATTAAATCTTACGAGTAAGATATTTTTTACGCCTAAGAATAACATCTTACGCGTAAGGATATTTTTACGCATAAGAATTAATTATTACGCGTAAGGTTACTATTTTAGGCCTAAGGTTCAAACCTTACGCCTAAGGAACAAAACTTACGCCTAAGCAACCATATCTTACGCCTAAGAACAAGTTTACGAGTAAGATCTTAAGCAAAACTACAAACGGCTATAACTTTTGAACCGTAACTTCGTTTTCAGCGTTCTTCCCATCAAAATGATCGTGAGAACAAGGAGATTGGCACGCTGAATGAACTAAAGTTCATTCAGGTCACCTTTCAAGTCCTAAAAACGCTCCGAAAAGAAGTTATTGAGGTTTTTAAGTTTTTAGACCCAATTTTCACTACAACAACCGAGCTTAATCTTCATCAAACACAACTCCTTTATCGTTGAATCGATCCTACATCAACTTTATCATAACATTCATCAATGGCAACTTAACAAGACATTCATGCAGCCGGTGCCAAAAACCGTCCTCCTATGTTGGAAAAAGGTGGTTATCTTCAATGGACAAGTCGTATGCTTCGTTACATCAAGACCAAACCTAATGGAAAATTGATGATTCAATCCATTACGAATGGACCCTTCAAGCCTCGACAAGTCCAAGACCCTGGAAATCCTGATGCAACACCTCCCATCCCACCATCTTCTCGTGCTAAAAAAGAATCAGAATACACTTAAGAGGATCAGAAACAAGTCGAAGCAGATGACATGGCAATTCACATTGTCCAACTGGGTTTACCAAGAGACATCTTTGCTGCTGTAGACAGTTGTGAAACTGCTTTTGATATGTAGGAACGTGTTAGACGGCTTTGTCATGGAACAGAAATTGGTCAACAAGATACGGAGAACAAGCTGCTAATTGCATGGGAGAAGTTTACATCTACTCCAGGAGAATCAATTGAATCCTACTATGGAAGGTTTTGCACTTTAATAAATGAGCTGATCAGAAATAAGTTGACACCCAGAACTATCATGAGTAACATCAAGTTCCTGAACAATCTACCAGAAGAATGGGGACGATATGTCACTATTGTCAACCAGACAAAAGACTTACATCAAGTGAACTTTGATCAACTCAACGATTTTATGAAACAAAACCAAACTGAAGTGAATGAAGTCAGGAAAGAAAGATTAGCAAGGAATCATGATCTATTGGCACTCATTGCAAAGACTCCAACTCAAGTGAACTCACAACAACAAGCTTCATCATCTTCCACTAACAACAACTTACAGCAATATATTCCACAACCACAAGCTATTATACCTCAACAACAATTCTATCCACAAGAACAACAAGTCATTCAACAACAACAGTCTCAACAATACCAGGAACAAGGAATCACTGATCTTGAAATTGAACAAAAACAAGCTTTGTCAACTGCATTTGCTTTTTTGACTAAAGCATTCAGAGGTCGCTATTCCACACCAACTAACAAAAACCAAAGGATTTCATCAAACACTCGCAACAGGCAAATTGCACAGCCGGGTGTGAATATGGGTCATCAAGGACAAATGGTTGGAGTTATTGGGAATCAATAGGGATATGCTACTGGATTTCACATGGGTAATCAGTCGGTTCCGTATCAGGGTAATCAGTTGGGTCAGAATGTTGGAAATCAGATGGGTCAGAATGTTGAGAATAGAGCAGTGGGTAATCAGAATGGGAATGTTGCAGCTCCAGTCGTTGGGAATTATGGAAATGTGAATCAGGGTAATCAGGTTAAGTGCTACAACTGTCAAGGAGTGGGTCACATGGCAAGGAACTGTCCCACTAAGCCGCAAAAGAAGAATGCTGAGTATCTTCGGAAAGCTATGTTGTTAGCACAGAAGTCAGAAGCAGGGATGCAGTTGAGTGCTGAGGAAAATGATTTTTTCGCTATTATGGATGATTTGGAAGACCTCGAGGAAATCAATGCAAACTGCATCTTCATGGCAAATCTTCAGGAGACTAAGTACGACACTGACTCTGACGTACCTCCTGTCTATGACGCCAATGCAATATCTGAGGTACCAATCATTGATCCATGCTATAACAATGTCATATTTGATGTGTTTACTCATGACGAACAGCATTCTGTGACGCCAGCACCTACCTATGATACATACCTGGACAATCCGAGTTGTAGCAATACTAACTCTGAAACTCAAGATGTGGATCCTAGTGGAGGCTGTGTGGCACAAAATACTGAGACTGATGAGGAAACACGTGCTTACTTTGAATCATTAATCAATAACTGTGGCATTGAAATTGAGAAAGTTGAAAAGGTCAATCGCGATGTTAAGGCCGCGAATGCTAAATTGACCACTGAGCTTGAGAGTTACAAGGAGAACGCAAAAGCCTTTGAATTTCACAAAAACAAAGAATCAGAATTAGAAATTGGTTACCGAAATTCTGTTTTAAGAGAAAAAGAATTGCAAATCAAGTATGACACACTTGATGTGAATTTGAACTTGAAAATAAAATCTTTAAACAAGGAAATTTCTGATCTAAATAACCAACTTTCTAAACAAAAAGCAACGTTTTCTGATCTTGAAAAATAGAAGAAGCAGTTGATAACTGATTTTTCAAAACGAGAAGATTCTCTTCTTGATGAAATTCTTGATAAAACTGAGAAAATAAAAAAATTGAAAAATTTGCTTGTTACAACGGGTCATTCAGCTAAATCAACCAATATGCTGATTAATCAAACGAATCCGTATTTTCATACAACACAAAAAATAGCTCTTGGTAACACACCTCCTTGTTTCCTCAAGAAAGCTCAGAAAGAACATAATGTTTTAAACAATGGAAAAGCACTGCATGAACCCATAATTGTTCGTGATTCTCTTGAAACATTAGAACTATCTGACGAGAGTAGATCAAAAATGAAACAAAAGAATTCGAAAATCAAACCAATAGACTATAACAAATGGAACAAAATTAATGGAATTACTTTTGTTAATAAAAAAGAAAAGTCAAAGTTTTCCATCACACCAAGTATTTCAAACAAAGAGTCAACACCTGTTTCAAAACAAGTTTTAAAACCAGTTGTTGTCTCAAAATCTCTTTCGAACATTGAACAAATGTCTTCAAACAATCCTTTTAACACAAGTGATGCGAGAAGTATTTTAGACAATGTGAAAACTCGAATTGCGGATCTTCAAGAGACTGTTAAAACTAAAACCAACATTACAACAAACATATGGTTTAATAGTTTTGATAATGAAAATAAAAAGTTTTTTGAAACTGAAATTGCCCCTCAGCTGAATAACATCAACTCAAGGGTAATTCATTTTGAACAAGCATTTTTGAAAGAAACGGCTGACTTTGTCAAGGACCATAAATCCCTGATAAAGCAAGCTAATGAAAGTGTTGAACACATCAAAGCTTTGGAAAATTTAAATGATTCTCTCTTCGAAGATGTTCTGACTACCGATATTATGTCCATTATTTTACAAAAATATTCTGTTGAAGATCATGAAAGACTCCAGTCTGAGACCTCCGAAATTGTTTCAAAATATGAAAAAGCTCTTGAAAAAATTGAAAAAGAAAATGTCTCATATTTTAAACAACTTGATCAAAAAACTGAGGAATGCAAGTATGACAAATTGTCGTATGAGCGTGCCTACAATGACATGAAAGCGAAAAATGATCTTTTGAGGGCTCAGCTGGAATGTCAAAAAGGAAAGGCAGTGGATACGAAGATTACAAAACCATTGACTGAGGAGAAAGCAAATGTTCCCAAACCGGTTTTAAAACCAAAAATGTCTGTTTCTATGCCTCCTCCAAAAGTCAATGAGAAAAATGATTTATCCAAACCAGTCAATCCACCCGCCTTGCCTAAACAAAATGTTGAAAAAGGAAAAGCGGTTATCGAGAAACCAAAAGTTTTAGCACCTGGCCTTTTTAAGATGAGTACCACTAATGCGTCTGCCTCCACATCTAAACCATATGGAACAAACGACATAAGTTTAGAAAAGCACTCCAAAGAGACTAGGAAAGCTGAAACCACTTCTCTAGATAAAAATGTGAATCCTAATGAGTGTGCCTTACCTTCTACAGGACTAGGAAGCACCTCTAGGAGCAGCAGACTAAAGCCTAAGAGCAATAGAAGGAACAATAGAGTCTCGCTTGCCTCTAAGAGTAGTCGCTTGAATAAAGAGAAGAAAGTAGAAGAACACCCTAGGAATTTACCGCTTTGTAATAAGAAAGACATTTCATCTTAATGTAATGAACGTATGAACTCTGCTAAGTTTAATGAATCTGTTGAATCTGTTTGTTTAACTTGCAAGAAATCTTTAACCAATGTTCATGATGATTGTGTTTCTAAGAATGAGAATGATAAGCCTGTTCTGAAGAACGTTCCTAAAAGAACTTATGCTAAACGAATAGGAAGAATAGTGGCAAGACTTAGGCTTTACACTACTGATAAGAAGCATAGTGTTTACTTTAGGAATGACATTTGGAAACCCACGGGTAGAACTTTCACACTCCAGAATGGTAGAATGAGTAATGAACCTGTCTTACCAATAGATAACTTCTATGAGTGTGATCAGGATTTTACCTCTAACCCAAAGGAACCAAAATCAAAACGGTTTCCAAAATCTTCTTCTTCTGTTATTGAAAGGTTATCGAAATATGTCTTTGGATCGTCGACTCGGGTTGCTCCAAGCACATGACCGGGAATCTGAAGCTGCTGATCAATTTCGTTTGGAAATTCATGTGAACCGTACGTTTCGAAAATGATCATGTAGCAGCTATCATGGGTTATGGAGATCTACCTTTTGGAAATTATTTGATCACTCGGGTTTACTATGTCGAAGGGTTGGGACACAATTTGTTTTCAGTAGGGCAGTTCTGTGATGCAGATTTAGAGGTTGCTTTTAGGAAAAATGCTTGCTTCGTTAGAAACTTGAATGGCACTAATCTCTTAACTGGTAATCGTGATACAAACTTGTATGCTATCGACATTAACCAAATGGCCTCTTCATCACCAATATGTCTTATGAAACGAGCATCTGGAACAAAGTCCTGGTTGTGGCATAGACGATTATCCCATCTCAATTTCGACACCATCAACAAACTGGCCAAAGACAACATCGTCAACGGACTTCCAAAGTTCAAATACACCAAGGATCACTTATGTCCATCATGCGAACAAGGAAAAAGCAAAAGAGCATCATATAAACCCAAATCCGTACCTAGTTCGGAAGCAAGGTTGCATATGTTACACATGGACTTATGTGGCCCAATGAGAGTTGAAAGCATTAATGGGAAAAAGTATATTCTTGTTATCGTCGATAATTATTCAAGATATACATGGGTTAGGTTTCTGAGATCAAAAGACGAAGCACCAGGCATCATCATCACTTCCTGAAACGTATTCAAGTACTTCTTCAAGCTCCTATTAGAGTAGTAAGAACAGACAACGGCACATAATTTACTAATCAGGAGTTAAGAGCTTATTTTGAAGATGTTGGAATAACTCATCAGACATCACTTGTTAGAACTCCACAGCAGAATGGGGTAGTTGAAAGAAGAAATCATACTCTTGTGGAAGCTGCTCGCACAATGCTAATCTATTCTAGTGCAACATTATTTCTATGGGCTGATGCTGTTGCCACTGCTTGTTTCACTCAGAACCGATCCCTAATCCATCCAAGATTCAATAAAACCCCATATGAAATAGTAAACAACAGAAAACCTGGTATCTCTTACTTTCACGTGTTTGGCGCTTTGTGCTATCCGACAAACGACAGAGAAGATCTAGGAAAATTGAAAGCTAAAGGTGATATTGGAATCTTCATTGGATATTCAGATAACTCGAGGGCATTCAGGGTGTATAACAGGAGAACTAGGAGAATCATGGAGACGATGAATGTGAATTTTGATGAAATTTCAAAAATGGCTTCTGAGAGACTCGCTCTAGAACCCGCACCAAACCCGCAGAGTTCTGGACACATCAGTTCAGGACTCGTACATCAAAGAGCTCCATCAACTTTTGCTGCCACACCTCATGAACAAGAATGGGAGAATTTCTTTGAGTTAATGTTCGATGAATACTATGGTGGAACTTCGACAAATGCATCAAACCATCATTCCGCTGCACCCGCTCAACATCATCTACCACAACCAACAGTAGATGCATCTATAACGGTCGAAACCAATGCACCGACTCCATCAACATCATCTACATCTACTCCAGCAACTCCAATTCTTCAAACAGTTTTACCAGCAGTTGATGAGCAAAACCAAAACATATCATTTCAAGAAGAACCTACACAAAACCAGAACGATGCAACGTTACATGAAGACTCATTTGAAAACCCGTTTGCTACGGAATCAGCTGAATCATCCTCAAGCTTACGAGAACCATCTAACTCGCATACGTATAACATACGATATCCTTCTACTCTGAAGTGGACAAAAGACCACCCAATTGAACAAGTTATTAGTGAACCTTCACGACCAATTCATACGAGACGCCAACTTGCCACTGATTGCGACTTGTGCATTTACCTCTGCTCAATTAGCAATATTGAACCGAAGAACATTCGGGAGGAAATGGCAGAACCCGCATGGATAGAATCGATGCAGGAGGAACTTCTCCAATACCGTCTACATGACTCTTGGGATATGGTTCCAAGACCAATTGACATTCGCGTCATTGATCTCAAATGGTTATGGAAGAACAAAAGGGATGAAGAGATGACTGTAATTCGCAACAAAGCTCGTCTTGTGGCCAAAGGATACAGACAGGAAGAAGGGATAGACTTTGAAGAGTCATTTGCGCCGGTAGCTATACTTGAGGCAGTCAGGATTTTCTTAGCCTATGCAACTCACAAAAACATCACGGTTTATCAGATGGACATTAAGACCGCGTTCTTGAATGGAACTCTGAAAGAAGAAGTGTACGTGAGTCAGCCAGAAGGCTTCATAGACATGGAACATCCAGACTACGTCTACAAATTAAAAAAGGCAATCTATGGTTTAAAGCAAGCTCCGAGAGCGTGGTACGACGAACTGTCCTCTTTCCTTATCCTAAACAATTTCACCAAAGGAACGGTTGATCCTACCTTGTTTACACAAGAATGCAAAAACAACATTTTGATTGTTCAGATTTACGTGGACGACATCATTTTTGGGTCCACTAATCCGAATCTTTCAAAACATTTTGAAAATCTCATGAAAAGCAAATTTGAAATGTCCATGATGGGGGAACTAAAGTTTTTTCTTGGTTTACAAATACATCAGTCCCCACGTGGAATTTTTATTAATCAAGCGAAATATACATCTGAGATTTTGAAAAATCATGGTATGGATAATTGTGACTCGGTCGGAACACCAATGGTAACTTTACCAAAAATTGGAGCCGATTTGTTTGGGAAACCTATCGATATGAAGAAATATCGGAGCATGATTGGTTCTCTCATGTACCTCACTGCTAGTCGACCCGATATTCATTTTGCTGTTTGCTTATTAGCACGGTTTCAGGCAAAGCCTACCGAACTGTACCTCAAAGAGGTTAAAAGGATCTTTCGGTACCTGAAGACATCCATTCACAAGGGTCTTTGGTATCCGAAGGAATCCGGATTTGATCTAATTGCCTTTTCAGATGCGGACCACGCAGGTGACCAAGTTACAGCAAAAAGTACATCAGGAGGAGCACAATTTTTTGGTGAAAAGTTAGTCAGCTGGTCTTCGAAGAAATAAGATTGCACTACACTTTCAACCGCTGAAGCTGAGTATGTGTCTCTATCTGCATGTTGTGCTAAAGTTCTATGGATGAGAACACAACTCACAGATTATGGCTTTACTTTCGATAAAATACCTATGTATTGTGACTCGAAAAGTGCCATAGCCATATCATGCAATCCTGTTCATCACTCAAAGACTAAGCATATCAGAGTCCGCTATCACTTCATAAAAGAACATGTGGAAGAATGTACTGTTGAATTATTTTTCGTGAAGACAGATTACCAACTCGCCGATATATTTACTAAATCCCTTCCAAAAGAAAGGTTTAACGATTTAGTTCGACGAATTGGAATGCGAAGCCTAACCCCTGAGGAGTTAGAATGTCTTCTCGAATCTTCTTGAAAATGATTTTCCAAAAAGCTTCGCTGTAAATATTTTTGAAAAACAAAATACATAATTTGAAAAACCAACAAAAGCAAAATATAAAAATATAAAATCTTTTAAAAATACAAAAACAATATAAAATCAAAAAGTCCAAAAATATTCTTCTCACGACATGTCTCTTGTATAATCGATATTCTGTACGTTTCTAGAAATGTCATTCAACAATGATACGGACATGTACAGATGCTTGAACGAGAGTTCTTTAAATGTTTTCTAAAACATGTCATTTCTCAAAATATCTTCAAAAATGGCTTTCGTATACTTCAGTACGAAACCCGAACTAAAATGATGACTTTTGATTAATTTCAAATTAAAACTCGTGTTCTTTAAAGAAAAAATCTAGTGTACGCTTCAGTGCACTACATTTAAACTGGTGAGAAATCATCATCATCTTGAGCACCTTTTTCAAGATTGTTCAAAAAGATTTTCAAAATCTTTCAAAATATTTTGTGCTCAAGATAACTCCCTCTAAACCCTTTAATTGATTATGCCTTATTAAAGGGGGAGTATAAAACCAAAATGTTCCAAATTCATGCTTAAATCAAATCCGTTTGTCTCCCCAAAAGATTCTAAAATGTTGTTTAATCCGTTGATATAAAAAATATAACGATTATGCTCTTTTTGAGGGGGAGGAGACGTGATTAAAATGTGATCAAAAAGTTTAATGTTCGTTATTTGAATCTCAAAAGAGCTCGACTCAGTTGAAACCAATGAATTGACGAGGAATAATGTACCATCTCGAGAAACTTTCTATGGACTTGACCAGGACGGGTAATAATTTCAAGCTAGTTCTCTAGTGATGTAAACGTGTCTTGAATCGGTCTTGTTCATTTAAAGTCGATCAATTCAAAAAGTGAGAACTCTACCCTCTATGTGCAGATTTCTATCAAAACTTATAAGCACATGTGAAGGGGGAGTGTTTCTGAAAATATAAAACTCTCGAAGTGTTCCAAACATGTTTTCTATCAAAAACACTTTGAGAGATTTTCAAGAAAAATGGTTTTATGGCAACAATAGGACAGTCATGGAGTTATAAGGTGACTAAGGATAGGAAATTCGTCCTATGATCCGCCAGAGCCGGAGGGATCTACCCAAGGACATCACCAATAGTTTAGAACTAGAAGTCCTTAGGTATGATTGAAAAAAGGAGTAATGTGAGAAAGGAGAAAGAAGGGGTTGAAGAATTAAAAAGAAAAGTAATGAAAAAGGGTGAAAAGAAATAGCCCTCCATAATCAACCTTAGGGCAGAAACCGGGTTCAATACATATGCTACTGGTTGTCACTTAGATGACGCCGGTATTGAAGACAAAGATGTCATGGACCCAGTGACACACTGCACTAAACCTTCTAGCTACTCAATTCCTCTTAAAAGGACTTGTTTCATTCTCACTGGGAACCCTACATAATCTATCGACTTTCTATTAGAGATAGTTGATATTGAAGAAGGAGATCCTCTCCCTAGTCTCCGCTCAGGAAAACCAAAATGCACTAATTGAGTCTAGAGCCACGAGATTCATCAAAAGATCTCATAGGAACACTTGACATGACATCGCTTGTTGTTCATCAATAAGGACACAAGTGATATATTCTAGAGTCCTACGCAGATCTTAGCAATCTACCAGAACATTTATGAGAAGATTCACATCTGTGATCTTCAATGATTGAATGGAAACTCCTGCCAGGGTCAACATCAAGCAGCCCTGACAGCAGGTCACTTCGGTAACTCCCCGTGGATTACGCTTAGTGTGTCTTAAACGGTCTACAGTCGTGGAGTGATGCTTCGGTGTACTTCAGCGACTCATCTAAATTGTAGATGTACTTCGGTATATCGCGTTATCTCACTTGTGGGACTCCAGTTCAGGAACGACCTTTGTGAGAATTAGAGACGTGTTTTCACACTATGCTGTTAACACAATCGAAATTCAAACTTGTAAGTGCTGGATTATTTCTAACCCATGTTTTATGTTTTCTTCTTATGGATGCTTGCGGGAGGAAGAGATCGTGCAGATTCTCCACATGCTCATACCAACAACACATGAAAGTTCTCATCAAAATCAAAGGCAACACAAAGTTAAAGATGATTCTTCGTCAATGTCAAAGAATCTACAAAGTATTAAGACTCGAGAACAACATCATAGGTAATTAAAAGTCAAATAGAAGTGTGAGCATGGTGGAGAAAGACGTGGAGACACCTAACCAACGAAGTTGACAACGACAGACAACCACATTAATTGATCACAAAGCATAAATGAACAAAGAATCAAGACTATTCTATATCTACACGCAAAGTTCAAGCTCAAGGAAAGTAAAGACCTAATCAAGTGGAGCATCTTTTGAATGACCACCCCTTAGGGGGAGATTGTTAGCCGTAACAATCTTATTAGAAGTGATGGTCATTCACATTTAGGAACTTTGTAACGTGTGTTAGATATCGTATTAGAATAGTCAACGGGCTCGTGGATTGGACTAAGCTAAATGGCTAGAAGTTATGCTAAGCTAGCCTTGAATAAGTTCATGTAACCCAATCCAATCCAAGTCCACCACGAGGCCCATGGAAAGCCCTTTAGGGCGTCTAGTACTTGTAGTATAAATATCCCTCAAATGGTCATTTGAGGGGTGTGCTTGAGTGTGTGTGTGTGTGTTTTTCCTTTGATATTAAAGTTCTTCTTTTCATCTTGTTTCATACGCATAACATCTTAAGTCATCAACTTCTTAATCTTTTCTTCTTCATCTTTTACGCATAAAGTGTGTTTGTTTCACGTGTGTTCATCTTGTGTTTAAGGTTGGTATACGCGTAAGGTTGATATAAACGAGGTCCTACATATTTGATGTTGTTTTCATCACTGAAATATCAATGCTTGATTTGAGGAGTGATTAATTTAAAAGATTTTAAGTTATTATCATCGTTAGTTGGGAAGATAAAGATAATTAATTTTTTCTATGTGGATAGAGATATTCGATTTTTTTGGTTTGGTTTGATTATATATTTGTCAAACCTAAAACCAAACCGAATACCAATTAAATACTTCGGTTCGGTTTCAAACCAAACCATACACCAATTAAAATTCTCGGTCCGGTTTTATTCGGTTTCGTTCCGATTTATTTTCAGTTTGTTCGGTGTCAAACCAAACAATGAACACCCCTAAATGAGAGGATTGTATACAACACGGGTTGGCACGGTTCGGTTTGGGTTGGTTTTTCGCTAAACCTGAAACCGAACCGAAATATTCGGTTTTTAGAATCTGAAACCGAAATCGTTCGGTTTTTGGCGGGTTTATTTTTCGGTTTATTATCGGTTTCAGTTCGGTTTTTCGATTATTTCGGTTTTTAACCGTTTATATTTAGGCATGACTAATTTATACCAACAAACTTGTTTTACTTAGAAAATTGGTTATTCTTCTTTACTTTTTATTAATTTAAGCCTAATAATGTTTATCCAATATTTCTACAATTACACACATATAGATGAGACACATACACATACAAGCATACACATAATATGATCATTGTCACATGTATTGATATATTATCAAATAAACACACGACATGACAAACACGCATATAAACATTAAGATAAATATATTATAAATCCACCCAAAAAATGATTATGAATTTATAATTTGATTTATTTAGTTATTTGTTTGTATTATAGTAATTATATATTATTTTAATAATAAATCGGTTTCGGTTCGGTTTTTGCGGTTTGTTTTTTTTACAAAAACCGAAACTGAACCGCCTTTTTCAGTTTTTGAAAAAAGAAAAACTGAACCATCGGTTTATAGTTTCAGTCGGTTATTTTGGTTTGGTTTCAGTTTTTTCGGTTTTTCTGCTCACCCCTAGTATACAGTATTTATCTTAACATGTACTATGTGCTCAGGTGATATAAAACTACTCTTATAACAATAGTTAAATTTTGATCCTCACATAAATTTATATGTACTACAGTAGTAATTGTCGTCCGAAGAAATCCTGTACACTTGTACTCCGTTGAATATCCTCAAGAAAATTGGCCTTTAATGACGAAATGAGTTGGTCACTAACAGTGTAAAAGGTGGTCACAAAGCCGTTTAGTGACTAAAATTCAGATGGTCATTCGTCGTCACTATAGGTTCGTCACTAATCAACTCTGTTAGTGACGAAAAGTTCATCATAGTGATAAAAGTGACAAAAAGTCATCACTATTAATTACTATTAGTGACCAGAAAGTGGTCATAGACTCGGTAGCATTAGAGACCAAAAAAATGGTCACTAATTATGAACATATAACAAAATAAACTGTGAAACTAATGTTCGTTTTATTGCATAATTTCTTTTTGCAATAAAACTAAAATCAAGAGACATGTAGCAATACAACTAGAAATCTAACATATCGACTTCATTCATAAATAATAATTTTTTCACAAAACACAAAAAGTATGGTTGAAACTCGACACAAACCCGACCAATAACCTATCATAACAAGCATGCCTTCTACACTTGTTATGTTAACAGCATTGTGAGCAGCTACAGATTAACCTTTGGTCTCCGCCCTACAAGAAATCCTATTTGCCAAATGTTATGGTCCTCTGCTATTAAACAACTACCGATTTGAAAAGTTATATGGGAATTTACCTTATGCTTCCATTGTCATGAAAAATGTTAATGATACAAGTTGTTTAAGACATTAAATCATTCAGCCGCTCTTGCTTTTAATTGTAAAATAGCAATAACATACAATTTAAATGTTTCATTTATTTGTAAACACAAATCATTTAGTCCTTCTGTTTCAACAAGTTCAGAACTACCATAAAGATACAAGGGAATACATCCAACCTTCATATTGGCATTCCCTTTATCACATACTCCTCAAAGATTTTTACGACTAGCGGGCACTCCCTAAAAAATAAGAACTCGTGTTATGGTAATGTTGTTAAGTAAGGGGGTGTTTGGCTCTAAGCTTTTGGAAGGTAATTAAACATGATATAAATGTTAGTCTTATTGAAAATGGTCTCTAATATGATTAATAAGCTGAAGTAGGAGTATGTATGTGATTAGAATTGATTTGTGATGATTTTTGGTGATTTTGGACATGTTAAAAAGTAGGACAACATGGTGTGCATAAAATTTAATCAACTTTGAAAGATCGTATAAAATCAACCATTCGTCATAGTAAGTTGAGGTCAAGACCAAATTTTTAGTCCTCTGAGTCTACTTTCTAATGCAATTAGTTTTAGGTTCTGATTCCAAGTTTAAGTGTATCAAATTTACAAATTACAACCGATTGTTAAAAAATAGCAAAACAGCCCTTTTGCAAAAGGTTGTTTTAAATGACGGAGTAACACCCCATATGATCATGCTTAAGTTGTTTAAACTCAAGTATATGTTAGATAAGTGAAATAATAAGTTCTAATATCATTAGAAAGATTTTTATGTGTTTAGGTGCTCGCGGAAAGCTTACGAACAATCTAAACAAGACCTAAAGGTGAGTATCATATTTTAGCTTCATGTTGTCAGAATTGACATGATGTTAGTGTTACGATTTATTATCTAATAACCTATTATAACATATTATAAACACAAGTACACAGAGGAAATGAAACACGTATAATGAATATAATTAACATAAATAATAAAAAAAGTAACGCGTACCTTTTAGCAAATAAGAAACTGAACAGCAAAACTTGTGAACACGTATATGTGTTCTTTGAGGCGCACGAAACCCAACCAAGTAATCAAAGTAGATTACCTATACATGTATCCACACTACACATTAACCAATACTACCCCCAATGCTAGTTCTTCAACGATACGCTAAACCGAAACCCGAGTTCTTGATTTAGCTACAAACCGAATGTAAACCCTTAGTTGTAGGGTTGTTTGATCGGCCAAGAAAAAGAGAATAAGAGAGAAGAAGTGATCAATGAATAAGAAACTAATGCCTTGAATTTATAGTGTTAGGATTAGGGCATTCTAAACACAACAACTTAGGCAACAAGTTAACAAAGCCCATTCATCCCCTCCCTTGTGTGTATGACCAACCATCCCAAGCCCGAAAGACCCCTTTGTTGAATTTTTGACATGTTTAATTTTTATGTACATTTATATAACTAAATGGCTTAATGTTAATTATTCGTCTAGTGAACTAAGTAATAACCGTCAAGTATTTATGGTTAGATCATTTAATATATTTAATAAATATACACTTATATATTAAATATACTAATAAAGTAGTATCTGTGTATATACGTGTGTGGCCCCATAGACTCATGTATTTCTAGCCGTATAAATATCCGTATGACATGAGCACTTCCAAACCGCTCCCACTTGCAAAAGTCATGATCATATAGTATATTATACTAACATTGGCAAGCGTTTAGCAACACATCAATCCTCACAGAAATACCTTAGTGAAGTTTCATAAACATCTCAATATCAATGGATTAAGTTTATTCATCCTTTTGCTTCAGATATGGTGTTAAAAATGGATACGCATCAAAATCATTCCATAATTTAACTTTCTGTTTCTCGTTACTGATATTGATCTAAATTACCAAATGTAAAAAGAATCATCTTTACTACACTTTGGGTACAGTCATGTATACATTTGATCAACTCAACGAAGGGCCCAGTATATATCTAACTCACAAACACATAGAGGAACAAATTCTATTTTGACTATAAGTGTCTTTTTACATGCTTCACAACATTTCTGAAAATAGATTTTATAACTACCTTATTCAGAATAGCGTTTAACTAGAATCAAGAAATGTCATCCACACATGCAAGACTTGCTTGCATCTCAAGTCTGAGGATGAGCAAAAACTCTACCATAAGTGGAATTCACTTAATGAAGCCGATCCATAAAGTGAGTTCACACAGGTTGGGGTAGTCCAATATTCATCACCAATGAGTAAAATATGAGTTTGGCAGACAATACATGATTTACATCTCCTAAGTCTTTCATACAAAAACATTTACCAAGCTAGGATTTACATCTTTACAGCATTGGAATGTTATTACCCATGATTAATATGTTATCAACATATGAACAAGGAATGCAACATAACTCCCACTAGATTTTGTATACACTCATGAGCTATCTTAATTATAATTAAAAATCAAATCAAACAAGTGATTGATTTAACAATTAAACTTAAGATTCAGCTCTTAGATGCGTGCTTTAATCCACACTTGGATTCTTGCAATTCTATACTATGTAAAGATTATATTGGATTCATTAAACCTATTTTGATTAGACACCGTCCTCTCAAGGTAATCATTTAATAAAGAGTTTGATATCCAATTGTCATATCTCATATTCATGAACTCAAGTATGACAATATAATCATCTATATATATTTGATACTCGTTAATGAAGAAGTTTTAATCATAGAAATTGCTTGAGTATGAGTAATGACTCATGTCATTAGTCGTGCAATAAACGTGTATCCAATATTGTCATTATAAGTCCTCTTTTAAAAGAAACTCATTCAAACCTCACAATCTAGCCAATTGGTGAAATATCAATCAAATATTAAAAATGATTATCTTTTATGGACAACATCTTAACATTTATACATTTGAGTCATTCACCAGGTTCAAGATCTGATAATGCATCTCTTAGGTAGAGCAAGTTCACCATGATCCTCTAACTCATATTTCTCAGCATTGTTATAAAAACATATCACTCAGATGCTCGAGTTATGAATGTGAGTTACATCATTCTTCGGTTTAACATTTTCATGTTTAGCCTCAGTATGACATTCGTTAGTACATTCAAAAGGCTTATCTATTTTATTATTGTACCTCTACTACGAATGCTCCCACTTGCTTTTGTAAGAAGAGACTATTCTTTAAATACTTAGCAATTTGAGAAACAATAATTTTTCTCATTTAGGACATACAAAATACATTGATAGTTCTCAGCTTTTGTTAATTATAATTTCCAAGAGATTTTAACAAATTCGTATTTAATTAAGACACAGTGAGATTCATCTCATCTTATTATTAGAATAATGTCTTAATAACCTTCTAGGTAGGAGTCTTATTGAGTATGACATACTCAGTTTTCTACCCTTGATTTTTTTAAGAATAAATAAGTTAAAGTCATCATGAATCAATGTAATATAAATATACTTTGATTACCGTTATTGGATACACCATAAAATTGTGGTATTCCAAGAAGATCGATATTATAAGACAATCCCACATTAGATGAACTTATACCTTATGGCTTATAGTATTTTGCCAACTTAACTCAAAACAAATGACATCAATAGTACTCTAAGCCGATTGCTTACTTTCTATCATAAGTATTTGATCAAATCAACGACTTTATGTGTATGTCCTAACAAGTAGACAAAAACATCCAATTCTTACCATGTGTTATAAGTCTTTATCTAGTCAATGACTTCATGTATATGTCTTGACAAGAAGATATAACAAGTTAACGTATTACTTTGCGTTATTAGTCTTTTGAAAAGTAAAGAACTTAATGTATGTCTTACCAAGAAAAAATAACACTATTAAAGTAAAGTAAAAAATGATTGCCGAATCATGGCTTCAATATTAATTTCAAGTTAAATTCAAATTTCATGTTTATGACTTTCCAAGTAAAAAACATCATCATGTAGCTTACCATTTTATCTTGGCATATGTTCTTAATAGGGAAACATAAATTAAATGTGTAGGACTTAGAAGAATATTAGTTCTTTACTTTACAGTCAAGAAAAACCATTAGTCATATTGTTCTGAGTTGTTCCTTGCACACAATTAAGATTTCTCCCACTTGTGCATGGCACAACCCCATGCATAAAAAACACTATGCAAGTTTGTTTGTTTGTATCGACAATATGGCAGTTTCACAGATAAAATATGAATTAAGTCAAGCTCAAATCACATTAGCATAGCTAGAGTATATAGAACTTCATCTATTAATAAGGAATCATGCATAACTATCTTGTAGATAACACAACTGGAAGCGACATCACAAAGGCAACATGTTATAAAAGATAATACATGGTAAATTCGTACTAAATGAAGATGTTTCACACTTGGAAAGAAATTTATTATTTCAAGTCAAGCCAGAAATAAAGTGAGGCATCTATAAGGTAAGTAACTAGCTCATACTGAATTTGACAACATTTCAAGTATGTCATTTTATCGATAAAATTCATTGCTCCCACTAGATCATAGAACATTATGAGTGTTTCTTCACTAGTGAAAGTAAGTAGCAATTTATCTTTGCATATCTTGAATTTCTATACATTATTACTAATGTGATTCACATGCACAAGTAATCAAGTACTTAGACATCCAAGGAAGTGTGTTCAAGTTCTATATATGATGGACTAGCCCTCTATGCTATTCATTAGCAAGAAAAATTGGCATGGAATTCCTCCTTAATAGGCCTACTTTACCACAAGGGTGCATAACGCCTTTATCAGGTCAAGGCAAACAACTAGATAAAGAATACTAGTTATTGCCTTTGCCACTATTGCGGTGATATCTTCGTCTTTCAATCAAACTTCATTAATATGTCTTGATAACAACAAGATATTGTCATTTGGTACCTATAGGAACAAGCTCTCTAGTTATACAAGTGTCTTATTATAATTCAATGATTTTAAAACCGATAAGGGTATTTGAAGCCATATTGAAAGAATAAGAAGCGCAATTAACTTAGCATGTAAGTTTGCTATGAGTTCGATTAGAATTTAGAATAATTCCATCGTTCCTATTACAACTTTCTCGTATATTACTAGGAACGAGTCTTTCTTTTTCCCATGGAGAAAGAAATGAGTCGACCTCTTCCATAAGAGGGTCACTTGATGAATTATCAGAAGACTCATTGTATAGAAGATCTTCCAATTCATTAAGGTCGGCTTCAAAATCGAAGTGAGCATCATCATCTCCCGGTGGAGATGGATCAACGAGAGCGAGTTCATCGGCGAACTCCTCGAGAGGGTCTAAAGTCGAAATAGGATTGCCACTATTCTTTTCTTCAGATGTAAAGTCCTTAAGCTCGGGTAAAAAGGGAGATGTAATGGGGTTTTCCAAGAAAAAGTCACTATCCTCATTCTGAATGTCAAAGATTGGATTATCTGAATTTAGAGTAAATTCATAATCGAAATCAAACAGAGGATTAGTGAATGTCATATTGAAAGGTTGCTCAGATACCCTTGGGCTAGGAACAAGCTTATGTATTTCTTCATATTCCAGTTCAAAGTCCGTGTCAATCTCTCTATCTTTTTGTTCAAAATCTCTCACTTCTTTTAAGCTGATGAGCTCAGAAGATAATTCCTCAACATAATCGATGTCTCCACAAGATAAAGAATCATCAAGCGACATACAATCATTTTCAGAATCGGAGAACATCTCAACATGATCATTTGGGATGTCAAGAGGAAAAGAATCATCATCAAGAGGCTTATTACACATAATACCGGAGATACCCTCGGACTCACTTGGGATTGGGACAAGGTTCTCAGCACTAGACATTATTACTTCGTCCGACTCTATTTTCGGAATAGTGCTAAAATTCTCGTCCCCCATACTTAGAGAGTTAACGGGTTCTTCAGGTGTGGTTTCAGCCGACAAACTTTCATAATATTCTTTCAATTGAATAGAATCCTCATCATCACTATCATCGTCAATGTAAGACGCAAGTAACCGGGAACGCCTTTCAGCTGCTCATTCTTCGATTAATATTTCTTCAATACATTTTTTAATCTGAGCTGCTCGTTTCTCTTTGGCAAGTAATTCTTGAATAGATTTTTTGTTGCGAGATGCTTGTTCTTCGGCAAGTTCTTCTAGAATACTCTTTTCACGAGGATATTGATTAATGACGGAATAATGTGGGGGTTGGAATTGTTAAAGCCAGAAACATTATAACCAGGATCAGGATCATAGTAATTTTGATTCACCGATTGACATTGATAATCATCATGAGGACCCCCATAATTTGCACAAAAAATATATTGAGGAGAGAAATTTTGAAACAATGTATCATTGGAATTTGGATAGTATGGTATTGGTTCGTATGGATTTTATGGAGGGTAGTTGAAATTGTTTTGAGGATAATTGAAAGAGTTTGGATTAGAATCATAAGTGAATGAATTCTCAGCGCAAATAGAACAAAATCCATCTAGATTATAATTTCCACACCACTCGCACATACATTTGTAACAACGAAAACCATTCAATGAATCCAATAGATCTCCATACCCATAGCAATAATTTTGATCGAACGAAGATATTTCGGGAGAGGGAGTAGGAATCGAGGGCTCATCTTAATGAATACCACATCCGGTAGTTATAGCGGTATTTCCCGAAGTTGAAGCTTGACGAATTTGATTTAAGCAATATTGAAGCATGTTCTTGATTTCGTTATTTCTGGTCCTAAGAAAATCGTCCTCGTAACCCTCGGTGGGTGCTTGAGGTAACTCCGATGTTTGAACGGGTTCGTCAACAATAGAGCATATCTCGGGTTGTGGCGGGTGGGCGGAAAAATTTTGAGAATCATTGAGAGACTCTTTGATGGATAATTCGCACCAATAGAAAAATTAGTTTCCACTAGGCCTTCCACACCGCTTACATATACATTTGTGACAATGATGCTGATCATCTTCCATACGGTTTTTACAATGAAAACAATAACGGTAATCAAGCTTCACCATAAGAATTAAACATAAGAGGGTTGAGAAGAGAGAATTAAACGGTTATGAGGATAAAGGAGAGTATTTTTGGATTTTTATAAAATATTTATGAAAACGAGTGCACATGCACTAAAAACCAATCAATCAAAATGATATCGAATCAAAAACACAAAGAACTTAAACCAATAATCACAAGCGTACGGTAGCTCTCCAAAAGAAAAACACACAAAGGAGCGGAGAAACAAGGGTCAGTGCGAAGCTTATTAAAACCCCGTTTCTTTAAGGTCACAATTTAATGTGAACCCTTCCTTAAACCCCTCTTATAGTTTGTTTAACAATTAGAGGTGATCCGATTTTCGCAAGCGACACAAAGGCAAGTTTTGAATCTTTTGTTTGGGAACTTATTATGATAACACTCAAGTTTAGAATGTTATATGATTGATGTCTTTTATCTTTATTAAACACAATGAAAAGCAAAATCTTTTTGTATTTTTATCTTTTATATATATATATATATATATATATATATATATATATATATATATATATATATATAAAAAAAAGAAAAGAGAAATGTTTTTGTGTTTTATATATTTGAAAAAGCAATAACTTCACGAGAAAGGTCTTCAAGTCACTAATCGTCAAACCGTAACGATATTGTCGCAACACAACCTCCCCGGCAGCGGCGCCAAAAATTGATTCGTTTCAAATAGTATATATAAGAAATATCAAATATAAATACCCGCGAGAATCGACGAATCAACCCTTTAGGAAAAAGGTCAACACGCAAAACCCGCAAATATACGATAAGTGATACCAAGCAAGTGATTATCCGGGTCATTTCCGAACGAGGAGTGAATTGACGGTTACGTTTGAGGTTTGTTATTAAAATGCTTGAATGACCGGGATTTTACGTTTTAGGTTACGGTTTTCTAAATTTTAAAGCACGGGAACGCAAATAAGGCACGTAAACAAAGAAAATTACTAAATTAACAACTACTAAGCATAAGAAACAGAAAACGATGCTAAAAAACGTCCTAAGACAATAAAACTCAAAAACGCGAAAAACCGAGAAATTCCCGAGCCCTAAGAGTGAAAAATTTGCAATTTAAAGCTCACGGGTGCAAAACTAGTTTTTCTACGTCCTAAACGACTAAAAATGATTTTAAAAAAAGCTGGGTATTTTTTTGACTTTTAAATAATTATTATGAATTAAAAACTAAATTATACTAAGTAATTTATAAAAAATACTAAATGAAATGGGAAAAATCTGAGAATTTTTGTAAAATTACTTAAGCTAGTGAGGAACCTAAGAAAATTATAAAAAGGATCACAACTTATAGAAATAAGTTGTTAAAAAGCTACTAAACTTAATAAGCTTAAAACTGAAAATGGCTTTAAATAATTAAGAGGGAAAACAATAACACGCAACACCCCTTGGAGCAGATGGTAGTGATGTTGTGTGTTGGGCTATGAGAATGCTTAGAGACCAGGGTCCAAACCCTGGTCATGGCACTCTTTTGAAAACATTTTTTTTTTCAATTTTTTCTTTTAAAAACATAAATGTGGGATGAAAATAAGCAAGTTTTATAATAACACAACTTTTGGAAAAGCTAAATTAAGTAGTGAGAACAGCTTACACCCAACAGTTTACACAAGAGAGCCAAACACCCCCTTATCAGATTTTTAAGCACAATAAGCAAGGGATAAGCAGTTTTTAAAAAAGAAACAAACTAGCATGCATGTATAAGAACTGAAATAAGCCAAGATCAACAAGAATGGACTAATATAAGAGGGAATTAAGCAATTTTGAAATAAGCTAATCTAAATGGGACCTAATACTACAAAGGGATTAATAAGCTATAACTAGCTTCTAATAATCTAATACTAATCAAATCTAACCTAAAACAACTAACAAGCACCTAAGGGACCTAAATAAGCTAAAGATAAGCACTGATAAGCTAACAAAAAGCGGTCCTATGCTGCTGTACAACTGCATTTTAAAAAGGGCAAAAAGTGGGACTTGCAACTTTAAAATAAGCCATCAAATGGCCTCCTAATTCCATAATAAGTTAAAACAGATGAAGCCATAACTATAAGCTAACTATATACTTATTTGCAGCTAATGGGGGGCTGATATAAGCTTAATTAAGGAGTATGCAAGGCTGGTTATGGGGACCTATGGTATGAGATCAGTTACAAAAAGGCACAAAGGGCAGACTTTGAGGGCATAATAAGCTATGAAAAAGCTTGTATTAACTAACAAATATTGAAAACAGATTAAGAATGATATTTAAAGATTAAATAAAATCATTTTTCAAGAATTTTAGACAACTAATTTACTCTTAAAAACAAGTTTGAAAACAGCAGTCTGCTGATGTGTTTTGCTGCAGAAGTGTGGGCTTTTTGAAGGAACTTAACCAAAACCTTGACTTGTATCAAAATTGATTACATTAACTTTTAAACTGCTTTTGAACCATAAATTACATTACTTAAAGATTGTTTTGGAACTTTTGACACTAATCTGATGATATAAATTTTAGAAACTAAGAATTTTAAATACTCTTCCAAATCTACTAAGACTTGTTAACACTACTCATTATGATATAAAAACTAATCATTAAAACCTACTAATACTAAATACTAATGTTTTGACTACCAAAGTGGGTCAAAAACAAGTATTGACCCAGTTTTACCTTAAACCAAACACCCCTTGACAGGGTAAATTGTTTTCAAAACAAATTTCTAAAATTAAAACTTTGGAATTTTTTTGGTAAAAACCTTAATATTAGAACTACTAAATTATAAAAAAGCAACTTTACACTCTGAAATAGCTGATTTCACATAAGCACTTATATGCTTATATTGGACAGACTTTGCAAATATGAAAAATTGAAAACAAAATTTAACTTAAAGGAATACTTTCACTAGTTAAAAAAATTTACAATGCTGAATTTAGAGAAAGCTGAAAACTAAAACACTTTTAAAACCTAATTTCCTACTTGCCATTGAAGGATTACAAAGACTACTATTTATACTAGTGTCTACTATGGTTCTTATCCCTTGATGACGTATAGTCCGCATTCGGGTAACGAACCCGACCAATGACTGCTACTAGCGAGCCCAGTACGACTGGGCTAACCCGATAACGGTTTGGGCTCACGAAGGCCCAAACTCAAAGTTATTTATGGCTTATGATATCGGATATCTCTTATCTTGGGAGATAAGTGTTTAATAACCGACTTAGGCGGGATACGCCGAAGTTTGGGGAACACGAAACCAACAAGGATTTCGTGTGTATATAAAGGGCATCTCGGCCCTCATTAAAGGTACGATCTCAAACCCTAACTCTCCACTTAACCCTAAACCGATTACTTACTCTCATGCCGAAGGATAATCGTGGGAAACAATCCCACGATAAGCCTAACGGTGTTTTCTGTTTACTTAGTGCGCAGGTCTCAAGCATCAAGATCCAATTGATACGGGAACCGGAGTCCAAACAAGGAACACCCAACTTTTGTATCAACAAGTGGCGCCATCCGTGGGACCAATCACTAAGATCTAAGAACTAGAATGACTAAGCAAGGAAACCTAAACCAGCGATCGCACATCGACCTACAAGGGAAGAAGCAGCAAAGCGGATCAACCTCTAAGCAGGTCGCTGGGACAACCAGTGCGACCAAAAATCAAGGGTCAAATCTGGTCTTCCCGACAGTAGAACTGATAAGGTTTTAAAATGTACCTTTTTGAGGGGTCGTTTAAGCCCTTATTTGATCACTTTTGTATCCGTTATTAATTAATATCGTTCCTTTTCACTTTTTAGGTCTCTTGAAGGCAAATTGCTGTAATGGCACTTATTTGGACGAAAAGGTGCAGATATACAAAGAAAATGGCCAAAGTCAAGAATCGAGACACTCAAGCTGCTGAAAGACAAGGTGACGACGTCACTGCTTAACTGCGATGCCGTCGGAGCATTTTGTGACGACACAGAAGCCAAATTGCTCATTTACAAGTGACGGCTTCAGGTTTTAAAAGAGTAGGGCGTCGCAACTCAGACGACCTAGATTTGATCCAGACGGTGTCAGAGACTGAAGGCGACGGCGTCATAGGCATAAGGTGACACCGTCATAACCTGCAACATGCGCGCGAAGTAGCTGATACTGTTTTGGCCATAAATTTTGCATACGAACTCGGATTTAGGTGATTCAAAAGCCCACGCGACCGGAACGAGAAAATCTACAATTTGGAGAAAAATTCTTTGTGACGCCGTCACTTTATAAGTGTGACGCCGTCACCCTTTGCCGACAGAAAATCTGCCTATAAATAGAACATTATAACTTCACTTTTTGTAAGCCCTAAACCCTAAGTCCGATTCCAGGGTTTAGGTAGGTGTTTTTCCAGCAACTTAAAGGGTTTCAAACACTCTATAAACATCGTGTAATGGTTTATTTGTTAATCCAATCCTATGGTATGTCTTCAATTATCATAATTGTTGCTTGCTCTTCATTAATTATGCTTGGCTAATTCACCTAGTGTTTGCTTATGATTGTATGAAACTTGTATGTAAAATGATTGGAAGGGAACGTTAAATTCCCTTATTTGGTTGGGGTAATTTGAAATTCCGGAATTTTAAATTCTAAAAAAATTAAATTCTTGAGAATTTAAAATTCCGGAATTTAAAATACCTTCGCATGTTTGGTTGACAGAAATTTATAATATTTTTTTTTATTTTTTTAATATAAATTTCATAAATATTCTACTTAAAAGTTTATAAAAAAAGTAATAATTAAAGTTTATAAAAAATTTATAAAAAATTTATAAAAATTTTTTTATAAATAATTTATGAAAAAAGTTTATAAAAAAAGTTTACAAAAAATTTATAAGAAATTTATTAAAAAAAATTATAAAAAAAAGTTTATAAAAATTTATAAAAAAAGTTTATAAAAAATTTTTAAAAAAAAAGTTTATAAAAAATTTATAAAAAAAGTTTATAAAAAAAATTCATAAATATTTTATTTAAAAGTTTATAAAAATACAATAAGAAATAAAGTTTATAATTTTTTTTTCAAGCAAATTAAAATTTCTTACTTTTTGGAGGCATTTTGATTCTCTCCATTTTAAGCAAATTACAATTCGGTCAATTGTAAATTACTTCAAATGCTCACATTTAAGTTACCAAACAGGACATTTGAAGGGAATTAAAATGCAAATGCCCCAAATATCCTCTAAATTGCCCCAACCAAACGCCCCCCAAGTGTTTTGATCTTTTCAATTCGGGTCAAATTAGTGTTAGAGTAATAAAAACTCAAGTGTAGGGATGTGCCTATAAATCCCTATCATTTTGATGTTACCGTAGAGGATGGTAGAGTAAAAGTGTATGAAAAAAAAAAAAAAATCGAAAAAAATAGAAAAAGAGAAAAGAAAAAAAATAGAGTGTAAAAAAAAAAAAAAAAAAAAAAAAAAAAAAAAAAAAAAACATACGGGCTACCATCCTACATCTATCATTTAAATTTATGTTTGTTTGTTTCAGTTATCTAGAGTTTAGAGTGTCTAGTCTTGGCTTAGCAACACCATTCTTCGTATGCTTGTAACATAAATATTTTTGACTTGCCACCACTAAATAGCCTATCCCACCAAACCCTTTGTTTCCCTACCGTAAGCCTAACATTACAACCCTTTAAAGACCTCTTTGATAGTCTTTCCTAGGTGCTTACGCCAAAGCGATGGAGGTTTGATCTATTCTCAAGCCTATGGTAATCTATGTACTAGGACCGGTTAATGAGTGTTTAATCTTCCATTTCCAACTTGTTATATTTCATATACACCCGAGAGAGATGTGAGTATCCAAACACCCCATGTGAGGTGCTAGTATGTAATTTCCGTGCTTGTTATAACTTTTGCGGGGCTTATATGTGTTGTGGATTGTTTTAAACCAATGGTTCATGACCCCTAACTTATAAATTAATTGGCTAAAAGCACATTTGCTTGAGGACAAGCAAATACGAGGTGTAGGGATATTTGATAAGGTTTTAAAATGTACCTTTTTGAGGGGTCGTTTAAGTCCTTATTTGATCACTTTTGTATCTGTTATTACTTAATATCGTTCCTTTTCACTTTTTAGGTCTCTTGAAGGCAAATTGCTGTAATGGCACTTATTTGGACGAAAAGGCGCAGATATACGAAGAAAATGGCCAAAGTCAAGAATCGAGACACTCAAGCTGCTGAAAGACAAGGTGACGGCGTCACTGCTTAACTGCGACGCCGTCGGAGCATTTTGTGACGACACAGAAGCCAAATTTCTCATTTACAAGTGACGGCTTCAGGTTTTAAAAGAGTAGAGCGTCGCAACTCAGACGGCCTAGATTTGATCCAGACGGCGTCAGAGACTGAAGGCGACGGCGTCATAGGCATAAGGTGACACCGTCACAACCTGCAACATGCGCGCGAAGTAGCTGATACTGTTTTGGCCATAACTTTTGCATACGAACTCGGATTTAGGTGATTCAAAAGCCCACGCGACCGGAACGAAAAAATCTACAATTTGGAGAAAAATTCTTTGTGACGCCGTCACTTTATAATTGTGACGCCGTCACCCTTTGCCGACAGAAAATCTGCCTATAAATAGAACATCATAACTTCACTTTTTGTAAGCCCTAAACCCTATTTCGATTCCAGGGTTTAGGTAGGTGTTTTTCCAGCTACTTAAAGGGTTTCAAACACTCTATAAACATCGTGTAATGGTTTATTTGTTAATCCAATCCTATGGTATGTCTTCAATTATCATAATTGTTGCTTGCTCTTCATTAATTATGCTTGGCTAATTCATCTAGTGTTTGCTTATGATTGTATGAAACTTGTATGTAATTAATTAGATCTTATTGATTTCTTAGTGATGCTTGTGTCTATCTTCATCATTAGGGGTATGACAATTTCAATGAGTCTAATTGGTTTAGTTTATAATTCTTGCATCCTACTGTCTCTTGTTTGATTGGTTGTCTCTTATCTTAATTGTAATTGGCTTAGGAGTGCGACTAGGCTATCGTTGTGTTTAATACTTGATAAATCCTGGATAGTTTATGAATGACTTAGTGAATTTCGTTTACTAAACCCAAAGATAACCTCAAAGTTAGTTTATGAATGACTTAGTGGATTTCGTTTACTACACTTAAAGGTGACTTCAAAGAGTTAGGGAATGCACACCTTACGACCTTAGAAAACACAACGCGTTAAGAATAACGACGTGACAATTCAACCATCAATAGGACGTGACAATTCAGTAGGTAGAATTGGATAGCTAGCAAGGAGTAATGCATCATAAGTAGATACGCTTCACGTTCCTGGTAGACCCACAATTTAGTTAGTATCTTTTGGGATAGTTGACTAGCAACTAATTCCACCCTCCCCTCCAAAACCGAGATTCATAAAATATAAAAATACAAAAATAATCATCCCTCACCTTTAGACTTAAATCGACATACACTTCAGCCTAACGACACTATTCCCCTAGAGAACGATATCAATACACGTGGCTTACCCTAATACTACACTACAACGATTAGGTTCACTGCCTAGGGTGTTATAAAACTTTCTCGAAGAAAAGGAAGTTCCTTTGACCCCGAACGACGCATGTAGCGTTATCAAGAACCACGCACGAGGATAACCCATGCCACTACAACAACCACCAACACTCTTCTTACCACTCCCCTCCAAACGGTGCCAGAAACGGACCTCACAAAAACGCCAGGCGCGCCTCTCCGAAACAGAGGTCCAGAGGTGGAAACAGACACTCTCTCGCTAGAAGGAGTCACGCCTGAACTAGCACCAAGTGACTTCGTATCTCAAAACTACGAAACCTTGGCTGCCCTCATGCAAGAGGAGGCAAAAAAGAGATCGAGCCAGAGCCTGAAAGCCCGATTCAACTTTGACGCAGAGTATGAGACTTCCCCATCGCGTCATCTGAGGGTTAGGCGTGGGAAGGATAGCCACCGGCCCCCGGTGTTTACTAGGATTGGGAGAAGAGTGGAGAACGATGAAGCAGCTGAACTGCAGCATCTGGAAGAGCACGAAGAAGATGGACGGCATACCAATGTCCACGCTAGGCTTGGTAGCCGCAAGGTCCATGACAGACTGGGAGGACGACACTCCCCGAGTGAAAGCTCTTCAAATGACAGACTGGGTCCATGACAGTCGGCGCAAGTGCCAAAAGAGGGGAAACTCATCCTCTAGTGACTCCTCGGACGGTCAGCGCAAGCGCCGAAAAAGGGGAAGCTCGTTCTCTGGTGATTCCTCGAACAACGAGGACAGCGAAACTGGACACTGGAAGTCCAGGAGAAGATATCGCGACCAGGAAGAGGAAGATATGTCTCTTCCCTGGCCCCGCCAAAAGGTGGATGCGTTCACTCTGCGCATCAGCGATTTCTCAAAAAATAAGAGAAGACGCATGCCTACTAATGTGAAAACCTACGATGGAACAGGTGATCCGGACGATCACCTAAAAATTTTCGAATTGGCTGCTACCATCGAAAATTGGCCACAACCTGTGTGGTGCCACATGTTCAATTCCACATTAGTGGGAAATGCGCGAAACTGGTTCAGTAAGCTTCCACGCAGAAGCATTGATGGCTTTGAAGAGTTGCGAAAGGCGTTTCGCCTGAATTTCACTCAAAGGAAGAAGTGCGCCAAAAACCCTGTCGAACTTGCCAGGGTAAAACAGTGCCAGGGGGAATCTACAAGCGCTTATGTGGAGCGCTTCAAAGATGAGTGCATACATGTTAAGGCATGTCCTGAAGTACTGAAAATCTCAGGGTTCATGAACGGGATCAATAACCCAGAACTCATCAAAAGACTGAACGACAAGATTCCCCAAACCTTTGATGAACTTATGAAATGTACAAGGTCCTTTATCCAAGGAGAAGCTGCCGCGGCAGACAGCAAGAAGGGCTACTCAAACTATAGATCACAAGAACAACCTCGGAGACAATCCATTGACCAGAGTAGCAACCGCAACGAACTGTCGCGACCAGGGGAGCGGACGAGATAATGACAGATATACCCCGCTAACCAAGACTCCGAAGGATATATTCGCAACGGAAGGCGCCAACTTCCCGAGGCCCCCGCCAATGCGCACCCTAGAAGATCGGCGCGTAGGGAGAGGATACTGCGACTATCATGGACAGAAGGGCCACACCACCAACGAATGTGTCCAATTGCGCCAACTAATTGATAAATTAGTAAAAGAAGGCAGATTGGACCATTTGGTTAAAAACATCAAGGAAGGGAAAGGTAAGCAAAAGACTGGAAACAAGAAAGAAGTACCCAAAGATAAGGCTGATACCATCTACATGATACAATCATGGCAGCGAATGACTAGGCAGAAGATCAGCCAAAAGTTTTCCCGTGGAAGGGAGATCTCTTTCCCCACCTTGGCTGCGGATAACACAGTGGTAGAACCGCTCACCATTGAAATCAACGCAGGGGGTCACGATATCCATCGCATGTATGTTGATGGAGGAGCATCCGCAGATATAATGTATGAACACTGTTTCAAACGACTGCGACCTGAGATACGAAGTCAGTTAAGCCCGGTCAGGACGTCGTTGAATGGTTTTACAAGAGAAAAGATATGGCCCATGGGGCAAATACGCCTACTAGTCAGTGTTGGCAATAAGGAACACTCCACGACAGCCTGGATGACTTTTATGGTGATCAAATCCCCTTCGCCATACAATGGCATAATTGGAAGACCAGGGATTTTAGCCATACGCGCAGTACCGTCTACAGCACATGGGATGCTCAAATTCCCGGTAGAAGGAGGCATTGTTACTCTCTATAATACCACTGTATCCCCTAGAGAATGTAACACAATTACATGTGAGACGGTACACATCCCAGAATAGCGCGCAACTAAAGTGCCAAACCTGAGGGTTGCAATTCATCCTGAATACCCAGAGCACGAAATATCGATCGGGAGATCGCTATCTGATAACGGTAAGGCAGCTGTGTGCGCACTCTTGCAAAAGAACCTGGATACCTTCTCATGGGAACCAAGACACATGACCGGTGTACCACGCTCGATTACAGAACACAAGTTGAGAATCCGACAAGGATACTCCCCAGTACGACAGAAGAAGCGCGGCCAGGATCCAGAGCGTGCACAAGCAATTCTGGTAGAAGTACACAAACTTGTGGACGCAGGTATCATGCGAGAGGTCTACTACTATGACTGGCTTTCCAACCCAGTGATGGTCAAGAAGAGCGATGGTAGCTGGAGGATGTGCGTAGACTTCACAGATCTCAACAAGGCATGTCCACGAGACTGCTACCCGCTACCGGAGATAGACTGGAAGGTAGAATCTTTGTGTGGATACCCAATTAAGTGCTTCCTAGACGCATACAAAGGATACCACCTCATCGAGTTTATAAGCAAGGGCGTATTGCCCCAAGAGCAGAAGGACGCCCGACGAGTACGGCGCACATCACAGAGGTTTGAACTTCGGGACGGTGTACTATATCGGCGTTCATTTCTACAACCATGGCTTCGATGTGTAGGACCCTTTCAAGCAGATTACGTACTCCGAGAGATCTACGTTGGTTCATGTAGTATGCACTCAGGACCACGGTCCGTTGTGGCGCGCGCTTTACGGTCAGGATACTACTGGCCTACGATGCACCGTGACGCGCGGGACTTAATCAGAAAGTGTGGCGACTGCCAAGTTCACAGACCCATTCCACGTCAACCACAACAGGAGCTAACACCTATTACATCGCCATGGCCATTATATAAATGGGGTATCGACATTGCAGGTCCCTTTCCTGTTGCAGCAGGAGGATTGAAATTCCTCATAGTAGCTATAGACTACTTACCAAGTTGATTGAAGCAAAGGAGGTCGTGAAAATCACAGGAAATCAGGTAAAATGGTTTGTTTGGGAAAATATTGTATGCCGTTTCGGATTACCTAGGGAAATCATCTCAGACAACGGAAAATAATTCTGTGACAACCCTTTCAAGGAATGGTGCGAAAAGCTTAATATCACACAGCACTTCGCGTCGGTTAAACACCCACAAACCAATGGCTTAGTCGAGCGTGCAAATCGAAGTCTGGGTGAAGGAATTAAGGCACGCTTGGACAAGCACAAAGGGAGGTGGGTGGAGGAATTATCACTTGGACAACCACGCACGTTGAAAGAAGTTCAATCACTAAATGGAAAACTGGCCGGTTTGAATAGATTCTTGTCCAAATCAGCAGACAAGTCACTCCCTCTCTTCAAAACACTTAAGAAGTGCACAAAAAAGGGAGACTTTCGCTGGACTATGGAAGCAGAAGAAGCTTTCATACAACTTAAACAGCACTTAGCAGCATTCCCCACGCTAGTTGCGCCTCGCCCAGGGGAAGAATTAATCATTTATTTGTCTGCGACCCATGGGGTAGTCAGCGCGGTGCTACTAACAGACAGGGATTCAGTGCAAACACCGGTGTACTTTGTAAGTAAAGCACTCAAGAAAATGGAGATTAACTACAACGCAATGGAAAAGTTGGTCCTAGCACTAGTATTCGCCGCCAAACGGCTACACAGGTACTTCCAGGCGCACCCAATAGCGGTGATTACAGACCAACCTATCAAGCAAATCATCTCCAAACCAGATGCATCGGGACGTCTACAGAAGTGGAGTGTGTTGCTAGGTGAGCACAACATTTCCTATAGACCACGTACTGCGGTTAAGGGGCAGATACTAGCGGACTTCATTATTGAAAAACCGGAGACTGAGGACGCACCTTCACAAAGCAAGGTGGAACTATAAGAACCATGGATCTTGTTCACGGACGGATCTTCATACGTAGACGGGTCAGGCGCATGCCTTATCCTCACGAGTCCAGAGGGAATGGAATTCACCTACGCACTGCGTTTTGAATTCACAGCCACGAACAACGAGGCCGAGTATGAAGCTCTGATTGCTGGATTATGCATCGCAGCTCGAATGGGCATCCGCAACCTAGAAGCAAATGTGGATTCCCGCCTAGTAGCCAACCATGTGTTGGGCGAGTATGTGGCTAAAGAGGAGAACATGATTCAATATCTTGACAAAACCAAGTCCCTAATCCAGGTCTTTGACATGTTCACCATCAAACAAGTTCCTAGAGGGGAAAACAGAAAGGCGAATGCGCTGAGCAAGATTGCATCCACAAGCTTTGCGCACCTGTCAAAACAAGTATTGGTGGAAACTCTGAAGAGCAATTCCATCTCGGAGATGGAGATATCCACAATAATAGAGGAGCAAGGTCCTACATGGATGACCCCAATCATCGAGTTTATAAGCAAGGGCGTATTGCCCCAAGAGCAGAAGGACGCCCGACGAGTACGGCGCACATCACAGAGGTTTGAACTTCGGGACGGTGTACTATATCGGCGTTCATTTCTACAACCATGGCTTCCTTGTGTAGGACCACTTCAAGCAGATTACGTACTCCGAGAGATCCACGCTGGTCCATGTAGTATGCACTCAGGACCACGGTCCGTTGTGGCGCGCGCTTTACGGTCAGGATACTACTCGCCTATGATGCACCGTGACGCGCGGGACTTAATCAGAAAGTGTGGCGACTGCCAAGTTCACAGACCCATTCCACGTCAACCACAACAGGAGCTAACACCTATTACGTCGCCATGCCCATTATATAAATGGGGTATCGACACTGCAGGTCCCTTTCCTGTTGCAGCAGGAGGATTGAAATTCCTCATAGTAGCTATAGACTACTTTACCAAGTGGATTGAAGCATAGGTGGTCGTGACAATCGCAGGAAATCAGGTAAAATGATTTGTTTGGGAAAATATTGTATGCCGTTGATTACCTGGGGAAATCATCTCAGACAACGGAAAACAATTCTGTGACAACCCTTTCAAGGAATGGTGCGAAAAGCTTAATATCACACAGCACTTCGCGTTGGTTAAACACCCACAAACCAATGGCTTAGTCGAGCGTGCAAATCGAAGTCTGGGTGAAGGAATTAAGGCATGCTTGGACAAGCACAAAGGGAGGTGGGTGGAGGAATTATCACTTGGACAACCACGCACGTTGAAAGAAGTTCAATCACTAAACGGAAAACTGGCCGGTTTGAATAGATTCTTGTCCAAATCAGTAGACAAGTCACTCCCTCTCTTCAAAACACTCAAGAAGTGCACAAAAAAGGGAGACTTTCGCTGGACTATGGAAGCAGAAGAAGCTTTCATACAACTTAAACAGCACTTAGCAGCACTCCCCACGCTAGTTGCGCCTCGCCCAGGGGAAGAATTAATCATGTATTTGTCTGCGACCCATGGGGCAGTCAGCGCGGTGCTACTAACAGACAGGGATTCAGTGCAAACACCTGTGTACTTTGTAAGCAAAGCAATCAAGAAAACGGAGATTAACTACAGCGCAATGGAAAAGTTGGTCCTAGCACTAGTATTCGCCGCCAAACGGCTACGCAGGTACTTCCAGGCGCACCCAATAGCGGTGATTACAGACCAACCTATCAAGCAAATCATCTCCAAACCAGACGCATCGGGACGTCTATAGAAGTGGAGTGTGTTGCTAGGTGAGCACAACATTTCCTATAGACCACGTACTGCGGTTAAGGGGCAGATACTAGCGGACTTCATTATCGAAAAACCGAAGACTGAGGACGCACCTTCACAAAGCAAGGTGGAACTACAAGAACCATGGATCTTGTTCACGGATGGATCTTCATGCGTAGACGGGTCAGGCGCATGCCTTATCCTCACGAGTCCAGAGGGAATGGAATTCACCTACGCACTGCATTTTGAATTCACAGCCACGAACAACGAGGCCGAGTATGAAGCTCTGATTGCTGGATTACGCATCGCAGCTCGAATGGGCATCCGCAACCTAGAAGCAAATGTGGATTCCCGCCTAGTAGCCAACCATGTGTTGGGCGAGTATGTGGCTAAAGAGGAGAACATGATTCAATATCTTGACAAAACCAAGTCCCTAATCCAGGGCTTTGACAGGTTCACCATCAAACAAGTTCCTAGAGGGGAAAACAGAAAGGCGGATGCGCTGAGCAAGATTGCATCCACAAGCTTTACGCACCTGTCAAAAAAAGTATTGGTGGAAACTCTGAAGAGCAAGTCCATCTCGGAGATGGAGATATCCACAGTAATAGAGGAGCAAGGTCCTACATGGATGACCCCAATCATCGAGTTTATAAGCAAGGTCGTATTGCCCCAAGAGCAGAAGGACGCCCGACGAGTACGGCGCACATCACAGAGGTTTGAACTTCGGGACAGTGTACTATATCGGCGTTCATTTCTACAACCATGGCTTCGATGTGTAGGACCCCTTCAAGCATATTACGTACTCCGAATGATCCACGCAGGTTCATGTAGTATGCACTCAGGACCACGGTCCGTTGTGGCGCGCGCTTTACGGTAAGGATACTACTGGCCTACGATGCACCGTGATGCGCGGGACTTAATCAGAAAGTGTAGCGACTGCCAAGTTCACAGACCCATTCCACGTCAACCACAACAGGAGCTAACACCTATTACGTCGCCATGGCCATTATATAAATGGGGTATCGACATTGCAGGTCCCTTTCCTGTTGCAGCCGGAGGATTGAAATTCCTCATAGTAGCTATAGACTGCTTCACCAAGTGGATTGAAGCAAAGGCGGTCGTGACAATCACAGCAAATCAGGTAAAATGGTTTGTTTGGGAAAATATTGTATGCCGTTTCGGATTACCTGGGGAAATCATCTCAGACAACGGAAAACAATTCTGTGACAACCCATTCAAGGAATTGTGCGAAAAGCTTAATATCACACAGCACTTCGCGTTGGTTAAACACCCACAAACCAATGGCTTAGTCGAGCGTGCAAATCGAAGTCTGGGTGAAGGAATTAAGGCACTCTTGGACAAGCACAAAGGGAGGTGGGTGGAGGAATTATCGCTTGGACAAACACGCACGTTGAAAGAAGTTCAATCACTAAACGAAAAACTGGCCGGTTTGAATAGATTCTTGTCCAAATCAGTAGACAAGTCACTCCGTCTCTTCAAAACACTCAAGAAATGCACAAAAAAGGGAGACTTTCGCTGGACTATGGAAGCAGAAGAAGCTTTCATACAACTTAAACAGCACTTAGCAGCACTCCCCACGCTAGTTGCGCCTCGCCCATGGGAAGAATTAATCATGTATTTGTCTGCGACCCATGGGGCAGTCAGCGCGGTGCTACTAACAGACAGGGATTCAGTGCAAACACCGGTGTACTTTGTAAGCAAAGCACTCAAGAAAACGGAGATTAACTACAGCGCAATGGAAAAGTTGGTCCTAGCACTAGTATTCGCCGCCAAACGGCTACGCAGGTACTTCCAGGCGCACCCAATAGCGGTGATTACAGACCAACCTATCAAGCAAATCATCTCCAAACCAGACGCATCGGGACGTCTACAGAAGTGGAGTGTGTTGCTAGGTGAGCACAACATTTCCTATAGACCACGTACTGCGGTTAAGGGGCAGATACTAGCGGACTTCATTATTGAAAAACCGGAGACTGAGGACGCACCTTCACAAAGCAAGGTGGAACTACAAGAACCATGGATCTTGTTCACGGACGGATCTTCATGCGTAGACGGGTCAAGCGCATGCCTTATCCTCACGAGTCCAGAGGGAATGGAATTCACCTACGCACTGCGTTTTGAATTCACAGCCACGAACAACGAGGCCGAGTATGAAGCTCTGATTGCTGGATTACGCATCGCAGCTCGAATGGGCATCCGCAACCTAGAAGCAAATGTGGATTCCCGCCTAGTAGCCAACCATGTGTTGGGCGAGTATGTGGCTAAAGAGGAGAACATGATTCAATATCTTGACAAAACCAAGTCCCTAATCCAGGGCTTTGACAGTTTCACCATCAAACAAGTTCCTAGAGGGGAAAACAGAAAGGCGGATGCGCTGAGCAAGATTGCATCCACAAGCTTTACGCACCTGTCAAAACAAGTATTGGTGGAAACTCTGAAGAGCAAGTCCATCTCGGAGATGGAGAGATCCACAGTAATAGAGGAGCAAGGTCCTACATGGATGACCCCAATCATCGAGTTTATAAGCAAGGGCGTATTGCCCCAAGAGCAGAAGGACGCCCGACGAGTATGGCGCACATCACAGAGGTTTGAACTTCGGGACGGTGTACTATATCGGCGTTCATTTCTACAACCATGGCTTCGATGTGTAGGACCCCTTCAATCAGATTACGTACTCCGAGAGATCCACGCTGGTTCATGTAGTATGCACTCAGGACCACGGTCCGTTGTGGTGCGCGCTTTACGGTCAGGATACTACTGGCCTACGATGCACCGTGACGCGCGGGACTTAATCAGAAAGTGTGGCGACTGCCAAGTTCATAGACCCATTCCACATTGCAGGTCCCTTTCCTGTTGCAGCAGGAGGATTGAAATTCCTCATAGTAGCTATAGACTACTTCACCAAGTGGATTGAAGCAAAGGCGGTGGTGACAATCACAGGAAATCAGGTAAAATGGTTTGTTTGGGAAAATATTGTATGCCGTTTCGGATTACCTGGGGAAATCATCTCAGACAACGGAAAACAATTCTGTGACAACCCTTTCAAGGAATGGTGCGAAAATCTTAATATCACACAACACTTCGCGTCGGTTAAACACTCTCAAACCAATGGCTTAGTCGAGCGTGTAAATCAAAGTCTGGGTGAAGGAATTAAGGCACGCTTGGACAAGCACAAAGGGAGGTGGGTGGAGGAATTATCGCATGTTTTGTGGGCGCACCACACTTCAATCAAAATTAGCACGGGAGACACTCCCTTTTCTCTTGTTTATGGGACACAAGCCGTCATACCAGCCGAAATTTGGATGCCAACTATTCGCACTACTGAAGTTAATGTTACAACCAATGACGATGAACGACGTATTGACTTGGACCTGTTGGAAGAAAGGCGCGAGCGCGCAGCCCTATGTGAGGCAAGAGCTAAGTCAAAAATGAAGGGATACTACGATGCTAAAGTTCGAAGCGTCTCATTCAGACCAGGCGACTTTGTATATCGCGCCAATGATGCGAGCCACGCAGAAGATATAGGAAAACTTGGACCGAAGTGGGAAGGACCTTATGATGTCACTGAAGCATTAGGAAAAGGCGCGTACAAGCTGCGAGACAGGGATAGTCGTGAGTTACCACGCACATGGAACATCTGCAACCTCAAACGGTGTTATCTCTAGAAACGTCTACAGATTTTAGTCGATTTTTTTTTACTTAGACAAATATCTTTCTTCTTATTATAAACACTTGCAAGTATTAATAAAACGTCGCGGTTTCTAGCTAACTCCGCGACACATTTCAATTAGTCATATTACTTATGTCTTAATATTGTTATCTTTTGCCAACATGGCGTGCATGCACTTACTAAACCCACGATGGTCAAAAAGGATGAGTAAACCTACTAAATAACTCGTTGAGTAAGAGGGTTGCAAACCCATCAACATTGGATAATGCATCCTTGTTTAACACCTTATTCTCAAGACGTTGGAATAAGTTCAGTGCGCATTCCACGACGGATGCGCAACAATGCATACTGTGCGCGTTTAACAAAACCAGGAATCAAGACTCTTGGCTCCTTACTATGATATTTACAGTACGCTGCATATCACACCATATACGATAATGTTAAAAATACTTAGACATTATAAGTATGATAGGTCATACATGATTATGAACTCCACATATTATTCGCGCTTATGTAACAGTTTGATTCTTAGACAACAAGTACGTTTTTTATTCAAAGACGGATAACTAAGTACAAACATTATAAGTCGCAACCACATCAACAAACATTCAACAAAAGGAATATTTCATTAAGGACCATGAGTTCTTACAAAATGATATTTACAAAAGAAGCTACAATCTATATGCTACTACAACGCCTAAGACAAGAGCTTTCCACATGGCTTGCAGCATCTCCAGCCTCCTTCAGCCTTTTCAACAAATCAGAGTCCTGGCGCGACACCGTTGCCACACTCACAGGTACGCCGTCGGATCTAGGAAGGTGCGCTGCGCCAACACCACAGAGAATGGCCTTTCCCTTCACGCCCTTCTTCTTGGCAAGCCTCATAGCATGGGCCTCTAAGGATTCCTTTAAAGGAATTTCCTTCTCTAGTACGAACGGGTTCAAGAGGTCGCGGGGGCGAGCAAAATTGAGCACCTGCAGCTGTGACTCATCAGGCTTCAAAAAAAAGTCCGGCTGTACCTCCGCACCATCAGCACGGTGGCGAGCCAAAGTTAACCCCTCCATAATCACACTTATGGGGTAATCTTGGTCGCGCTCCATTTGAGCAATATGAGGAAGCTCCAATATTTTCATTTTCTCCATAGCAGCAACGAGCTCCTCATAGGCATGATTATTGTACCCAGGCACCTGAGCAGCAACCACTTTCAGAAGACCACTCTCGTGAAGCTCCTCTATAGCCTCAACCTTGCCACACGCAAGCGCGCACTGCAAAACCTCCCCAAATTTGTCTACCACCTCTCGGGACTCCAAAGTACCGAGGGTAGCAAGGCGCAAACCATGGCTGATAAGCCATCTGCGCTCAGCAACTGTTGACACCAACTGAGGGTACAACTCTTCATCATATTCGATGCTGAGCTTGCGCAACTTCATCTCCTGCTCTTCCAGCGAGCTCCCCACAGTTGCACCAAATTCCCCTAACTGAGAGAACAACTCTTCCTTTCCCTTTTCCAAATACTTCAGGGCCAGGTGCACGAAGCCTTGTAATCCGCTGACGCAATACGCTCCTGATTTATTTGGCTCAGCAGTGACATTTTTTCTTCAGCAAGCTTTTGGGAGTGAGAGCTTGCTGCCTCTACCTCAGCCTGGGCACTTGCCAAACGTGCCTCCAACAACGCAATCTGTTTGTCCTTCTGCGCGCTCTGGCTACTTTCCCCAGAATACTTTGCCTTTAGCTGCGTAGCCAACGTAGCTTGGTGCGCGGCAGCCAACACCTGCTCCTCAACAAGCTGACCCATTGGCGCATCCACAGATGCTAATGGCTCAGCGCTTTGGCTCTTTGGTCCAGAAGATTCAGCGCGAACAGGACTAGCCAGGGGGGCAACTCCCCAGAGTGCTCAGTACTGCACGCAGAAAAGAGAATTAGCAATTGTCTCATAACATAAACAGGGAATGAGATAAGGGCTTTGCAAATAAAACTTACTGGGGAGAAGCAGTATCAGGTGAAGGGGGGCGATGCATCATCTGAGCACGACTCCACATCCAGAATGACAGGTCGTTTTTTCCTGGATGAGCTTGCGCCATCACCACCAAGCGCCCTCTTGCGCTTTAGCCCATGGCTCACCTCCTCCATCTCTACATCGGCGTCTTCAATGCTCTCCGCCACATCTGTGTGTGCCGGCTCCACCAACGGGGAAGGTACCCTAGGGCTGGGCACGCTTTGTAGAGGGGCCTCCAGCAAAGCGGGGGAGCCGCTTCCCAGGTCCGCCAGAACCATCTCCATGGTGCGCCCCGCGGTAGCCTCCAGAATAGAGACTTCCCCCTCTCTCAATGGGCGCTACCCTACAGTAACATGTCGTGGCTTCGCCAAATTCACAACGCCGAATAGATCCATCTCTGCGCAGCACGAAACAAACAAAAAACAGGTTATATAAAGTACAAAAGTAAAAAGAAAGGCTCACATCAATAAAGTAAAGGAGTACGAAGGACGAGCACCCACCCTGGCCATCTGCGTCTAAAAATGTTGGCACCTCATCAGGCCTATCGAAATAGTTACGACTGATGCCCATGTGCACCAAAAATTCCTCGGGATAGGAACTAATGGGAATACGATTGGCGTTTATCATTTCCGCATCATCTGCGTTGTATGTTCCAGGGAGTGGGCGCTCATCCTTCGGTAGTGAACCCTGGGTATAGAAGCCGAAGTCCCAGGGAAATAACGCCTTATCAACCCAGAAAACATTTTCCCTCTAGTTCCTAAGCGCGTCCAGTTTATCAGTGTAACATTGCAGCCTCCCTGCGCGCTTAGCGAACGAAACCCACCCGTTTGACCATGTTATGTGGTAAAACGCGCGGAAGAGGTAGATAGTAGGGTTAATCACCAATAAACGGCAATTAACCTCGAAGTTTGTTATTTTTGCCGCACCTATAAAGTGCAGCTGGGATATGTGCAGACGATAGTAGTTTAATACGTCGCACAGGAATAAGGATATGGGCACACGTTGATTCGCAAATTCGAAAAAACGTGTGTATACCCCTACCTTCCCTTCGAGGAAATCCGCTATTGACGCCTGCGCGGCCGGGACTACCGGATGCAGCGCGAGTGGGATATAATAATCCGAGGTGAACTCACGAAGTTCATCCTCGGTCATGTCGGAGACAAAGTCAGTTAAACCACGAACCATGATATAGTTTTTTAAATGCGCACACGTGGTTACCTTTGGAATATTAAGGGTTTATGGGTTGCAGTTTGAGTTTTTTCAACAATGGTGGAAATGTTTTCTTTTACTGTGATAAACACAGTAAATGGGAGGCGATAGTTTATATAGATTTTTACATCCACGCGATGATCGACACGTGGACCCCACTATCTCTAAGTGTGTGGATAGGATCTGTTGACATGACATATTTTCAGTTACTTTCTCACGATTTACGAGGAGTGCATTTGAAATATTTTGACTAGATTCACCGTGTATTCTTCAAGGCGGGAAACCTTTTTTAGCTTCTCTGTTACGCTTCGAAGAAATTATGGGCTACAACTATTAGTCTAGCATCCGCAGGTTGTCCTTGCGCATACTAGACTAGGGGGACATGATGACGTATAGTCCGCATTCGGGTCACGAACCCGACCAATGACTGCTACTAGCCGAAGTTTGGGGAACACAAAACCAACAAGGATTTCGTGTGTATATAAAGGGCATCTCGGCCCTCATTAAAGGTACGATCTCAAACCCTAACTCTCCACTTAACCCTAAACCAATTACTTACTCTCACGCCGGAGGATAATCGTGGGAAACAATCCCACGATAAGCCTAACGATGTTTTTTGTTTACTTAGTGCGCATGTCTCAAGCATCAAGATCCAATTGATACGAGAACTGGAGTCCAAACAAGGAACGCCCAACTTTTGTATCAACATCCCTTCTTCTGTGTTTTTGTGTGAGTAGGAATGAGCAAAATTGTCTTTGTACTTCTTCAAATCCAATCCAACCATCCAAATGATCTTGGAGCCTAAGGAGTCAATCAAAGTCGTCCATTTCTCTTGTCTTCTTCTCTCAAACAATGGAGTTAAAAGGGATTTCCAACATGGTAATTGACCCATGTGGGTGTGGGGTTTCTCTGTTTCTTGGTTTTCAGTGTGGATGGTGATGGGAGGGGAAGAAGACAAGGGTGTTCTTGGAGGGAAATTTTGTTTTGGGAGAGTTTATTTTGTTTCTGGGTTTGTTTTTGGATGGGTTGGTCAGGGTTCAAGGTGGCAAGGGGGTTCAATAAGTATAAGGTTTATTAGAGGATCACGGGAGTAAGGTTTAAAAGGGTAAGTCGAGGGGTCAAGTGTAGGTAAAGGCTCAAAGGCGTAATAATGGTGGGGAGGTCAAATGAGGTATATGGAGGGGGTCAAGTGTATTTGATTGTACAAAAGATTGCACTACTAGGCTTCGATGAGGATCAAAGTAATGAGGGGTGTATGTTCCAGCCAATACTTGCCTGTAACCTGAGAATAAGAAATATGAAACACTACGTTAAGTGATTGCGTAGGGGTAGGACCCTGCGAACCACCTCCGGCGTGAGAGTAAGTATGAGTTATGGTTGTTTAAGTATGTGTAAGTAAAGAAATGAGTGTGAAATGAGCATACCATAATCCATTGCCCGTCCAACCTATTTATAGTAAATGAAATAGGGTTGAGAGCACTTCTGCATTAATGTCGGAGATCATGGGGGCGTTCCATGATTGTGGATAACCGCTAGGGCTTAGTGACCCACGTTCTCAGACTTGACAGGGAAGCCAAGAGAGAGAGGGAGATCGTGGGTTTGACAAAGTCAGGAGATTCCCTTATCCATTGTCCTTCGTCAGCCATACCCCGAAGGGCTTAGGGCTTCGGATGGCGAGTTCCCCTTAGGTAACCTTCGTGCCAACGAATGGTTTGACGCCTATGGATATTTGGAATCCTAACTTGGGCCTTCGTATAGAAGGGCTTCGACACGTCTCGGAGGAGTGTCCTTCGAGCTACTCGGAGGGTACATCATCAAGCCCCCCAGTCGAAAGTGATGTATATGAGCGAGGAGACATTGCTTTCGACTTCATGCTGCGAAAATAGATCATCCTGCTGCTAAACATACTAGTCGGGAGAATAATACGCAACTAACTAAGCGTATTTAATGCTAATTAATCATTACCACTGCCAGCTACTGGAATCACAACTTCCCATAATACCCGGAGACCAAAAGTCTTCTTTATTTTAAAATTTAAAAATTTACACCGGATAAGAGTAATTGTTGGGACACGTGTGCGGTGCTTAACAGATGTCAAAGAGAGTATAAAAAGAGGGTAGATGAAACCCTAACTCATTTTACTCTCTCTGTCTACTTTCACACGCAGTAAAACGCCATCACCATCACTCCGAAAGCAAAGGTAATCCTTCTTTCTTCTCATAGTGTTAAAAATAGGAACATGGATTCCAAGTTTATTATAAAGCAGCAAAAGTGTACATTGTCAGCCCAAGATCTACATGATCACTTAGCCGATTATCCCATCCCACTAGAACACAAAGTGATGTTACCCAAACCTACTCAGGGTATCTTTGATGCACCTCCAGGTTTCGTAGGGCTGTATACACATGCATTTAGTCACTCGAACCTTAGGATTCCACTGCACCCAATCATATTAGAGTTTATGCAATACTACAAGGTTCACATCTCTAGGTTTAACCCCTTCGGTTTTGCCAAGCTGACCACATTCATAGTGATGTGCAAAGCATACGGCTATGAACCAACATTAACGATTTTAAGAGATTTTTGAACTTGTACCATGGGGGCAATTGGTTAACTCCAGCAAAAAGACCTGAGGCAGATGTTCCCAACCTGTTTGGGAAAGTGTACACAAACATAACAGGTTGGAAGGGTAGTTTTTTCTACGTGCAAGACACCATTGTTCCTCCTAAATATCCAGAGCTGTTGAATAAGGAAAACATGTTTGATGCCAAACGATATAATGACCCCCTGCCATATGAGGTTCGAAGGGATCCCTGTTATCAGCGTTTGGCCAGATATCCTGTGGATGTGCAAGTGTTCCCTGAAGCCATCTTATACATGGCTGGGATTTCCCAGAGCTGGGAGGGGTCTCCCAAGAATCCTGTGATCATATACCAAGGACAAAGTATGTTTATTTAAGTAGGACCAATGTAGCACTGATATTTATTTCTTCTTGTATCTATTTTGCAGAGATGTCATTCAGGAACTTCATGTACCAAGATTTGGATGAAGATTTAAGCTTTATGCTTGCTGAGAAGGCCGAAGAGTCTTATGGTGTTGGCTCTCCTTCGACATCTGTGAACAACAACGAGGTAGATACTCCGAAGCCAGAGCCTATTGCATCAGCACCTCCGCAGCTTGCATTGGAGGGTCCATCCCAACTGGTGGAGAATGTTGCTGACTCGGACGATCCTGCGTATGAGGATGTCCTAGTTGTAGGTTCAACAGGGATAGCTGACAGGTTGAAAAGTAGAAAGGGAACAGCAGCCAAGGCTGTTAAGTCTACCAACAAGAGGAAGAATCCCCTATCTACCTCCGGAGGAAGAGTTGTGAAGCAGAAGAGTGCTGAAGGCCGAAAGTTTGTGAAGTCAGCCTTCGAATTGCCAGATGAATCAGTGGAGGTGCATGGTAAGCAGTTCCTCCTTATAAAATATCTGAAGTCATAATTGTCACAACTAACATAGCCTTTATACTTTGTATTGGTCGCAGGTCTTCCAGAGACGAAGGAGCTGCCCAATGCTTTGGCCTGTCACCGGATTCTCGATCATGTCACCCCTCCCCAATGGAAAGGTATGCTGGAAAACATGTCCATTGAAAGTTTTTGTGACATGCATGACAATGGGGTTGCGAGGCAGGCAGTAATGGATAATCAGTTGAATGCCAAGACCAGAGCGTTGCTTAGAACTGTGGCCAAGCTGGAGGCTAAGTGTGACGAGATTGAGGGGAATGTTGAGAAGAACCCCGTCGTCCAACTCCTTCGTGAAAAGGCAGCCCAATTGACCGTTGAACTTGGCAATCTTAAGTTAGAAGAAGCCAAGGTCATCACTCTCACATGTCAGAATGCTGTTCTTGAGGCGAAATGTATTGGGTTGGAAGGTGAGAAGGCTAGGCTCGGAGAGGTAGAAGTGAAGTTGAGAGAGGAAATCGATGGCTTGCAGATGAGGTATAAGATGCTGTAAAAGGATCGTGCGGAGGTCGTTTCGAAGGTGGTGCCTTACATAGCCATGGAGCTCTATCACAGTGATGAATTGGGAGCTCAGATGTGAAAGGTCATCAAATCAGCCATATTTCATGGACGGTACTTGGCGTTGGAGGAGGCTGCCAAAACAGGTAAGCCCGTGGACCTCTCCAAGATTGAATGCTACCGTCCCACTTCGAAGGCTGAGTATGATGAGGCAGGAAATGCATTTGCAACTGCAGAGTACTCCTTCCTTGCTGAGGTGACCAAAGATCCTATGGCACCCCTCGAAGACCTCCTTTCCAAGAAACCTCGAAAGCTGAAGCCTACCACTCCAACCAAGAAGACCATGTCTACCAAGCCTGTCTCAGTGCAACCATCCCCCGCTCCATCTCTAAAGAAGCAGGAATGAAGGCTGCCATGTCGGCAGTAATTTGGTTTCAAAGGGTGGCATGTACCCTTAAAAAAATTTATCTTATTTGACAATGTTTGTCTGATGTTCCAAACAATTTATATGCTTTTGATGTATGGCCATGGGCCAAAAACAATTTATCTGGAGCCTATGCTCCTCGTGCAGGTATAAGGGCATTAGCCCTCATTTTGAATGTGATGGTGCAGGGGAGATACCTCTACACACTTAGTTTATATTTGGTTTGTTAACTTCTCGTACGCCATTTTTCCGACGCTTAAATTTTACAACCTAAGGTTAAACAACCTCATTGTGTGTAAATTGCAACACCAAGAATATAATGACCAACTTTGATCATTGACAGAGGGTCGCGACCCACTCTATCTCAAATCCTTTACATAGTATGACTTTGTAAAAAAAAAATTACAAGCGCCAAAAACTACTAGGAGAGTTAATGTGAATGTTTAAGTTGGCTTAAATGATAAGGCATGTATTACACCTCAAGCCATTCGACATTGAAACTCATTAACGACTTGGCTGAACAAATCTTTGTGTTTAAGAAACGAAGCAAGAGATTTGTGAGAAATGTCTTATTTATCATTGAATTGGTAGAGAGGATTACATCATTCTTGAAATGAAAACTAAGACAACTACCAATAATGTGTGCTTTCCCTTGAGAAGCTTCTAATTACAAGAAAAAAGTAAAAATACTTCTTAAACATAGAACTTTCGAAGGTTCATACCATTCCATGTCCTGTCAATGGGTTCTCCGAGAAGAGTGGCCAATTTGTAGGCTCCGTTGCCATAGGCCTCAGCTACCATATAGGGTCCTTCCCAAGTTGGTCCCAGCTTTCCCTGATACTCTGCTTTGCTTGCACTGTTGAGGCGTAGCACATATTCTCCAGGCTTGAAAGTGGAAGGTCTGACCCTTTTGTTATAGTAGCCTTCTATTTTATGTTTGTGCATTGCTTCTCGGATGGAGGCTATTTCTCGTCTTTCTTCTAGTAGATCAAGGTTTTTCCTGATTCTTTCGTCATTTTGGGAGGCATCATACGTTGCCACACGCTCCATGTGTACAATTAGTTCCGAAGGTATGACCGCTTATGTTCCGTATGTTAGGCTGAAGGGAGTTTCATCATTGCTTGACTTAGGATGCGTCCTGTGAGCCCATAATACTTGGGGGAGTTCATCCACCCATCCATGGTGTGTTCGTCCCAGCCTTTTCTCGATCCCTTTGACGATATCTCTATTTGTAACCTCCACCATTCCGTTGCCTTGTGGATGGTAGACGGACGTCCAAGACTGTTTTATGTTTAACCCTTGGCAGAAGTCATAGAAGACTCCTTCAGCGAAATGCTTTCCATTGTCGGATATGTAGATGTGGGGCACTCTGAATCTGCACACGATGTGTTCCTACACGAACTTTTTGATCTGTCTCCCTGTAACGGAGGCCAAAGGTTTAGCCTCTACCCACTTAGTAAAGTAATCAATGGCCACCAGCAAGAATTTGACTCCTCCAGGAGCCATGGGCATAGGTCCTACGATATCGATTTCCCATTGAGAGAAGGGCCATTCGGATGTTACACTCGTCATGTCCTGCTTTGGCATCTTTTGAATGTTTGAGTGTATCTGACAAGCTTCACATTTGAGAATGATTTCGACTGCGTCCATGTGCATCGAAGGCCAATAGTAGCCCAACTTCATTATCTTCGAGACAACTGAGCGGGGTCCTGCATGAAGACCGCAGGATCCTTCGTGGACTTCAGAAATGATGCTCGAAGCTTGCTTGGGGCCTACACATCGTAGCCAGGGTGACAAAAATGACCTCCTATATAGGGTTTCCCCTATTAGCCGGTATTGCGGGGACTTAACCCGAACCTTCCTTGCTAGCTTGGGATCTTCAGGGAGAAGACTACTTATCAAATATTCCCTTATGGGAGTCATCCATGTCTCTCCTTCTTCGTGAATCACATCGGTAACTTCTTTACGAACAATGGATCTTTCAGGAAGGACTTCCACGAGTACTTCTTTAGTGAGATGAGCGAAGGCCATTGAAGCTAGCTTGCTTAGTGCGTCTGCCTTCTTATTCTAATTCCTACGAACATGTTGGATGGTGTAGGAGTTGAAGTTTTCCAGCATCTCCTTTGTTTTTTCCATGTACTGTTTGATGACGGGCTGCCTTGCTTCATAGGAGCCTGTTACTTGGTTTGCAACCAACTGGGAGTCTACGAAAACAGCGACAGCTTTGACCTCCATATCTTTAGCCAATCGGAGTCCTGCTAGCAACGCTTCGTATTCCGCTTCGTTGTTTGGGGCTTCGAACTCGAACCGAAGAGCATATGTATGCTCCTTCCCTTCAGGACTGACCAACATTAGACCTGCTCTAGAGCCGTCAGAGCTGGATAATCCGTCTGTATAAAGTTTCCATTCAGCCTGCACTTAAGAGAGGTTGGTTTTGGGCTCTTCCTTTCCTATGTCGGGCTCGAAAGGTGTTTCTGCCAAGAAGTCTGCGAGAATTTGCCCTTTAATAGAGTTTCATCCTTTGAACTCTATTTCATGTTCTCCAAGCTCAATAGCCCATTTGTCACCCTCCCAGACTTTTCAGGCTTTGACAAGATCTGTTTTAGTGGCTTGTCGGTTAAGACTGTAACTGGATGGGCCTGGAAATAGCGTCGAAGCCTCCTTGCTGCGTAGATTAAGGTGAGTATTAACTTCTCCAATGTTGGATAGCTGATCTCTGCCCCCTGTAGGACCCTGCTAACAAAGTAAATGGGGATCTGTCGCTTATCTCGCTCCGCCATAAGGACTGCGCTAACATTCTCCATTGAGGATGCTAAGTACAGGAACAACACTTCGCCTTTGATTGGGGCTGTAAGTGTTGGAAGGATTTCGATGAATTCCTTCATCTTCTGAAAGGCAGCTTCAGCATCCTGGCTCCATTGGAAAGTTTTCTTGTCCGTGCATCCCTTGAGTGTTTTGAAGAATGGTAGGGACCTGTTAGCTCCCTTCGACAAAAACCGGCTTAGGGCTGCCAGCTTCCCATTCAGGCTCTGCACATCTTTTAGACACTTGGGGGCTTGGAGATCGGAAATTGCCTTGACCTTGGAAGGATTAGCTTTTATCCCCTGCTTAGTGATCAAATGCCCTAGGAATTGTCCCTCTTCGACACCGAAGGAGCATTTCTTAGGGTTCAGCTTCATGTTAATCGCCCGAAGCTGGTCAAATGTTTCCTGTACGTCGAGGAGTAGGTCCTCCTCCGTCTTGCTCTTGATAACCATGTCATCAACGTAGGCTTCGAGATTTCTGCCTATCTGTTTGTTGAAGGCTTTATCTACGAGATGTTGATAAGTCGCCCCTGCATTCTTCAAACCGAAGGGCATCTTTCTGTAACAGTAGACACCTTTGCTTGTGTAGAAGGTTGTCTTTTCCTCGTCCTCCTTTGCCATTTGGATCTGATGATACCGAAAACCTGCCAAGGACTCTACCTTCCAGTCAATTTCTGGTAGGGGGTAGCAATCCTTCGGGCATGCTTTGTTGATGTCAGTGAAGTCAACACACATTCGCCACCCTCCGTCGCTCTTTTTTACCAGCACTGGATTGGCCACCCAAGTTTGGTACTTGACCTCCCTCAGGATGCCTGCTTGTGTGAGTTCGTCAACTTCTTTGCAGGCTGCAACGTTTCTTTCGGGGGCTAGGCTTCTCCTTTTCTGCTTTATTGGCTCAATGTGTTTGTACTCATTGAGTTTATGCTCCGTTCCGAAGGACTGTCCATCTATCAGCAATGTTCTTGGTACCCCTGTCATGTCAGAATATTTCCAAGCAAAAACATCAAGGTTAGTCCGCAACAGCTTTGTGAGCTTCGCCTTGAAATTTGCCGGGAGTTGCTTTCCTACTACCACCTTTTGTTCAGGCTAGCTAGGGTTTACTACAACTCGCTCCTCCGCATCTGTACAGCTAAGAATTGCCATCGGAGACTCTTCCGATTCTTCTTTGATCTTTTTGACACCATATACACCCTTATCCGCCCCATAACTAGAGTGAACAGTTCCTACTCCGAAGGGGGTTTGGAACTTAATAGCAGCATGTATGGTGGAAACAACAATTCCCATTTTTTGCATGGCTGTCCTCCCTATTAACAAATTATAAGGAGAATCTGACCTTACTTTGATGAAGATGAGTGTTTCCGTGCGGGATAAGGGGCCTTCGCCTATGGTGATTTCCAACGGTACTTCTCCCAGGGGCCATGAGTGTTCACCGGAGAACCCTACCAGCGGCGCTTTCGAGTCTACCCTCCGTGAGCGTATGGATGACTTGAGCTTTAGGAAACAGTGCTCATAGATGATTTCGCAGGAGATTCCACAATCCATATATGCTCGGTTTTACCTCCCTGTTTGAGATTCGTACCTTGATGATCACGGGATCAGTCGAAGGTGTTTGCCCTAATATGTAAGGGAAGGTTATTTCCCTTATGCTTCCCAGCTCCCCATCTGCTTCCTTCCTTTTCAAGGTTGTGTCGTGTCTGTGTACCATTAGTATAGGAGCTTCTGCGGGCGTAGTTTCCTTCTTGTTCCCCTTCCATTCTCCCAGTTGAGTGTCGGAGAACTTGTCCTTTCCCTTCTTGATGCATTTGACCAGATGTGCTAACTGTCCGGACCGTACCGCCTCTTCGATCTGCTTCTTTAGTTCCCTGCAGCTGTTCGTGTCATGTCCATGATCTTCATGGAAATGGCAATACTTGGACATGTCTCTGGCTTTGTTTCGTGCTATCATCTGAGGTGGTGGATCGAAGGACTTTGCAGCTTTCTCGGTAGCTAGGATCTCTCGGGGAGATTTGACCAAGTTCGCCAAGAGTCCATGGTTCGAACCTTTGTTGTAGGGGGTAAAGCGGTCTTTGTTCTTCTTCTTGTTTTTGGATCCTTCCCAGGAGGACCCTCAAGAGAATTTGTCAGACGCTTCCTTTTGCTCTATCGGAGCCCCGTTTGCTGCTACCTCCTTGGACTCAATCCAGGTGTAAGCCTTCTCGATCAAGGCCTTGTATGTGTTGGGAAGGTCGGTGGACAGGAATTCCACCAAGCTTCGAGTCCGAAGGCCATGTACGAAACCAGAGATCCTCTGATCTTCATGCAACCCTAGAATTTGCAAGGTTTCATCAGTATACCTGGTAACGAAGGCCCTTGTGCTTTCGTTGTCCCTCTGCTTGATGGTGTGCACGGTTAGGTGAGTTTTGGTGTACTTCTTCTGCTGGCTAAAGTGTAACCGGAACTTAGCCTTAAGATCATCTAGACTCATAATGCTCCCCAACTTCAGCCCGTTCCACCATATTCTTGCGGAGTCTCTAAGCGTGTAAGTGAACATGTGGCATGCTACAGGCATGACCCACTTTTCCATCTTGATAGCACCTTCGAATAAGTGGAGGAAGTTATCAGGATCGCCTTTCCCATCGTAGGTGCCTATATGAGTAGGCATCTTTACACTGTCAGGTAGGGGATAGTCTTCGATCCACTTTACGAAGGGTGTGCAAGCTCCAGAGGCTTTGACACAGTAAGGGTTGTATGGAGGTGGATAAACAGGTGTAGGATTATAAGGGTTAGGAAATAGCTGTGTGTAGGTAGGGTAAACAGTAGCAGGTTGGTACGAAGGGTTTACACCAATCGATTGCGTAGGAACTTGTCCATAGGGCATTTGCTGGTAATTCTGGTTGGGGAGTGAACCATTCGGAGGGTAAGTATTGTAGGTTTGAGCAGGTAGGTAGGGGTTCATTCCCGGAGGGGGTAATTGATTCATGCTGGAGTATGGAGGCGGGCCTCCGACACTCGAAACATAAGAGGGGGGTATTGGAGCCCCCGTCCCTTCTCTTCCTAAATGGGCAGCTAGAAGAGGGGGTAGGTTTACTCCTCCGTTTCCTACCGGGTTGCTTCCTCCGTTGGAGTTCTCGCTCCTCCTTTCACCATGCATTCTTTCCCTTCTTCCCGGATTTCCTCCGGGTCCTTCTTCAAAACCCACAGTCCTCCCATTTAGCCTTCTGATGGAAGGAGAACCATTTCGCAGGGCCGAACACCCCCTGCTAACAGGTAGAGGCCTATCCTCTATTTCAATCTCCTCGTCATACTCCTCACTGGAGTATTCCAACTCCCTCCGCATTTCAGTGTTGCGAACCTGTCTCTTATGAGCCCTTAGCAAAGAATCTAAGGCCTCAAAGTTTGCCTCAACGAAGGCGGGGCTAATATCTGGAATAGGGTTAGCGGATGTTGAGGCGTGATGTACGGGAGTAGTTTCCAAGCGAGATCGTGTGGTAAAGGTTGAGGTTGTTATGGGGGCGAGATTATCGGTGTTAGTTGTGTTGAGTGGGACCAGGGTAGAGAAATCTGGTGGAGGTGTATCTTCTCTTCCTGGTTCCATGCCGGAAAAGTAGTGTAGTTGGTTGAGGTATTAGGACTGGGTGATTACGGGACTAATAGTAGTGGTCCCACGGATGGCGCCACTGATTGTACACAAGATTGCACTACCAGGCTTTGATGAGGATCAAAGTAATGAGGGGTGTATGTTCCAGCCAAGACTTGCCTGTAACCTGAGAATAAGAAATATGAAACACTACGTTAAGTGATTGCGCAGGGGTAGGACCCTGCGAACCACCTCCGGCGTGAGAGTAAGTATGAGTTATGGTTGTTTAAGTATGTGTAAGTAAAGAAATGAGTGTGAAATGAGCATACCATAATCCATTGCCCGTCCAACCTATTTATAGTGAATGAAATGGGGTTGAGAGCACTTCTGCATGAATGTCGGAGATCATGGGGGCGTTCCATGATTGTGGATAACCGCTAGGGCTTAGTGACCCACGTTCTTAGACTTGACGGGGAAGCCAAGAGAGAGAGGGAGATAGTGGGTTTGACCAAGTCAGGAGATTCCCTTATCCATTGTCCTTCGTCAGCCATACCCCGAAGGGCTTAGGGCTTCGGATGGCGAGTTCCCCTTAGGTAACCGTCGTGCCAACGAATGGTTTGACGCATATGGATATTTTGGAATCCTAACTTGGGCCTTCGTATAGAAGGGCTTCGACACGTCTCGGAGGAGTGTCCTTCGAGCTACTCGGAGGGTACATCATCAGTATTAATTTGGGTAGGGAATCATAATGAAGGGTTCAATGGGATAAGGGTTTTAATTTGGATTGGACTTGTAATTTTAACACCTGGTCTTGGACTTAATATTGTAATTGGATTCAAATTACAGGCAAAAAATTATGAGTTATCCCGTAAAAGTTGATGACGGTTTCGGACCCGTTTTTTCGTTCTCATTCCAAAAATGCATCTCGGGGTTGACTTTGACTTCGTCTTCACTTGTTTAAATTCACAAATGTTGTCAAGTCGATCCGGAAATGTCCGTTTTTGCTCTGTTTTCAATCTTTTGAACCTAAAACACATAAAAACACAATCCAAGGATAATTTCAATATAATTTGATATAATTGAGTGTTTTTAGATATTTTTGTGGGTTTTACGGGTTTAAAATGATGAGTAAAAGATCACTCATCAATCAAGAATACCAAGACTACACCGTTTCGACTTTTTATTCAATGCGAGAAATTTAAACAAGACAAAAATAAATAACATGCTTGATTTTCAAAACATGGCATCACGGAACGGGATTCACACATAATGGGTGTCTCCGAGGACTTGTAATCGTCATCCTCTTTTTTATACTCTCAAACCAAGCTTAAACTTATTGTGCAAACGTTTTATTAAAATGACAACACTATTTATATTAATAATCTATGTAAGTCAAGACTTAACTTTTCACTCCGGAATTTATAGAATTTAAGTGAGTGTGCTCATTTTCAAAAGTTTGACCATTGAAATCGACCTTTGTTATGGTTGCTATCCATTTAAGTTAAATATTAATTCAACGGAAACCACGAAATTCCAAGGATCGAAAGGGCCTTTTCCATGTTGCGGATTTCTTCTCGGCACATCCCAAACCAGTTGGTTTTAGGTGACCGGGTTTTGACACCTCACGAAGAATAGTACAAGAATCAGCTGGAATTTGATTCCAAAGATTTACGAGGCTACCGCTAAGTTAACACAAAAATTAAATGGATAGTAACCAACGATGATTTATAGATTAGAGATTCAAAGGTGAAATCACTCCATGTAACGACTTTCTTCTCAGCTTGTCCTTTAAGGAGGCTAGGGTTTCACCCTTGAGAATAATATCGGAGCTTTTAGGATCTTTGAAGTCAAGAATTTTCAAATTACCGTCAAACTCCTTGACGAATACTAGTTCAACTTCTGATTTAAATTTGAGATAAAGCAAGTTTCGCACATTTATTCATAAGCAACATAAACATTTTTATATAAGCAACATATATTTTTCATTTCATTTTTCCAATTTTTTCATTTTTTCTCACTTTTTTTCAAACTTGCAACTTTACTCATTTCATTTTGCAACATTCAAGCAACATTACTTACTTTCATTTTGCAATATTATTTCGATTTTAAGAAAGTATGCTTTCCCAAAAATTTAAATAAAAGGTTGATCTCGGACTCTAAATCAATTTTTCTTAAAAACTTTTTATTTGTAACAAGACTATTTAAATGTTCAAAAGTTTGAAAAGAAGCACGTATTTAGTCCGGTTAGTTATCTTCTGGGAGAAAAAGCCATAGATTACTTATATAAGCTCTAAAGAGAACCAACTTGTAACACCCTCAAAATTGGATCCAACGGAAGCATACAAACCTTGGGGTGCTATCATCTTGGTATCACAACATAAGGTAAAAAGAATGGTTTTTATTCCATTCATTTAGAATAAAATTCATTAATAAAAACATTAAGTTTTCATTATATAAAATTAGTGCGGAAATAGACCCATAAAGAAGTTTAAAGCGGTCCTGATTATTCATCAGAGTCGCCTATAACCATGCCCCTTGCCAAGTGTCTTCTAATAGTGAGCTATCGCCTTAAACCTGAGAACACATGCTAAAAAGGTCAGCTTACGCTTGTGAGTTCATAGAGTTTAATCACAAAATTAGTAATGGACCTGATAGAGTTTATTTTCTATGTGCGACTAAGGCAGATATATATGCTATACATTCTAACCACAACATTCCAACAATAATCCAATAATTTTCCATCAATAGGCGACTCTAGCCAGGCACCACAACTATAGAAAAGCCTAGAACAATGCTACCCTTGTTTTGGTCGGATACATATGTCTATTCTTAGCTAGGTATCGCGTTTTAGCAAAGGATTGCTACCCTAGTCTAAGTCAACATCTTTCACACGTCTAACCTTACCTAGTCAACACATTAGCAATTCAAAAGAGTAGTGGCAGGTCCAAGAAATAGTTTGCAATACACATTTACTTCCAATAAACACGTAAAGCATTCAATCACCAAATAAAATATTCCAATCAACAGTCATTCTCAAATTACATCTCACATATCCAATTTTGTTCAGTTAAACCAGCATGTAGTATTCTACCCCAAAATAGTTATGAAAACCTTTGAAAAGAGGAGCTATGAACCCACCTTAGCCATAGCAATGCACTATTCACCACTAACACAACTAGCATCTGAAGCTAATCTCCACGACATCCAGAAAAAGGTACAGCGAGTACGATAGAATAGAAACGGCGCATCCTAATGCATATACAAGTATCTTGAAATACGGCTCATATGATGACGAAGTCGATAAAAGATAATGTGTCGTAGTTTTCGTGGATTTATTCGTGTTATTGCTTTCAAAAGTCCATTATCAATCTCTAAAAAGTTTAGTTTTATCGTTTCGTGTGGTGGTAAGAAACATAGACTCGACATACAACTTACGCAAAAGAAGAGGAGATGTCGACATAGTCGAGACATACCGACTATAACTCACACCGAAGAGGAAAAGACATCGACATAGTTAAGAAATACTGACAACACTCAAGCAAACAAAAGAAGACTAGGAAATGACGACAACTATCTATGTAATATAAATAGCTCAATTGTTAAGTTTTGGTAATTTCCCCATAATCCCAAACGTACATGTTTATAATAAAAGATAAGTTTTCCATTTATCGTTTGATTAATAAAGGTTTCACAATTATTACTCGTACTTAGATGAGTTTATAATAAAGTACTTCTTATAAGGTATACTATGTACTATTTTATAAATAACGCGTTCATTTATTCAACGTTGCCAAATCATTATGACTTTAATAAATTGTCTTCTCAAAACAACCTTTCCCAACAAGTTTATAGAAGTTAACTTGTATTTATAAAACACGAGTTACTATCTTAATTAATAAGGGTTTATAATTAAATAAAACCATATCCATCGACAATATATAGCTAAATATCTTGTTATTAGTTAATATGTGACAATTAAATATTTAGGCTCTTCGCAAATCAAATATATTAACTCATGTCGAGTCTAATAAATTATATTCGGTTAGTCCAAAATGTTTAATATAATATAACTTATGACCAATATAACTTGTGTATCAAGTGTTACTCCAAATTTATAATCCATAGTTGAACCTTGCAACATATTCGAAGTATCCGATATCAATTACTAGTCACATATCTAGTCCTTAATCACACCATTTTATAAATAACTTATTCATTATTCGCTCAAGTCCAATATCGTTTATCCCGATAGTTTTATTCAGGTATCGTCACATATTTAATTCGTTAAGTTCTCCAAATTTACACATAGACTTGTTACAAGTTAACCGTTTAACTTATACCATTTAACCATTTCTTTAGTTCCGATATTCCAAGACAACAACAATGACCCAACCAACATTTACTGAGACTAAATCAAATAAAACTCGTAACCCAAACCGACCCATTCCACATGACCATTTAACACATTGAGACCCAACAACCCAAAGTATGAACATCCGGGTCAAACCCGACCCCTACAGATCCTAACCCAACCCGACCCGACCAGTTTGTCCGAGTCAATCCGACTCCACAGTGAACAACGAGAACCCAAAACACTACAACAAAATTAGTCATACCCTAGCTTTTAACAGATCCGAGACCAAACCATATCAACAACCATTATCCAAAACAGTCTTAACCTAATCATATGTGAACCATTTTAGATTCATATGAATCTGTTTCCCATACCACACGAATACATATCCGAAATGTTTTTATCAGATTTGTTACACCTTTTCTCAAAATGTTTTACGTTCGTTTATCACTTTTATCCACGAAACCACAACACTAATATATATATATATATATATATATATATATATATATATATATATATATATATATATATATATATATATCTATATATATATATATAATCGTTAAAACATAAAAATAATAATATATATACGAAACGGGTTGGTGGTTTTACCATGAGAACGAGATGAAAGGATAAGAGGTACGACGGTTTTGTGTTACTAACACACAACTCCACAGCCACGGTTAAACCCTAGGCGTGACCCTTGTTTCAAACCAAGAACCAATCGATCTAACCATTAGAACCCTTAATAATCGTTAACCACCAAAAATCCTAACATCCGAATCACAAAAACCTAGATCTAGAGTGTGTGGGGCGTCCTTAGGGCGCGTGTGGTACATGAGAAGAACCACAAGGGCCCGATCTATCGATTAGGATAGGCGGTGAGGTAATTGGTGGTCGCCGGAAGTTGGCCAGACGGCGGCAACGACGCCGGATCTCTAAGAAGGGTAGCTGGATTATAGAGAGAGGGAGAGAGAATTATGTGTGAGAAAATTATGTAAGAAAATGAGGGGAGTGAGAGAGTTAGGGGTATATATACCCCTAGGAGGACCAATATTTCAAACCTAGAAACTCTAGGGGCGGCGGTGTAAATTAACTGTAGGGACCATAGTTGTAATTTTATTAATCTTTTGCAATATTAGGTTCTGGACTCATTTAGACTAGCAAACGATGGATTAATGACCCGGGAATTACACCAACGCCCTCAGAATAATATTTCCAATAAGAATGATATATAAATACGTCTCGTATCATAAATCAGAGGGAAAGGTCACTCTAATCATCGTTTCTCCATATAAAGCACGTCAGGAAAATTACGGGTTGTCACAGCCTCACCTTCTTAAAAGGAATAGCGTCCTTACTATTCAATTCAAGTTACCCGTTAAGGTCTAAAAGAGGTGAGTATAGACCGACGAGGATTCATCTTCACGTTCCCTACATGAATTTAGTATCTCTTCGAGAGTTTTGACGAACTTCAGCGATAGATATGTGACTTTACTAAAATCGTCTGACTTCATGGTCTACGATTTCGATAGGTTAACAAGGTTTAAACGCTCAAAGATTTGGATTCCTCAGAGGAATAACAACTGCCTCATCGGCGAGTAATTTCTTCGTATTACGGACGAAATGTCGAGAATACTACTGAGTCTTGATGGTAGCGCGAGGCTCTGAGCTACTAGTCTAACTCTAGCAAGGATTTTGAAAAGATCGATATAGCGAAGATTTAAGCTTTTCGCGTTTACTAAATGCTTCACACATTCTCATGGTGAATCTTTATGCTTAATCTAGACTACATCTGGGGATTTAAGAGATTTATGTCCTCCGTGTCTTATAACGATTTGTGAGCAGCTTGCATACCCATCTCGTCTTCGAACGGTTTCCTCGGTAGCTTCTCGAATAGGTTCAGGGTCGGTAGGTTGGGTATTTCAATTTCTATCCAACATTTGGAATCAGCACTTACGACCATAGGTGGTCTCTCACGGTACCGTTGAGGTACTGAAGCGATAGGTATTATTATAAGAGAATTTGGCCAATGGAAGGTGTCTATCCCAGCCATTTCCAAACTCGGTAGGTGTCTATAAGAGAATTTAGCCAACGGAAGGTGTCTATCCCAACCGTTGCTAAACTCGATGGACATGCGACGTGTCTACTAACGCTCAAATGATTTCTTCACTTCGGCCATCAGTCTAGAGATGATACATCGTATGCATATCAAGATCTGTTCTCATGGCGCTAGGAAGTGATAGACGAAACGTGGGTGTGAGGTGATTGCCATGTTCTGAAAAGGATAGAAATCAACACTTCCTGATACACAACATCTTCTTTACGCATGAAGAAATCTATTTGCTTAGCCCAGGCCTTCAGATCACACTTCCTGCTTAAAGAGGATTGGAAGAAGTTGAAGGTTGAGAAAGAAGGATCAGATGTGTATGAACAGAATGAACCCAGAAAGAGAAAGCAGACCAAGGGGAGATTCCCCTTTCGATTGAAGTTCTACGGTGGGAAAGAAAGTAAGGAGTTAGAGCTCGGAAGTGAGAACTAGATCACAGGAATGAAGCCACTCTAAATAGCCTTTACACGACTTATAGCAAACTTGAATAAATCCAAATTCACTATGTGAAGAACTCTTAACAAATCTTTAATGTACTAATGCGGAAACTTAACACAATAGTATGAAGAACAAAATTGTATACTAACTTTGTATTTTATATTGATTTCTTTGATCAATGGTTAAGGCTTACAACTCGTACCTTAACCTAATACATTAGGGATCCTTTTATACACCAAGGAAACCCTAATTGACTACAAAACATAGAAAAGTTTCAAACATATATTTTCCAAAGATATCTCTACGCGTTCTTATCTTTTCCTACTTTCTCTCTATTCTGTTTAACATAAACAGACTTAACTATCAACCTGTACTAACTTTGTTCTGCTAGACTTAACAACATTAGTACTGGCAGACTTAACTAACATAATTAACACTAACAGACTTAATTCTGTCTACCCGACTTAACTATTATACTACTATAACTAATACTAAACAGAATTAAACAATCTTAAATCTGTTTTACAAAAATAATTCCCTACAATCCTCCCCTAACTTGATATTTACTTGTGAACTTCAAGTTCTTTGCAGTCTTTGAGGATCTTGGAATTATCTTTGAGCTGTATCTTTAAATATTCTTCATTGTATGATCTGTGCAGCATCCAATCTTTAAAATATCAGCACTCCATCATCTTTTCTGCAACAATGACTGTATGTACATTAATTCATAAAGGTTTCATGCTATTCTCATCACATCCAGGTGTGTTAACTCCTGTGAGAGGTGAATCATAGAAAACTTAACGGATTTGATGTCTCTTTACCAATTAACCATTACTATTAGAGTAGCCAATGTTCTGGTGTGTAAAACCATGGTACACTAACAACCATATGATTTTTAGCAAACCAGCAACTATCAACGGATTTGATTAGTCTTTACCGAAATCCATTTGCTTTTGGACTAGCCATGGTTTTCCACTGCCTTTACCACAAGCCATGAACTTGTGGGCTAGCCAACTCTTTATCAACACAGATATGGTGAGTTGATTACCATACAATTTTTGGCAAATTGTCAGCCATAAACGGATTTGAGATATCTTTACCAGAGCCGTTTGCTCATGGATTAGTCAGTCCTTATGTGGGTTAGACATGGTGGACTGATAACCATTTGTTGTGTTAGTGCAGAGAACCTTCACCAAGTGAAACCATCTAAAAAACCATTTTAAATTATCAACTTCTTAATAATTTCAAAAACCATCTTAATAAACACTTTAAAAATTATTGTTGTTGAGATTTTGATTCAATTAATTTCAAAAGCTGATAACAAGCATCATCTTTTCTTTCACCTAACAACTTCTTCTCCAGCATAGCCCTGCATATTCTGTTTGGAAGTGGATATTCCACTTCTGTTAGCATATAAACAATAGCATTTTCTAATTCCAAACAATGAACCTGACAAGTGTGAAAATATCTCCATCTGATCACTTTCTCTTGACAGGCCAACTTCCACATTTCATCATCAGCATTAGGTAACTTAAACATAGTCTTCAAATCTCCCCAAAGGACCCTTTCATACTCTTCCTCAGGCCTCTTGTCACCATGCTTTTCCATTAGTAGCTGGTACATTGTCTTCAAATCATCCCTGGAAACATCACCTAATAAAGCAGGAAAGTTTACATAAATAGTGTCAGCATAATTTTCCCTTACAACCTGGTAAACTCCCTTGCTCCCAGTTTTGATGATTTGAACTTTGGCTATCTTAGTTGCATGTGTTGGACCTTCAGGAATGGTACCTATAGTGAATTCTTCAGATGAAGGTTCATCAACCTTGTCCTCCATGTAGGCTTCCACTTCCTTCTTGGTCTCAGTCTTATTCTTCTTTACAGGCTTCTTTGTAGTGGACTTTCTTCTGGTCCACTTAAGCATTGGTTTTTCAAGCTCTTCTTCCTTCTTTATCTTTTCAGTATCACCAGCCTTCTCAACCTCTTCAATCTTCTGCCTTTTGGCTTCCTGTGGTTGAAGTGTAATGCCTCGCCTTTTGAACTTAGAGGCTTCTAATTCAGAATCCATTGGAGCAAAGCTTTGAACTTGCTTGACTACATTTTCAAATTCTGATTTTAGTTCATCAGCCTTCAACTTCTTTAGCTGATTCAACTTCAAACTAGGATGACCTTGACTCTTTATATAATTGATCATGTACTCCCTTTTCTCTCCTTCGGTCAAAGGTCTGTTCATCCTCTCCTTTCGCCTCTACTCTTTGAGAAGCCTCTTCTTCTCATTAACCATCTCCACCTTCTTCCTTGCATAGTCCTCTGCCTCAATATAAGCAAGTATATCACTGTTTACTTCTAATATGGCTCTCATGGTATCATAATCTTCATCTGTGTAGAACTTGGCAGCTTCTAAAACTTCAACTTGTCTTTTCTTTTCTTCTTCATTTAGTTCTGGTAGGATCCATAAGTTCTTTGTAATAAACTCATCATCCATTCTCTGTCTTGCAATCTTAGCTGCTGCAGATGCATCTTTTGCTTGGATTCTGGCAATCTCTGCTAAGCTTTCTTCTTCTTCCATGATTTGCCTTTTGGTTTTGACTGGCTCAGAAGAATCTTGCATTATCCCTTTGCATTCTCTTTGAGGAACATACTCTTCACCAGTCCTAATCTATTCACCAGTACTAACCCTGACACTAGCATAACTAATATTTTCACCACCAGACTTAACTGCTGCACCAGACTTAACTTCATCCTCACCAATATTAATATCTGCTTCAAAGCCAGTATTAATTTCCTCCTTAAAAGCAGACTTTATCTCATCATCACCAGAAGTAGCAGCTTCCCCATCAAGTCTCTTCTTAGCAATCTGCTTCTGACTAAGATTCTTAACTAAAATTTCTGCCGCTTCCATTCCTTGAAGACTAATTTGAGTGTCCTCAGAAGATTTGTCCTTTAAATGTGTCTAGAAAGCTGTTTCACCCTCCTGCATATTCCTCCCCTGTTTGGAAGAATTTTCTGCTTCTTCACCCTTAGAATCTGTAATGTCTATCCCTTTCTGTTTTAATTTCCCCTCCAATCTCTTAACCCTCTTGACTAAATTAATAACAGCATCTGCTTGAGTTTGCTTAGACTTCTTTAGTTCTTTTTCCAACCCATCTATCCTGTTCTGCAATTGTGGAACCAGTTTGAGAAGATCCTCTACAAATAAGGATGTTGGGTCTGCTGTAGGAGTGGGTGTTGGAGGTTGAGTTTGAGGAATCACTGGTGGGTGTTCCTCATAAACTGAAAGTGAAGGTGGTGGTGGAGTTGGTGACCTCTATGCAAACTCAGGTTCTTCTGATTCATGTGTTGGTTGATCCTAAGATGCAGATGAAGCAGAAGTAGATGGAACTGGATCTGATGTACCTGCAATGTTAGTAGTACCAGCAGGAAACATAGTAGGCAAAAGTGGCATGTGAACCCCTTCAAAACTCCTTTTCATATTACCAAAAATCTTTTTATTAAAAGGGACAACAATATAAGGTTGCTTGCTTGTTGTTTCCACATTTAAGATAATTTGTAAAATCTTGGATACATCAAAAACTTTTTATTATTTTTGGCATTTGCAACCATGGCATCAAAAGTCAGTTTAGAAAAATTGAAGAGTCTGCAAGTGGAGAGACAGACCAATGCAGGAGCAATATTGCTTCCAAACTGATCTCATCCTCCACTTTTAGAACTCATACAATGTAAGATGTGATGCACAAGGAAACGCCATTGTGGTGTAAAATTACTTTTCCAAAAGGTGAATGATCCATCAGTTGGATATCCAATATTACCCAGACCCTGAAAGAATTCATCATTTGGCAACATTGAGATTCCTGAGGCATCAGCCAATTGAAGATGACATCTGAATAATTCCTCAGTGATTGAATACTCTAAGGTATCAATTGTTGAATTTAACTCTTGTGTCCCATCAGCAAGAGTTCTAGCAGTTGCAGTCTGCCAGAACTGTTTGACTAGGGAGACATAGATAGATGGATTATGAATGAGGGCATACCTAATGTGGGTACCCTTCAAAAAGTCCACTATCTAGCCGGTGCTTTCATTTGGCTTTTTGAGAAAACCCACTTGATTGTGCTTGTCTACGAACTTTAATTGAGCCATTGTTTAAGTGAATGTCAGGTTCTGGTAGTGCGGCGCGTGTTAGAGTTAGTGCTGGTAAAAGACTTATTCGAAGGAAAAGATTTAAACTTTTAAAGATATGAATTAAGTAAATAAAGGATAAATATGAATATTTAAAGACAAATATTATCCATATATATACTTCTGACCGTCTACAAGTAGGTAACGGTACTATTAGAACAGTAAAAATGGATTTTCCCCCGACCAGCACTAACGGTAATATTTGAGCACTACCAGACTTAATACAGTCAACCAGTATTAACCATGACTCACCAGACTTAACCATTTTTCACTTACAGTACAAATGACACGGCTTCCATGTTGCTTTCATCCATGCAATTCATGGAAAATTAATTCAAAAACCAAAAAATATACAATAGGTAGTTCTTTAAACCATAATTAACTCAAATTGTCTACCAGAATTAATTTTTAGAACAACCAATTGTAAAGGAATTGTTTAAGCACATCAAAAATATTGTAGCAAACACAGAAATCAAAGTTACTTGAAGGTGTTCTAAATTCACCAAATGAAACTAACACATAGATGTTTATGATACATCTATTATTATCTAACTATCCATAATGTAGCCTATGCTACCACCAAAGGTAACATAACCTCCTTGGACTTCCTCAAACTCCTCCAAGTGATCCTTGTTACCAGTCATATGCCCAGAGCATCCACTATCAATAATTCTTCTGCCTCCTAGCTTCTGGTGTGGATGTTCCTGCATATTAAAAAGAGAAATTAGTTTCTCTTAGGGACCCAGGCTTGTACAGGCTTGGGTCTGCCTTGTGGACCTTGAGAATTCCAAGTATAAGCTGAAGATGGTCAACTATTACTCTTAGAGTGTGTTTTGGTTTGTCTCCAAGTATAACCTGCTGAGGGCTTAATAGCAGTCCCCCCCATTACCCTTTACAGCATAAGATTTAAACATTTGAGCTGCATTATGAACAATGGGTTTCCTCACAGGTGAATGTAAACCATAATAAAGTCTTTGGTTGAATTGATTCACATGTGGTTTTCTAAACTTGGGACTGGGTGTAGTACTCGTAGGTTCTGGTTGTTTTAATTTAACATTCATATATCCAGAATTAACTTTGGCTTGACCTGAATTAACACGACTAGTACTAACCCTAGACATGTTACCAGAATTAATATTTTGCCTACCAGAATTAATTGGTACACCAATACCCACTTTTGGTCTAACAAAATTAACAAATGAATTACCAGTATTAACATGTACTGGTCTAGAAACAAACTGATTAGCATGATTAATTCTATTTGCATTATTCCACACTGGTCTAACTATACCATTACCAGTGTTTATAGTTATTTTCTTTCTAAGCTCAGCCTCTTTAGCCATTCTTTTCTCATAATAATCACAATCTCTTATTAAATGGCTTAGGCCACCACACACAAAACAACTCTCCTTAGTGAAAGAGTATCCATCCCCAAATTATCTTTGCATTAACCCATTCCAATTATTTCTGTCTACTTTAGGTGTCTCAGGTTTAATCTGTTGCCTAGGAGTTTTTACGTGTTGGACACAACTAGGTTAACTATTTCTGGTTTAGACACAACAGTTTTAGAAAAATTGACAGACTCAGCTTGATTTGGTTTGGGCACATAAGGCTTACTGATTAAAACTGGTTTGGAAATCTTTATGGGTTTAGATTTAAGCTCATGATAACATTCAGAGACATTCCCAATGGATCTTTCACTGTCATTAGATTGACAGGTAGAATACTCACTGGATTTGTCTTCTGAGACACTGGTTCCAGGACTCTTCCCAAAGGATCCTTCACTGTCATTGGGTTGACAGGTATAAAATTTAATGGAATAGTCTTGAGAAGCAAGTGTTTCAGGGTTTTTCCATTTGCTGTAATCAAGTAAAGACTCATCAAACTTTTGTTCAGGTTTAGGTGTGTAGTCTTCATTAAGTGGTGGTAGAACTCTTTTATAATTATCAGTTTTAACAAATCTATTATAAAGTGCTTTACCAATATAGTCTTCTTCTGAAATACCAAATATACCAGGTTTCATCTCTTCCTCATAACTCAAAACCTCACTATCTGATTTAATCTGATGACCTAAGCCCAATTTACAATTAGAGCTCATGCCAGAATTAATTAGCCTATGTAGATTCTTAGAAGACTTTCCCCAAGACCCAACTATTTTCTTTAACTCATCTCTTTCTTGTTGAGCTTTCATACCAATTCTTCTATATTTCCTTAGCTTTTCATCCTTAGCAAAATTATCATTAGCTTGAAAAATTAGTTTTTCATTTAGTGATGAATTTTGTTTTTGAAGATTTGAAATTTGTGCTTTTAAGGTTTTGACTGCATTGGTATAAGCTAGAATTTGTGCTTCCTGTTCTCTCAACTGAGTTAATTGATCATTATTTTGTGTTTTAAGTTGGTTATATGAATCAACACAGAGTTTGGAACATAGAGATACCTCACTGTTTGAGCCAATGTCCATGAAAGCAGAGTGATTGGTAGACTCCTCTTTAGCATGTTCTCCCCAATTGATAGCACATCCATCCATGGTCAGCAGCCCAACTTTTTGACTCTCCTACTTCTCAGCTTCCTTTGCTTGATATGGAGATTCCTTCTTCTTCCTATCAGTTGCCACAGTAGATCTACATTCCATTGCAAAGTGACCAGGCTTATGGCAGTTGTAGCACTCAAGCTTCTTTTTATCAAAGCCAACAAGAGTCTTTGGATCATAACAAACTATTCTTCCATGTCTCTTAAAGAACCTGTTCATCCTGATAGCAATCATAGCTATCTGCCAATTTATATCCATCTCCTCAATATCTGCATCATCAATCTTCTCCAGATCTTCATTGAGCAAATCCATCTCTTTTGATGATTTAGCAAAGAGAGAGTAGATAACCTCATCAGCAACTCCAGCAGGTGCCCCTCTTTCTTTAGTATTTGATGAAGAAGTACTATAAATACCACCAGACTTAACTTGTTTAGTATTGCTCTTGCCATGTGATACAAAAGCAACATTCTGAGAGCTAGAAGAGGATAGTTTTGACACATTCTTAATTTCCTGTTCAAAAACCCTTAGGTTGTTGTACAGATCATCAATTGACATGATGTCAATTTCACGTTGGGTCCTCATGGTCATTGCCAGACTTGACCATTCTTGTGGCAAAGACCTGAGGAATTTGTGATTGGCATCCTCATCAGAAACACCAGCACCATAGGCCTCCAATTATGACAATAGTTGTTGAAACCTGTCATAGCCTTTCTCTAATCCTTCAGAGCTGGAAATAGTAAAGGCCTCAAAATGTTATTTGTAGACAATAGAACTAGCTTCTTTTTATTTAGAGAGGAACGATTCCATCGTTTGAGAATCTTCATTCACGCACTATTCCTCCCCACTAAAAAAAGAGCGATTGAGAATCTCGAGAACCTTAAACAAAAATGCAGAACTGAGCGTACCCCGAGGCTCTCCTCTCTCCCTCTTTTTTAGCCAACACCATCAACCCCATTTTTCAGCTTGAATGGGTCAAAGCCAAAAATATGATTAATAGAAGGAAAGGAGATCAGAGACAACCTTTTGCATCTTTTTGGAGTTAGCATTCCCTCTAGATCTTACTTTGATTACCTCCCATATCTCCTTTGCATCATCCATCCCGTGAAAACGTCTGATATGCTCCTTGGGAAGTGCCATTAACAAGATGTTCTTGGCCTTTCTCTCCTTCTCCATAGCAAGATTTTCAGCAACAGTAACAGGTGGCAATACAGTGTAAGCGCCATCTTTTCTTTTGGAAAACCTTTTTTTAGAGTTTTATTTTTGTATCACCTTTCACACTTCATTATCAGTATATTCTAGATAGTGCTCCATCTCCATAGCCCATATTTCATATTCATCTTTCTTCAATGGTGGAAGCTTCATGTTGGAAATGGTTGTGGTATTTGTGATTTGGGGTTGCTTAGGTTGAGAGTTATCTGCTCCATCTTCATGATTGGATTCTTCATCGCTGGGATGGTCAAAGAAGGTTTCAGTTGCTTTGTCAGACATGTTTGATGTTTTCTAGTTTGGAATGAGTGTTTGTGATTGTGTATCTTCAATAACAGAGTCCTTCTATAGGCTCTGATACCACTTGTAGGTCCAAAGTTATGGATCTAAGTAGCCTTTACATGACTTATAGCAAACTTAAATAAATCCAAATTCACTATGTGAAGAACTCTTAACAAATCCTTAATGTGCTAATGCGAAACTTAACACAATAAGATGAAGAACACAATTGTATACTAACTTTTTATTTTCTTATGATTGCTTTGATCAATGGTTAAGGCTTACAACTCGTACCTTAACATAATACATTAGGGATCCTTTTATACACCAAGGAAACCCTAATTGACTACAAAACATAGAAAAGATTCAAACATATCTTTTCCAAAGATATCTCTACGCGTTCTAATCTTTTCCTACTTTCTCTCTATTTTGTTTAACATAAACAGACTTAACTATCAACTCGTGCCAGACTTAACAACATTAGTACTGGCAGACTTAACTAACAAAATTAACACTAACAGACTTAATTTTGTCTACTTGACTTAACTATTATACTACGAGAACTAATACTAAACAGAATTAAGCAATCTTAAATCTGTTTTAAAAATATAATCCATACAAGAATTAACCACAAAGTTAATATGTCCAAGCTCCATTGCTTAGCAATGTTGTTCGAAAAATAGTTTAACAAGTTAAAACGTAAAGTAAAATAGACAAGAGTTTTTCAACATTTATATTCTTATTAAAAGTTAATCAAATAATATATTACCCAAGTGCTTGTGGAACAACAATTGGGATTGAATGACAATGTATGGTGTACTCCTCACTAAACTTAATCTAAGCTTAAGTACAACTATGTTAACCAACTGAGCTACCCTCAGGGACTTAGTTGTATTTGGAGGAGTAAAAGGACTTGTGAAAGTCTAACATTTTGTGCACCAGCTTAAACCTTTTCTTCCACCTTATGACTGCTATTTATACAAGTATGAAATACAACTGTTTTTCTAAAAAGACAAGACTGACATAAGCTTCAGATGACAAAATACCTAACATATTTTGTCTTTGTTACACAAAGCTATTTCTAGTGACAAACTTTTCTTTCGATTTTTATCACTTTTTTTTTCTTTTTCTTTTTTTTCTTTTTTTTTTTTTTTTTTTTTTTTAAACTTGCATGAGAAATCACATGTGAATAAACACTAATTTGAATATTCGAATATCTAAACATGTAATAAAATGAACATAACGTTTTCTATAATATTTTTAAAAGTTTCATTTTTTTTTCTTCGAAACTATACGTTCATAGTTTTCCAACCATATATAACAATTGTATTTCGAATTGTAAATTATTCCAGTTAGTTCATCATAGTTGGATTAAACACATAAAATCACATGTGATTTAATCACACGTTATCTCAATTACATGTGATATTTACTGCATGTGTTGTTATCGTATGTGATTATATAAGTTTCACGAATGAACTACTATAATATATGATTCGAATACAATGTGTGATATATTGTTAAAAAGCCATGAATGTGTGCTTTTCTATGCCCAAAAAAAATTTATTTATAGACAAATACTAATGTCAATTTTAGTACATATGTCTAATTCGAACTTCGATATGAAAAAAAATTATTGAAGGTATATCAAAGTGCCATATATAGAAAGATAATTAAATGCTCGTCATAACGGTATAATTTGTTTTGTATAACGATAAACGGTTAATGAGATATTTACATTATAAAAAGATATGTGTAATTGAATTTTGAATTTAGATATTTATTAATCTTCATCTTTTTCTCACGAAAAAAATAAATGACTCAAATATTTGAGTAGTGTTTGGTATGTTGTAATCAAAGTGGGAATGAAAAAGGTTATTACAGTGGAATGAAAAAATCTTATCGTAGTGTTTGGTACAGCGTAATGAGAGTAGGAATTAAAAAAATCATTATGACGGAATGAAAACATTATCGTAGTTTTTGGTATGTCGTAATTAAAGCCGTAATGGAAAAGATTATTACGATGTAATTAATGAATGTTATTTGTTTACATTTATAGAATATAATGATTCGTTATAAATAATGACCCATTACACCAAAATCATTAGGGATCCCCTACTTTTTTTTTCATTACATCTTGTAATGGAATCAAAATTACATAAAACTCCATCATTATCTAACCACATTAAATAAACTTTCTATCATTAATGGGTATTTTAGTCTTTTTATTATCGATTCTATTACTTCTTATCATACAAATCAAACATGATTAATAACTACAATGAATCATTACATTACACTATTCATTTCATTACATCACTAGTTCCATTCAGTTGACATTTCATTCCGTTCTACTAAACGAACCCTATGTTTGTTTACAATTGTCAATTGCAATGACTCATTACATGTAATCACTCATTACAATAAAAACCACCATTTTCATTCATTAGGGGTCTATTGTTTTTTGAGTAAACTACACCGTTCGTCCTTGTGGTTTGCGTTGACCGACAAGTTTCTTTCTTTGACCGAAAAAATGCACCGTTGGTCCCTAACTGCGAAACGTTATTTGCCGTTCGTCCCTCCAACTAACGGACCCATTTAACTCTCGTTAAGCATGATCACGTGATATACACGTGAGGGTATTTTTGTCCTTTCACACTTCATCTTCTTTGTTTATACATCTTCATCATCTACATCCCCAATCATCAATTCATCACCATCTTTACCCAAAAATTCATCATCTTCTACATCTCCAATCATCAATTCATCCACCACCACTCCCACCAACTTCACAAACCTCAAACACCAGTCCAGCAGCAACACCACCACCACCTCTGGCAACCCTCAAAAACCCCAAAATCAACACCCCATCTCATTCTCTCATCATATATAAACACCAACAATACCTCATCTTCATTAACTCAAACATAGAATCTAAACTACATATACTAACCCATTATCTACCACTTAAATATTAATGTTCCACTTTCATTGAAACCCACAAAATCAACATCCATAAAAGTGAAGATCAAGAACAGAAATAACATAAAAATATATCAAGATCTCGGGTTTATTAATATGTAAAACAAAGACATCAATAACAGAGAAAGAAAAGAGTGATTGCAATTAAAGAAAAGAATATGTATACGTTCGTGTATATATCAAACTCATACCTCTTACACCCTACACCATTCTTTCCACCCACCAGGCCGCCGACCACTAGCCACCCTAACGCCGCCGACCACCAGCGACCATGACATCGCCGATCTGGGATGTTGGGGATTCATGTTTTTTTTTCTTTTTCTTCTTCCTCGTTTAATTATTTACAAATGAAAAAGAAGTGTAAATTGCTTATGTTATTTATGGATGATAATGGTAACTTCATGATAATATATGTATACATAGGAAAAAATAAAAAGTTGAGGTATTTGAAATTGTGTCTGGAAACTTATTTTGAAGATTGAAGAAACACATGGTATCAAAAATAAATGGGATAATAAGTAAAGAAAAAGATTTTGATGTTATTCTTTAATTGAGATGTTTGTAATATAAAAGAATTTGATGGTGGATCTTATGGCAAAGGATCGATATGGGAAAAAATAAAGATATAAAAAAGAAATAAGTGTTTGTAGCTTTTGATTTGATGAAGGTGATATGGATATAACTTTTAAGTTGGGTTGAATTTTGTTTTGACTTTTAGGATGGATGAAGATAGAAGATGAGTGGGGAAGATAAAGTAAAGAGAAAAATTTAAGGTATTGTTGGTGAAAATAAGTGGAGAAGATGAAGTAGAGAGAGAAATGGTAGAAAGACAAAAATACCCTTACAAGTGTAGACTTAACGACTGTTAGTGTGTCCCGTTAAAGCAAAAGACCAACGGTGGATAACGTTTCGCATTTAAGGACGAACGGTGTAATTTTTTCGGTCAAATGACGAAACTCGTCGGTGAACGCAAACCACAAGGACGAACGGTGTAGTTTACTCTTGTTTTTTCCATTACATCTTGGAATGGAATTATAATTACATAAAAGCCCTTTATTAACTACCCACCAAAAAAATTATATCATCAAAGGTTATTTTAGTCTTTTTACTATCGATTCCATTTCAATCTATGATAATAACCAAACATAATTATAATCGTAATGCGTCATTCCATTACTTCATTTATTCCATTACGACATTCATTCCATTTCATCGCTACTTCATTCCATCATACCAAACAGACCTATATTTGTTTACACATTTATAATGTAACCATTCATTGCAAGAAATGACACATTACATCAAAAACTACTAGCAGGGTACCCGCGCGTTGCAGCGGCGGGTACCCTGAAGTAAAAGTTTCCGGTGAATCATGTATTTTTGTTTATTATGTTTTTTTTTTTTTTACAATAAATTTACCGATATCAAGATATTTGTTTAACCCGTGTCCGTTTGGGCTCGAGTCCGTTTGGCCCGTGCCCGTTTGGGCTCGACCCCATTTGGCCCGTGCCCGTTCGGGCTCGACCCCGTTTGGACCGTGCCTGTTCGGGCCGGCTTATTTGGCCCGTTACCCGTTCGGGCTTGAGTATTTGTATAATGTGCTTTATTATTTGTATTAGTGACATTTAATTGTGTTTAAATTGGTTGTAAAATATGCTTGATAATTTGTATTTCTTGTGTAAAGGGTGTTTTAATAACTGCATTAATTGTATTTATTGACCAGTTAATTAATTGACTATGTTAAATATCTTGAACACATTAATATTGCTTTGTATTTTGTACATTAAGCTTTAAGACTTGTAAGTCTTAAAATTAAGATTGATGAGAAAGATCATTAATAGTGCATTGGGTATTGTACAATAGGCTTTGTATGTTGTAAGTTTTAATTTTAAGACCATGAAGAGAGAGATTCATTCATCTATTATAAGTAGTATAGATTATCTTCATTCCATAGGGGTCTTCTCTTTTTTTTCATTACATTTCGTAATGGAATAAAAAAATTACATAAAAGTTCATCATTAACTAATCACATTAAATAAACTTTCTATCATCAATGGCCATTTTAATCTTTTACTTATCGATTTCATTACCTATTATCTTACCAACCAAAGATAATTAATAACGATAATGAATCATTACATTGTGTCATTCATTCTATTAGATCATTTATTTCATTCATTTGATATTTCATTCTGTACCACCAAACGAACCTTTCATATGTAAATTAATTAACTCCTCTTATAGCTATACGAGCATAAAATAAAACTTATGGAATCATTCACATTGTTATGGATTAAGCCATGTTGGTATCAACATGATATATTATGCTGATGTAGACGTGAGAGAAAAAAAATAGTTTATTAGTTATCACTTTAGAAAACAAAATAATGAAACAAATATTCTTTATTAATTAACGTCACAAAATTAACTCCCGGTGTAGTGTGAATGGTTTGAACTCGATTTTTTTGATTTTATATGATCTTGTAGTCCGATCATAATCACTTTAACATAACATATATATCAAACTTTATTCTGTTTGGTGTGACTTTAAATATCCAGATATAATAACGTGGATGGCACGTGGTGATACGTATGAATTTATATGCATAAAATTTTTGAACGTGACAATGGAGTGGTTAAGTATCTATGAGATCTCAATCCCTTTTTTTGTAACTTTAGATAACTTTTTCGGAGATCCAGTACTATGGGAATGCCGGACTAAGATCCTCTCAAGTTGTTGATACAACTTGAGTTAAGTTAGGTAATTATGAGTCATTAGATTTGATCTAATGGTTCAAATCAAAAGAAGTTGTTTAGATTTGAGCCATTGGATCAAATCCAATGACTCATGATCACATAACTTGACTCAAGTTGTATAACACAACTTGAGAGGATCTTGCTCCAAGAATGCCGAGCCTTCGTTCCTTTGCCTAGCCCGAGCTTAGAGCGGATGCACCAACCTAACGAATAAATGTCACTAGTACATCTTTTAAATTTAAAACTAGCAAGGTACTGTTAGATAGGTTAGTTGGCTCAAACCCAATAGTGGTTGAGTCCATTAGGTTTAGGTTTTTATTACTTATTATCAAAACTATATATTTAATATAAATACATATAATGTTTCAAATGTAATGCATTCAATCTATAAAAACTATTTGGTTATCTTACATGGTATCCGAGTTTTAGGTAAAATTCACCTACAAAATTTGTTATCCTCCGGTCATCGGCTACTCGCCGGTGATTTGAAGGGATCTTAGTTATTTTCACTTTATTTTAATATTTTATAAGATTTTGTTTTTTATATTCAACCCACAAACCCTAAACTCTAGCCGTCAAAACAAACAAAATATGTACGTTGAGTTGCATTCAACAACAATATTTTTTTCTTGTTCATCAAATTGTTTTCGTTGTTGAAGATCATTGTCGTTTTTCGCACATAGTTGCCGCTCCTACCTAAAGGCAAGCAAGACATGACGTAAAAATAAAAGTCACGCAAAGAAGGAAGCCGCAAGCAATAAACAATTATGCCGCCAAATATAAATATGATTTCGTTCAACCAATCAAGAAAGAAGATGACAAAAGAAAAGAATAAGTGGCTTTCAACATATGTTCCAATTTGTCAGTTTGAAAGTCTCCCGTTCAAATTGCGGGAGAGTGTTAGATAGGTCAGTTGGCCCAAACCCAATAGTGGTTTAAGTCCATTAGGTTTAGGGTTTGGTTACTTATTATCAAAGCTATGTATTTAGTATAAATACATATAATGTCTCAATTGTAATGCATTCAATCTATAAAAACTATTTGGTTATATTACAGGTACCCGCGCGTTGCAGTGGCAGGGTGCCATGCAATTAAAATATTCAGCGAAAATTTTTGTTAGTTCTATATTTTACAATAAAATATATATACGGATGACGACAATTTTAATTTTGAATAATTTTATGCAATAACAAAAAATTTCATATAAAACTGTAGATTATCCACGTGATGTTGTCACAATACCGAGTTGGTAGCACGTATATTGTAAATGTGACAACTGGCAATTAGGGAGCCCTTTTAGGTAACTGCATTGCGCTAAGTTAGACCATGTAGTTTGCCTTTAGGAGCTATTCCGGTTAACCATGACTTATTTTGGTATCGTTTATTGGCTTTTATGATTTATTTTATTATCGTATGAGTTATGGTATGAGTTATAGCCCGTTAAGTTAGGCACTACTTGAGTCGGCACAATAAAATCCTATACCGAGAGAAAACGTAACTTTTAAACCGTAAGACGAGACGTGAAGTGTAAATATTCAAAATTCGTGGAAAAACGTAAATAAAAACAATATAGTGATAAATAAAAGTCGTTGGACACTAATAGGGAAATGTAGGAGCTCGGGAGAGGTAAAACGGGAAAGTTTACAAAAATAACGGGTTTGGCCCCCCCTTTTCACCCTAGCCGGCCACCCCTCCCCTACAAAATAATTATTTTTTTGGTCCTTGGCTTCCCATATATATACCCCCTCCCCTACACACACACTTTAGTTTCTCTCTCTAAAAACCCTAAAACACCACTTTCTCTCACTACTCTCTCTCTCTCTACACAAAACCCTAGCCGCCCACCCCCTTTTCGGCCACTTTCTAGCTACACCACCGCGCGTACGGCTACACCTCCACCACCACTGTGTAGATCTCCTTCTCCTCTTTCTACTAACATAGGGCATGCGCCCCAACACCTCCTTTTGACCCTCCAAAAAGCATGAAAACGTCGCGTGCGTTTGTGTTTTTGTGATGCGTTTGTAGTTTGGGAGAATTAAAGGTAAATGGTACAAAGAACCGACTCGTTTGAGTCATTGGAGACCACATACGAGGCCCTATGGCTCGTATTCGTGGGTCTCATGGGTTGGGTTTGAGAAAAATGGAATGGAAACGAGTTTAAAACTAATAAAACGTAAAAACAAACGTGTTGGTATCGTGTGTTGTGTCATGTTCATGTGTTATTGCATTTTTATCATTTTTATGAGGTTTTGGTTGTAGTTAGATGATGGGTTTTGATGTTTGATGGTGTTTGAATGTTGTTTGGTTGTGTTTGGGAAGTGAATGAGCCATTAGGGTGCGTTTGGATGGAGTTAGGAGCATGGAACAAGCCACAAGGACCACTAGGGTCCATTTTGGGTGGCGTTAGGTTGGAATTCGAGACCCTCAAGGACCCATGTGTCCGGGTCGAGTCGTTGTGGTAACATATTGGGTGTTGTTGTTGGAGTTTGGATGAGACGCGGGGAGCCAAAGAGCTTCTAGGGCTCGTTTGGTTTGCGTGGTCTTAACCGGGACCGTGTCAAGACCATTAGGGTTGCGCCATTGGTTACGGGTATGTTTGGTACTCTCTTTGGATGGCAGGATTGATATGAGATTGTTTGGATGTTGATTGGAGATTGTAGAGTTGTTTATTTTGGACTTAATATTATATATGTCAACTTTGCGCAACGTCGGTGTTACCGTGACTTTTTAGTCTCGGTTGACCCTGACAATGCCGTAACATGGACTTTAGTATTTATTGGACAATATGACGTGTAAAAGCCGAGAGTCATGACTCGGACTTGTGAACTCGAGACGGATAATAACTCGAAACTTATATTGAAACTTGACGTAATATATATATATATATATATATATATATATATATATATATATATATATATATATATATATATATATATATATAAACTTGTAAATAAAAGTAGAAAATATAGATAATAAAGGGTTTTTATAATAAATATTTGATAACAAGACTCGCCTTGTTATTCGATATTTAAAAAAGGAACCAACGTCTTAAAATGGAAATGTTTTGTAATAAATGAGTTATTAAATGTTTCGAGGGCACGTTTACCGAAATGTGTCATTTATGAGTATTTAATACCCGTTATGTGTTATGCATGGGTTACGGATGACTTGACATTAATAGCATTAATCCACGTGGATAGCGGACTTATTAGGTTGGCGAATCTAATAGGTGCTCGTTATGTGCGTAGGATAGCGTTATTAATGGGTGAATTATCCTTATAACTCGTTAGTATGTGACTAGTTTTGGGGATGATAAGTGACATAAATAAATGGTTGAGTTTATCGAGTTGACGAATTCGATAAGATCAAACGATTTATTTCGAAACTTATTAGACTATAAAGCTTATCGCTTAGAAGTCTCATTGTGTCGTTATGAGCCGCATTGTTAGAAATATAGTGCATTCATGGAGTCTTGTCGGGTCGATACCGCACACACGATGATACCAAACGCTTGCAAGTAAATAGTGAAATGAGACATTTTTGGAGATAAGAATTGGAATATACTCAAGGTAGATAATATTGGAATTTGAAAACATATTAAGAATTGTGTGGAAAACTAGAAGGGGGGGTTGAATAGTTTTGCCGATTTTAAGTTGATTTCAAAAACTTTAGATTCGATATTATGTGGAATCGTATGGATGTTGAGAACGTATTGATCTAATGATAATGCAAGCAAATAAATAAAGTTAAGGGATAGAAAAGACACAACCGATTTATAGTGGTTCGGCTACAAGGACACCTTCCTTGCCCTACTCCACTCCCCGAGTCACCTACTCGAGAGTTCAAGCACTATGTCAACAAACTCCTTCACTTGGCGGAGAAGCCTTCACAACGTTGCTTACACTTTTTCCGGTACAAAGCTAGATACCAAGTCCGTAGCACGGTGGACCAAACCAACACAACTATTACACAACAAATATGTGAAATATCAAATACAAGATCTTCGCTACAGAAATCTTGCGGAGTGACAAATCAATCAAGGACCCCTTGCTTGGATGACTTGTAGAATGCTCGTGATCTCGCCTTAGAGAAGGACCTATATGAGGATCACAAATAGAAAGAAAGAAGAACAACTCTCTAGATCAAGTGATTTATATGTTAGAAGAGAATGAGAGTGTATGAGAGATTTAGTAAGAAGAGGGGTGAGTTAGAATGAAGAAATGGCTCTCTATTTATAGGCAAAATTCTTCACTGTTCCCCGGATCCCACGGATCCCTTCCACTTGGGATCCGTCTAGTGTAATCCTAGGGATCCGTGGAACGCTCCTCTTTGCCCATAGGTTTTTTGGTTATGGGTCATGGGTTATGGGTTAGTCCATGGGTTTTCTTTAGATTCAATGTATCTAAACATACATTGCATTTAGCCAACTTGGGTATGGGTTATGATCCATGGGTTATGGTCCATGGGTTAAGGTTTTTACCCATCCTAATAAACTATTACAACAAATGCTTAATTATTACATTTTTGTATTTAAATGGCTATATGTAAATGCTTTACAAAAATAACATGTATCCTTATAATTATACTTAAGATAATATTATATTTGTTATCAACAAAACACAAAGAGATCGCAAAATATTAATAAACGTTTTTACTGTTTATTTGTATTAACAATCTCCCCCTTTTTGTTGATGACAAAACATAATGTTATGATGAGTAAAACTTAAGAATAGATGCAAGTTTTGAAAGCCCCTAAGATTTACTTCTTCTCCCCCTTTTTATCGAAACAAAAAGTTAACCCTTGGAAGAAATAAACATAAAAGTGTGGAAAAATTAGTCTACATATTACTTACTCCCCCTTGACGGTAGCTCCCCCTTGTTTGGGGCGTCAAGTGAAGAAAAATAGAAATCCTACAAAAAGAAAGGTTAGTAACATGCTTAAATAATCTTGTGATTGTTGAGAATCAAGATTGGGAGCCAAGGTATGTAAACAAGGCCTTGTAATAAAACAACAAATTGTAGTGGTATTTAAGCCACTTACAAGCATGTAAAAATAAGAACAAGACTTGTTCTTGAAAAATGACAAAAAAATGACAAAAATAGAAAATAGTAGTAGTGATTCCTTCCATGCTTGCATAAGGTTATGGATGGAGGTTTTGATGAGTGATGGTTGATTGGTGCTAAACCGTCAAGTTTTCTCACGCAAGCTAGCCACTTGTGAATGACCAACCGTAAGAAACTTAAAACAGTCTGGAACCAATGCAATTTAGATCAGGAGAATACAGTGGATTCCCGGGTCGTTAAGTCCCACGGAGGATGAATGGTGTTTAACACAATCAGATATCGAATAATCACTAAGGATAGTGATCAGTAAGGATTTTGAGTTATTTATACCTAAAGAAAAGTTTTGTAAATTACAGGGGCGGCTTAAATGAAAATTAAAGGAAATTAAAAAGATAAACTATATTAAATAAACGCTATCACTATTTGTAAAATCTGATGTTTTTGATTTTTCTTTTAAAACTTAACTTAAAAACTACGTGACGTACAACAGAAAATGTGGAACTGAAGCAATATTAATCCTAAAAATATGAAAATGATATTTTTACAAACCTAATGATAAAAGAAAATTTTAAGAAAAAGAAAATTATTTTTATAACTATTTATCTAATTATTATTAATTAAAAACTATTTTTAACTATTTAATAATAACCTAAAATACAAGAAAATATGAAATAAAGCTAGAAAAATATAATTATGACTTGGAAAAATCTAAAATAACAAAAGAGAATTTTCAAAACTATTTTTATATTTTTCTGATTATTTTTCTATTTTTTATGAATTTTAAACTATTTAAAACTAATTAAATTACTAAAAATTACAAATTAAACTATGAAAAATCTGGAAAAATAATTTTTTTACTTTTTATATTTATCTTAACCTAAGAAAAATGAAAAATTATTTTTTTGAACTTTTTCTGATTTAATTGCAATAAAAGCTAATTAAAATGACTTAAAAACTTTTTTAATTAAGGAAAAATAGTAAACTGACCTAGAAAAATGTGAAAAATTCAAGAAAAGTCTAATTTAATATACTGAATCTAAGAAAAATAGAAAAACATGGGCTTGTGTGAAGGAAAATGCAACTGCAATTGTAAGTGCTTATGTAATAAGCACTTGGAATAAGCACAAGGTACCAAACTGGTACCAAACTGTTACAGAAGCTTTAATAAGCTATAAGTACTCTAAAACAACAAATTACAACTACTCTTAACCTCTGAAATACAAGATGCTTATGATTTAATTATTTGAGCACTTATGCCAAAACAGATTTTTGAGTGCTACTTGTAGCTGGAAAATAAACACTCACATAAGCTGGAAATTGGAAAACAGATATTGGGGACTAAAGAAGACCTGGTTGGCAAATTGTAAACCAAAGATCAGCCTTGGGCAAGCTCTTATGAGCTTGTTGCAAGCTCTGCAACTCACCTGTGCAGACTCAGTATTAACTGAGTCAGTGCACAGGGGAGATAGGACCAAAAGCACAAGCCATTTTAGAGCTTATACAAAATTCCTAAAAATCTGCAAAATTGGTAATAAGTAAATAGACCAGATGAAGTTTTTAAAACCACAAGTTCCACTTGATTTGACCCAGAAATGAAGCAGCTAAAAATCAACTTAGTTTGGCTGAAAATGAGTTTTTTCAGTTTTGACTTTAGAAGCAGTTTTGTAACTTTGACTTTTATGAGATTTAATTCAAATTTATTAACTGATATTGATGTGTAATGATGAAATGAAACTATTACAAGCTATGCTACTGATATCCAAACACAATACAAGATTTTGGTTTCACAAAATCACAACAGATTTGCAGTTAAGACATATTGCATATGATTTTGACTATTGATGTTTTAAGGTGCAAAATTTTGACAGAGAACTTAAATGAGACTAAGTGGACAAGTACTGAACACCAACAACAGCTTAAGCTTAAACTAACTACTCATCCAAACACCATTGTAGAAACTGATTTGATCTTAAAATTAAGCTAATCAGTGAACCAGTACAAACCAATGATTAATATCACTTTAGTCACCCTAGTTACTACTATTTAAACAAGTTTAAACCATTAATGACCACATATTGCAAACACAAACATAATCTGCAAACTGAATGAAAAGTGAGAAACAATCTTACAAGTGCCCAAGCTATTTGTGCAGCTTAAACCAGAACCATTACCACTAGTCTAATCCAAAACCAATCCAAATCAAGCACTGCAACAACCCCTGTTCCATTTCCAAACCTGCTTAACCAAATGTTCTTCTCAGTTGACTTCTGTTGACCACAAACCAAATATGCTTGAAACTGAATTCCAAGTTTACAAAAAGCTATATTAAGCTTATGTAAGCTTGTTTAAACTGAGAAATAAGCTATTTGAAGCTTGGGTATGAGATTTTGAAATGGAAATTTGCAACAGTAAGCATAAAATATGAAATGTGAATAAAAACTTGAATTGATACTTGATAATAGTTTTAACACACTTAAATAACTTAATTTGATATATTGAAACAGAAGATTACAACTTAAAGCTTAATTAAAAACATAAACATGAAATACGACATACATGAATTTTAAAAAACTAACTACTCGTCTTCTCTTGCCTCTACTTCTTCTTTTATACACTAGAAAGCTTCCACGTGTCCTTCTGAGCAAATCCCACTCAAAATCTAAGCCATTGGATCAGTTTGGAGGATTTTGGCCATTGGATCAAAAATGGCGGGAAAAGCTATATTTGACTGTTGGCTCTGAACTAGCTACTAGGGGGGGGTGGCATTTATTGTAGTGGGTTGTGATGATGAGGGGGTGGTTTGAGGAGATAAGGGAGGCTGAGGTGATGGGAGAGAGCCTGTTGCAGACAAGAGGTGGGAGATAAACAGTGGTGGAGGGAAAGGTTGGTTTGACTGTGGGTTTGACTTGGGGTTCAAAATAGAGGGGTCAAAGGGTTAAGGCAGGGGTCCAAAATCTATTTTGACAAGGCTTGGTTATTATGACAAGGACTAATATTGCAATTCTGATTTTTTTGAAGGACCAAACCTGCCATTTTCTCAAAGTTTACACAAGGGTTACTTTTGACAAGTTTCAATAGTACAAGGACCAGTTTTGACATTTTTAAATTTCCAGGGACTAAACTTGACATTTTTGAAAGTTAAGGGACCTAAGTTGTAATTTTGTAAATTTAAATCTCAAGGACCAATTTTGACAACTTAGGAATCCCTAGGGACTTGAAATGATATTTTTCTTCATTTGGTTTTACCAGGGACTGTTTTTGACAACTTTTGAAACTTGGGGGACTAAAACTGCCAATTATGCAAACTTGATACGTTTTTCACCAGATTTTGATATTTTTGCATTTAAAACACATAAAACACTTATTTGTGATATTTTTATCATTTTGATGCATTTCTGAGTGTTTTCAGATGTTTTTGCAGTTTAATTGGTACAAAAATGATGAGTATTTAGACACTCATCAATCCCCCACACTAAGATATTGCTAGTCCCTAGCAATGTTTTGAGAAAAATTAATGGATTTCATCTCTTTACCAAAAGCCATTACTTCTGGAGTAGCCAAATGTTTCAGTTCAAGTTAGAACCTTGGTACACTGATAACCAAATGATTTTGAGCAAATCACCAGCTTCCAACGGATTTGATTTGTCTTTACCAGAAGCCGTTTGCTTCTGGACTAGCCAACTCTTAGATAATATATCTTTGGTGAGCTGATTACCAATTATGGTGTTTCAACTGCCTTTACCACAAGCCATAAACTTGCGGGCTAGCCAACTCTTCACTTTTAAGGATATGGTGAGCTGAATACCATACAATTTTGGGCAAATTGCAAGCCGTCAACGGATTTGAGATATCTTTACCAAGAGCCGTTTGCTCCTGGATTAGCCAATCCTTTTGTTTATTAGACAAGGCGGACTGATAACCATAAGCTGAGTAAGTGCAAAACACTTACTCCAAAAAAAAATTTTGGCCAAAAATGGGGGAATTGGGCGGTATAATTACATGATAAAATTCGTGAGAATTCCCCCCACACTAGAAATGAATATTGCCCTCAATATTCAAAGTACCGGCGGTTATGCCGAAACATAGAACGTAAAAGGGAAATACTACGGCCATTATTTAGCAAGATTTTTTTTTCTTTTTTTTCTTTTTTTTTTTTTTTGATGAAACTCCTATATACAACAGCGGGGGGCAACTCCCCCACACTAGGGTGGTACACACGGGTGAAAACCCATGTAGCATGCTACTATTTTTGATTACCGAGTCGCTAGCTTGACTCGATCCCCGCATTCATTGGTTCATGGGGAAAGTTTGTAGATCCGGGACAATCACAGGAGGAATGTCCTCTCCAAAATAATGCTTCAATCGATGACCATTCACTTTAAAGTTTGGACCATCGGGTTGAGATAACTCAATGGTTCCATATGGAAATACTTTAGTGATGGTGAATGGTCCAGACCAGCGGGATTTTAGTTTTCCCGAGAAAATCTTCAATCTTGAGTTGAAAAGAAGGACTCGATCACCGACGTTGAAAACGCGGTTTTTGATTTTTGAGTCATGAATCTTCTTTGTCTTTTCTTTATAGATCAAAGAGTTCTCGTATGCTTGATCACGGAGTTCATTTAATTCATTCATTTGAACTTTCCGGTGATCACCAGCTGTCCGAATATCGAAGTTGGCATGCTTCAAGGCCCAGTATGCCTTGTGCTCAAGCTCAACCGGTAGATGACACGCCTTTCCGTACACAAGCTTGTATGGAGTGCACCCGATGGGTGTTTTATAGGCTGTACGGAAGGCCCATAGTGCGTCATCTAGCTTATCCGACCAAGAGGCACGGTTTTCGCCAACCGTCCTCTCCAGAATTCTTTTAATCCCTCGGTTGGAAACTTCCACTTGCCCACTTGTTTGGGGGTGATACGCAGTAGAGAGACGGTGAGTTACACCATACTTCTGCATGACTCTTTCAAACTGGTCATTGCAGAAATGCGTACCACGATCACTGATTATAGCTCGTGGAGTTCCAAACCTAGCAAAGAGAGATTTCAAGAATTTCACAACAACTCGGGCATCGTTGGTAGGCAAAGCCTTAGCTTCAACCCATTTTGACAAGTAGTCAACGGCCACGAGTATGTACTTATTACCGCGAGAAGAAGGAAATGGCCCCATAAAGTCAATGCCCCAGATGTCAAAAATCTCACACACTTGAATGGCGTTTTGCGGCATTTCATTTCTTTGTGAGATATTCCCGTGACGTTGACAAGCGTCACAGGTTTTGACAAATTCGTGGGCATCCTTATAGATAGTGGGCCAATAAAACCCGGAATCAAACACCTTTTTGGCGGTGTAGTTTGGACTATGATGGCCCCCAGTGGGTCTAGCATGGCAAGCTTTGAGAATGTCAAGAGCTTCTTGTCCATAAACACACCGTCGGATGACTTGATCCGCACAGATTTTGAATAAGTAGGGGTCGTCCCAGAAGTAATGTTTAACATCCTTGAAGAATTTGTTCTTCTGCTGGGTTGACATCCCTTTCACTATGAAGTTACCCGCATGGTAATTTGCGAAGTTAGCAAACCATGGGGTAGTAGAGTTTCCACGAAAAGAAACCGCATTGAGTGTCTCGAGAGGAAATGTTTCGTTTATTTCCTTTTTCTCGAAAACATCTTGGTGAGGGTTCTCTAATCGGGACAGATGATCAACAGCCAGGTTCTCAGCTCCTTTTTTTTATCACGTATAATGATATCAAATTCCTGGAGGAGAACCCAGCGGAGCAATCTCGGCTTTGCATCTTGTTTTGCAAAGAGATATTTGAGAGCCGAGTGATCCGTATACACTACACATTTGGTCAAGATTAAGTATGGCCGAAACTTCTCAAACGCATACACCACAGCTAGTAGCTCTTTTTCTGTGGTGGTGTAATGTGTTTGAGCTTCAGTCATAGTTTTACTTGCGTAGTGGATAGGCTGAAAATGCTTAGCTCTACGTTGCCCTAAGACTGCACCGATAGCAAAATCACTTGCATCGCACATGAGCTCCAAAGGTAAATCCCAGTCAGGGGCAACTAGAATGGGTGCTTCCGTAAGCTTTTTCTTTAGTGTTTCAAAAGCTTCGATGCACTCAGGAGAGAAGATAAAAGGAGCTTCTTTTTCAAGAAGATGGGTCATAGGCCGAGCGATTTTAGAAAAATCTTGTATGAATCTGCGATAAAACCCGGCATGACCAAGAAAACTCCTAATACCTTTGACGGTAGTAGGATGAGGCAGTTTAGCAATAACATCGACTTTTTCTCTATCTACCTCAATCCCGTTTTTTGAAATCTTATGGCCAAGGACTATGCCTTCTTTGACCATAAAGTGGCTCTTCTCCCAATTTAGACAAAGATTGGTGTCTTCACACCTTTTGAGCATTTTATCTAAATGGGAGAGACATGTCTGAAATGAGTCCCCAATGACCGAGAAGTCATCCATAAACACCTCCATTGTTTCCCCGATCATGTCGTGGAATATGGCCATCATACATCGTTGGAACGTGCCAGGAGCGTTACATAAGCCAAAAGGCATACGTCTGTAGGCAAAAGTTCCGTATGGGAAGGTGAATGTGGTCTTCTCTTGATCCTGCGGATCAATGGGGATCTGAAAGTAACCCGAGAAACCATCAAGGAAACAATAGTACTCATTCCCTGCTAATCTCTCAAGCATCTGATCCATGAAGGGTAGAGGAAAATGGTCTTTACGGGTGGCGTCATTCAACTTACGATAGTCAATACACACACGCCATCCCGTAACCAGTCGAGTTGGAATTAACTCGTTTTCTTCATTCGTGACAACAGTTATGCCACCCTTTTTTGGAACACAGTGAATTGGGCTAACCCAAGGACTATCTGAGATTGGGTAAATCAATCCTGCACGTTAACGAACCTTTGAGAGGCTGTAATTCCCATAGTTGGGACTTAAAACATGAGTGTTTTAGAACTACCTCCTACTGAAGTTTGGTCGTCAAGTTGTAGTCTCTTCTCATTTAGGTTTTTAGGTACTACAATAGTTTGTCCTCCAATAGTTTGAAGAACTACGTCCTAACTAAATGGGTTAGAGTCTATCAGGAACCCAATCGGGTTAAGTGACACAAGGTTTTTTCCCACCGTATTGACAACAGTGCTTACTTCTTTTGCTCAATTAAGGTTGAGCTGACCAATGCCCTACCGCACACACATAACTGATAGCATTCAACTTACTGCGGTGGGCATTTCTGGTAAAAGGAGATGGGAAGTACCTAGTCTACGAACTCTCTAATCGTCCCTTACTCATGATA